>CM040244.1:140477682-140497931 GCA_022545495.1 Chrysanthemum lavandulifolium | reverse complement strand
CGACTCGGAAATCAAAAACGATATACGCACTATATGGGTTTTCACCCGTATTTTGTCTTCTTACCCCTTTCTACCACCTAAGTGTGGGGTGATGCCCACATGTTATATATATAAAAAAAAAAAAAAAAAAAAACTCTTTCTAAATAATGGCCGTAATATTTCCTTTTCGTTCTTTGTTTCGACATAACAGCGGTACTTTGAATATTGAGGCAATATTCATATTTAAGTGTGGGGGAATTCTCAATTTCATATATTATCCACCCAATTCCCGTTTTGGCCAAAATTTTTTTTTTAGAGTAAGTGTTTTACACTTACTCATTTGGTTATCGATCCGCCATGTTTGATAAACTAAAGGATTGGCTAATCCGAGCAAAAGGCTCTTGGTAAAGATATATCAAATCCGTTTATATGGCTTGCAATTTGCCCAAAATTGTATGGTTCTCAACTCACCATATCCTAAAAGTGAAGAGTTGGCTAGCCCCGCAAGATTATGGCTTGTGGTAAAGGCGATGGAAAAACCATAATTGGTAATCACTCACCAAAGATAATTCGATAATTTATCTAAGAGTTGGCTAGTCCGAAGGTGCAACTTACGGTAAAGACAAACCAAATCCGTTGAAAGTGGTGGTTTGCTCAAAATCACATGGTTATCGGTGTACCATGGTTCTTACTTGAACTAAAACATTTGGCTACTCCGAGTAATGGCTTTTGGTAAAGAGTTTTTAAATCCATTAAAGTTTAAATCATTGCTAGGGACTAGCAATATCTCGATGTGGGGGATTGATGAGTGTCTAAATACTCATCATTTTTGTCTGATATAAGCTGCAAAATCATCTGAAAACACTCGAAACGCATCAAAATGATAAAAATATCACAAATCAGTGTTTTATGTGTTTTAAATGCAAAATATCAAAATCGGATGAAAACGTATAAAGTTTACAAAATTGGCGGTTTAGTCCCCAAGTTTTAAAAGTTGTCAAATCTAGTCCACGGAATTCAAAATGTGGAAATTTATCATTCAAGGTCCACGAAGTATTCTAAGTTGTTTAAAATGATCCTTGAATGATTCTTTGGTCAATTGGCAAGAAAGGTCCATAACTTTGAAATTTACAAAATTAGTCCTTGGACCTTTTAAAATGGATTTTATGCAAATAGGGCCCTTGTTCTATCAAAGTTTGTCAAAATTGGTCCTTGTTATAAGTTTGGAAAAGTTCACTTTTAGTCCTTGAAGTTTGGTCGAATTACACTTTTGGTCCTTGTCCTTAAATTAACCAAACCGATCTATTAACTATCTAAGCCCAAATCCAACACAAGCCCAAACCCAACCCCCGGGACCCTTGAGCCGGTCAAATTGCAAAAGACCCGGCAATACCCTTTTGACCCCCACTGTTATATAAAACCACGGTCGACCAAAGTCAAATGCAAAAAACGCTACCAATACCGACTTCCTTCAGCGATATCTCTTCCCCACGGATATCCAATACCGGTGGTTTCACTCCTTTTTCTCACCCCTCCCATACCATGTCCCCTCCACCTCTTATAAACTCCAAATTCTTTAATTATCTCAACCAAACCTCAATTAAAGCTAAAACCTGCTTGAAGAAAAATTGGCGCCAAAATGCAAGGTGGACGGTTCTGATTAATTTGAGTGATCCAAGGGCTCAAATGTGGTGGGAAACAATCAGAGACATGTGGGAATGTGGAAAAGTCTATAAAGTGGGGAGATGATGCATTGTATCAAGTATCTAGAGTAAATTTTAGTTTATTGTTGTCGTTTAAGTATTTTTAAGTTTAAGTGTAATTAAAAGCTTTCAAGCATTGTTTTGAGTATTTAGGTGTATTGTAAGACTTTTTCAAGTAGCAATTTAAAGTTTTAATCACTTCTCAAGTTTATGCAAAATCTCAAGTTTATGCAAATTCTCATATGTTTCCAATGTTGTTGTTAGATGTTTGTATGAACTGAATTAGATCATTAAGCTCCCGAGCTCATTGAAGCTTTTAGATATTTTAAAATTAGGTTGAGAGTCAAAAATAGAAAATCACCAAAAATCAATTAAATAGCTAAAAAATAAAAATCACATGGAGATGAAGAAGAAAAGGCGGGCGGTATATTTTTGATGGCCTTGGTTTAGAGCTCTGTGGAGAGCATTTAGGATTGGTTCTCAGTTCCTAGTTCTCAGTTTGTGCCTCAAAGTCATTTGTAAGCTTTTTTGACTAATTTGGCTTTTCACTGTTACAAGTGTTCATTAGTTCTAATTTCTGTTTCTATTTGTGAATTAGATATAGTTAAGTGTGTTTAAACAATAAAATCAATTAGTGGTTCTTTTAAATTTGTAGTTTAGTTAAATCTTATTTTGACAGTTAAACAAGCTTAGGTCTAGATTCTTGGTTTCTAGCTGTTAATGTTGTTGATTTATGTTTCCTTAGTTCTAAAATGTGAAAATACATGGGTTTGATCAAGTTAATGGTTGAAATTTGTGAGTTGCTTTGAAAATTTCAAACAGACCACATTAAGGGTGTTTGGTTTGTTGTGTTCAAAGGTGTTCTAGTCATTGGATTTGTTGGAAATATGTTTATCTCTGTTTAAACAACTCATTTCAGTCATAAAATCAAGTTCTTATTAGCAAAAAGTCAAAATTTCAGTTAATCACATCTTAGGAGCTACTGTTGGATTTTTTAGGATATAGGATCATTGATTTGTGTTTAAAAGTTGTTAACCTTGATTAAGTTAGTCTTAACACACCTTAACATAACATCATCAGTGCTTAGAATCAGATCAAAAGTCACTTTGGTCAACTTTTTGGTTTTTCTCAAAAAGTCAAAATCTCAATAGGTCGTTTTTGAATAAACTTTGGAATTTCACTAGGGGTTTAATATTAAGATTCAGCTTATAAGCTCTGGGGGAATTATAGTTTAGTTGCTAAAGAAAAATACAAAAATGCTAGTTCTTGGTTTCTTAGCTTTTTAAGTGCTTAATTCTCTGCTTTTTGGTGGTACCTGTTTTGAAATCTGTCCTGTGCACAGAATTTGGGTCCAAATTGATAAGCTCATATAGAGCTTATTAGTGTTTCAAATCTTGTGTTCTTTAGATCTTTGGAAAGCCAACCTGGTCCTCTTGGATTGTCAAGTTTGTTTTTTTCACTTTTGAGCTTGTTAGCTAGGGCTGCTACTAGCTTGTATCTTGTCCCATTTTCTGTTTTTCACTACATAAGTCAAGTGCTTATTTGCCTATTCTTAGCTTATCAGAGTGCTTCTTTTCATTCTTTAGTTTCATTTAGGTAGCTTGTAACTTATTCTATCTTATTCTAGCTTTTGTTTCGATTATACAAGCTTGTTTGAGCTTATTACACCCAAATAAGCTATTTAAGCCTTGTTGGATTTTAAGTAATCAAATCAGCTTATTTGTGTTTTGTAAATTTTTGTCTTTATTAAAGTTTCATATTATTAGTATATAAGTAGTTTTCAAAATAAAAATCACAAAAACATCAATATAAAAATAGTGATAAGCGTTTATTTAAGATTTTTAGCTTTTGATTTTTCTTTTCAACTTTTAATAAGCAAACCTTGTTTTCTCTTTTCTTAGGTTTACGTCATCATATAGGATTTTTAGAAAAGTTTCAGATTTTCTCTATCTTTTCAAGATTTATTATAATTATAAATAGTTAATAAATAATAAATAATTAGTAATAAATAATTAAAAAGTCTAAAAATATATTTTCTGTTTTAAAATTAGTTTTATCATATTTTAGATTTTTAAAAGTTAAAATTTTATTTTTCAAGTTTATTTTCTATTTTCTAGTATTTAAGTGTATTTTAAATAATAATTAATTAGTAATAATTAAATAAAAGTGTGAAAATATATTTTAGTTTTAAAATTAGTTTTATAGTATTTTAGATTTTTCAAAGTCATAAGTTTATTTTTCTAGCCTTATTTCCTATTTTCTTTTATTTTAGAGTATTTATTAAGTAGTTAAAATAGTTTTAATTAATAATAATTAATTAAATAGTGTTAAAATTATTTTCTTTTCTAATAATTTTCTTTTATTTTTAGGATTCCAAAATGTTATTTTTCATATTTTTAGGCCTTTTATTTCTTAGTTTCACTTTTTATTTTGTGCGTATCGTGGTTTCAAAACTTACGTTTACGTTTTTCTCATCGATTGTTGTGCTTTCCAATCATACTCCATTCTATTCCAAATCAATCAAGTGTAATTTCTAATCAAAACCTTTATAGATCACTATCCTTAGTGATCATTCCATCATCTGAATCGGTTTTACACCATTGAGTCTCCTTGGGACTAAACGACCCGATAATTCATTGTATTCTCGATCTTAATTGTATTTGTGTTTAAGTGTCTTAAGTCTTTTGACAGCGGTTTATACGGATCAATGGTCAACCATAAAAGTCAAGCAGTCTAGAACAAAATGCAATTAAGATCGGAGGTATAGTGTTATATCCCGGTCGTTAAGTCCCAACGAGTGTGTAAAGCTGTAATACTAACGATCTGTGTCTTTGAAATGATACAGAATATACAAAAGCAGGAATCGATTGACTAACACTAGGAATGTGAATAGTAATAGCTCATCACATTATGTCGTTAAAACGTGCAATCGAAACCTAAAAACGTAAAAGATATACAAACGTGCGTTTAACTTAAATTAGCGTGGCGTATAAAACAAAAGATTATAACTATAGTAGGGTTTGCATGTCTTAGCGACTTAAATGCAAATTAAATATAATTAAAATATTTAACTATAATTTACAAATTTATATAAAAGTTAAGAAAACCTAAAAACTAAAATATGTATGTACATAGCAATTACATAAATGTAACAAAATAAAAGTGAATTCAGTCCAATATAAGTCCCACAAATGTGAAAATCATATTTTTGGAATCCTAAAAAGATAAGAAAATTATTAGAAAATTAAAATAAATTTTTATATTATTAAATTAATTAATATAATTTTAAAATGAATTAAATGTATTTAATAATGAATTAAATAATAAGAAAATCTAAAATTAACTTAAATAAATGAAATAAAGAATCTGAAAAATCTAAAATATTATAAAATGAATTTTAAAACTGAAAATGTATTTTTTACACTATTATTCTATTTATTATCAATTATTTACTATTATTAAGTATTAAAAACTATTATCGATTTATTATAAATATTAAATGAATAAAGAAAAATCTGAAACTTTTTACATAATTCTAAAATAAATAAAAGAAGCTAGGAAAAATATAAAAACTATATGTTATTAATGAAAATAAGCTAATAAGCAAATAAACTTCTAAGTAGAAAATTATCGCTTAACTTTAAAGTGGTTCTTTTGGCTTTTCTTTTACGAAACTCAATATGTCTTGATATTATACAAGTTTAATGAAAACAAAACTTTACAAACTAAGAAATAAGCAAGTTGTGAGCTTATGAGTCCAACAGTTAAGCTTTTGGCTTGTTGTTGGAACTCAACTCATAATAAGCAAAATAAGCTATATACATGAAACAAAAGGTAAAATAAGATGTACACAAGTCCAATGGATAAATATAAGCAGGAAAATGGTGAAATGGTGCACAAGTGTGAGCTTATGGTTTAGGCAGTTAAGCTTTTGGGCTTAACTTGGATGGAGTGAAAGCTTGTAAAGCTTGGTATAAGCTCCTGCTGGAAAACAAAGAAAAATAATATGTATACAAGTTATATGAACAAGTATGCACAAATGGTATCTTGACAATCACTCATAAACAGTATAAGCTAATAAGCTCTTCTGATTACACTCTGGTACCAAACACCCTCGCATACTTTTGAATGACAAATTAAGCTAAGGGTATAAGCAATAAGCCAAAATAGGAATTGAAGCAATTTGGGTGGTGAGGATTCCAAAAGCCAAAGCTCAAGTTGAGGGAATCACATATGAGCTTATGAGAAGCTTATGAAGTTGCTAAGATTACCTTGATTTCTCAATGTAAAGCGAAATGGGACAAACAAAAAGCTTGTTGCGACCTACTTAATAGTGAAACAAGAAATTTAAGCACTGGACCTTATTAACGGTTGGTTAGCTTTTAAAAGAAACTAATTTCTGGTGGGTCCCAAGAATAAGCTTTTGTGAGCTTATGAAGAAGGCGATGTATCTTGGCTTCAGATACTTGATGGAATGGGACAAGTTACAAGCTACTTGTATCCCTATATAATAAGCTACAAGGTGGAATTGGAGCACAGGGTCATGAAGTTGGGTGGATAAGCTTCACAAAAAACTAAACCACACAAACTTATGACCACAAATGAGCTTTTAAGAGCTGTTGGTAATGGTGTAAGTTCAATGAACTGTTGTGAGTGGGCAAACAACAAACTCCTATAGGACTTATCAAATAAGCTCATGAGAGCTCAACAAGCACTGAAACACTGAGTATGATAGATTAGCCTCACATGAAGCCAAAGATCACAAGCTCAAGGTCAATAAGGAACTTTTCATGAGCTTGAGAAATAACTCAACCACAGTTTATACGTGTGGTGAGTTTGGTTGTAACAAAAAGGGTGAAAGTGATTAAGCTATCTAATAAGCTAAAAGCGGAAAATAAGCATACACATAATAAAAAGGCCATAAGGGATACACAAAGGAACCAAGTACTCAGGCTAAGATCAATTTCATAAAGCTTATGCAATTGACTGCCTAGACAGTGCACAGGGCAAAAACAAGCTAAAATAAGCTATAAAATAAGCTATTAAACATGACATACAAAAATTAACAAAAATAGAGTAAGAAATATTAGCAACAAAACTTCAATACCCTAAAAGCATTTAAACAGAAACTAAATAGCAAAGACACACTGAAATTATTAAGTTTATTCAAAAACGACTAAATTGAAATTTTGACTTTTTACAAGAACACTAAAGTTTGACTAAACTGAATTTAGAACTTAATCTACTGACTTAATATGTTATATTAAGCTATAAGAACATGAAATAAACACAGATACACAAGAATTGAATACATATACAAGATTCTAGGATCTAACATCATAACAGTCAACACATAAATTAGTGCAATTGTCATTTTGACTTTTTCATATATAGAACTGCTAGATTAAGGTTTCTCTGAGTTGTTTAGGCCATAAGAAGAGTACATCAAACAAGAAAAACCATTCAAATATCCTACAACACAGAATCACCATCAAATCCAAACAATCTTTAAATGAGATTAAATTGAACTTTTCATAACATCAAACTGTATAAACCTAATTTATTAAATCCAGGGGCTTAAGTGTGTCAAACCAAACCTTTTTCAGCCTAAACAAGTAGTCACAAAAGTCTAGGTCTAGGATTATCAAAAGCAAGCATATTGACAGTCAAAATGCAATATCAAACCACAATCCAATCCAAAACATAACAACCTAACATTAAGACATATTATGACTAACAAACAACAAAGAAACATAAAGAACATCAAAATAAAAGCAAATAAGCAACAAAACAGTAATATGCAAAATTTAAGAAAATGGCTTACAAGTTGCAATACAAGCTGAGACAAAGAACCAAGACCCAAGAACAATCCTAAAGCTTCCCAAGAAGCATTACTACCCAGGACAATCCAGAATTCATCTTGCTCCAAGCTTCTTCCTTCTCAACTCACTATTTTTGATTTTTCATTGATTTTCTTGATTTTTTAGTGTTTTCTGAATTTTAAAGACTAAGACTGTATTAAGGTTTCTAAAAGCTTTAAAGCTTTGTCAGGAGCTTATGTGAGCTTATTGAGTCCTTTAAACAACTACTTAACAAGAATTTAAAGAACATGAAATTTAAAGGTAATTAAAGTAAAAACTTGAAACTGAAATATACTTGAAATTAAACTGATAATAAAGTTTCATTACACTACTTTAGGGAGAATTACAACATTAAAGCATTAAAATGACTTGAATTTAAAGAAAGCAGTAAACTACATTAACTATGTGACCTAGGCTAATCCAAAGGTAGGCTTCTTCTCTTTCTTCTCTTCTCTTTTATAGCATTCTGAGTTCCCACTAGCATTCTAATCAAATCCCACTTTAATTCGTGTCCATTGAATAAGCAAAATTGATCCTAGCCGTTTAAATAACTTTTGGCGCCAAAAGTCCTAAAGGCTGCTTGGGGTAGTTTGAGAGTAATTAAAGAACTTTGGGAGGTTGTGGAGGTGGAGGGGACATGGTGGGAAAGGTTGGTGATGAGCTGGTGGTGAAACCATGTATGTGGAAGGTAGTTTTGGTTTTGGCGGGGTTGTGAGGAAGATGAACAGGAGGGTGGGTTTGACTGGGGTTGACCCCGGTATTATATAAAAAGGTTGGGCTGGGTATGGATATTGGGCCAGCTGGTTTGTAGGATTGGATTTGGGTTAAATAACAAAGGGTCCGTTTGGTTTGGTATTAATACAAGGACCATTTATGCAATTTCTCCAATCTTGAGGGATTAAACCTGCCAATATTTTAAAGTTATCACAAGGACCAAACTTGACATACTTTAATAGTACAAGGACCACTATTGTATAAAATTCCATTTTTATAAATCCAAGGACTATTTTGACATTTTCAAAGTTTAAGGACCTTTTACGCCATTTGACCAAAGATTCATTCAAGGACCATTTGACAACTTAGAATATTTCGGGGACCTTGAATGATAAAACTCCACATTTTTGGATTCGAGGGACTAGATTTGACAACTTTTGAAATTTGGGGACTAAAGCGCCAATTATGCAAACTTGATACGTTTTCATCGATTTTGATATTTTGCATTTAAAACACATAAAACACTTATTTGTGATATTTTTATCATTTTGATACATTTAAGTGTTTCGGATGTTTTTGGCATTCTAAGCAGTACAAAAATGATGAGTATTTAGACACTCATCAGATATCTTCAATTATTACCTGAGATAACATGTTTAAAAGGTCAACAACAATGTTGAGTGAATCCGTAGGTTTATAGTTAATCAGTTGAACACAAAAAGATAGACGATAATTTCTTCGAAGACAACTTATCATATAAAATCACATATTATTATGCACTAAGCTCATGACACCAATACTCAACTGCATATACCTAATTACTGGTGTATGTAATAGTTTGTCCCCAAGGAGGTAATTTCCAATTACCTAATGCAATTCAAATATAGTGCGCCCGGGTTATTTTCGATAACCAAGGCGGTCGTTAATCCTATAGTACTATCCACGATTATCTCGTTCACTCATAGTGACTAATGTGTAGAATTTGGGTGTGTGTGGGTGGTAATAATCGATATGTTCTCACGAATCGTGTAGAGATCACTTTCAGTTAAGTATTTCGACCGTATATGCCTCGGATATCACGAAATCCTCAATTGGATAAGACAGAGAACAACACTTTGTTTCTAAGGCACGAGAAATCAAAGCAATACACAGAAAGTTGTTGTATCATACTTGATGCACTTAACTATTAACTATGATGCACTAACTTATAATAAAGATGCACCAAAACTTATTAGTGCATTAAGGTTATATGTTACTACGTCACAATTATGATTTTAGTGCATTAAGGTTATAAATTACTGCATCACAATCAAGATTTTAGTGCATTAAGGTTATAACCTTGATTTTAGTGCATCATAGTTGATGTACTTAACTGTTAACTATGATGCAGTAACTTATAATAAAGATTCACCAAAATTTATTAGTGCATTAGGTTATAAGTTATTGCATTACGATTATAAAGTTACAGCATCATAATCATGATTTTAGTGCATTAAGATTATAAGTTACTGCATCAAAATTATGATTGTGATGCGATATTTTAACTATGATTGATAATAAATTTTGGGAAAAAAATTTTGTTTTTGCCAAAATTTTTTTGCGGGAAAATTTTTTTGGGGGGGAGTGGGTGGGGGTGACACATGTCACATGACATGGCATGGTGATGTGGCAAAGGTGACACATGTCACCTCTACATGCCTTCTCATTCTTTTCAGGGTTATTAGACAGATAGGTTACTGAACTTTGCAAATTTGTTCGCCTAAGTTACCAAAGTATTTTTTTTTTCAAACGGGTTACTAGACCTTCTTTACCGGGAAAATAAGGGATGGAACGTTTTTTTACCTGTTTTAGCCGGTTGTATCCATGCTAGCACCTAAAATGGGTTTATTTATTTTATTAATGAATTTTATAATATAGTATTAATCCCAATATAAAATAATCACAAACCTAAAGTCCATATCATTTGCTTCTCTTAGTTTCACGCACACAACCCAGTTACTATATCTTGATCCACCAAATCTTTTAATTTGCTATCCAAATCAAGTTGTCATCTTCGCAAGAAGGTAATCTCATGTCCAATCATCCTTTTTTTATGTTAAATAATCTTTTTTCTGTTTTTAAAATTAGGGATTTTAATTTAAAAATTAGGGTTCTTATGTACAAATTATTGATCCTTTCGATTTAACCTTTTTCTTGTTTGATATTGTTACAGATGGCATCATCATCATCTCAATCTTCTTGTTTTGTGATAAACTTTCATCGTGGTGGTTCGTTTGTAACAGACCCTCTTTCTTATGACTTTGAAATCCTTTCAAAAGTTGAAAATGATGATCTCTCTTCTATGGACTTTGCTACCTTTGTTAGATTCATAGGAGGTGAGTTTTTAGGTGAGGTTAAAAGTATATTTTATCTGCTTCCTGGTAAAGATTTGGATAGTGGCTTAAAGTCTTTAAAGTGTGATGCTGAATTAAAGGAATGTGTTGAATGTGGTAAACAAAATGGCCGTGTTTTGGACATTTATCTGTCAAGTTCTGTGTTTAAGTTAAATGAGTCAACTAGTCAAAAAGATGCTAGTGATAATGAACTAGAGGATGATGACTATAATTTTTATGATTGTTATAGTTCAGAAGAAGAGAGTGATCTGACCTCTATTGATCATTTGTCGATGGCGAGGAAGAGATATTTGGTATTAGGATGAAAGGAGACCCCAAACCTAGGCAAAAAGCAAAAAAATGTTTGATGAAAACTTTTTGACTAGGATATACAATGGGTTGGATAGGGATGAATTTGTTGACAAAGATGTTGACAAAAGTATAGAAGATCAGGATATGGTGGGTGATCAATATCCAATCCATGATCCTTCTATAAAATGGAACTTGATGAAACCATTGATAGGTGAAAGGTATGAAAGTCCAGAACAATTGAAAAGAGCTTTGGCCTTTTATGCTTTAGCAAATGGATATAAGCTATACTATGAGGTTAATAACCCTAGAAAACTACATGCTAAATGTTGTAGAGATGAACCAGAAAGGAAATGTCCATTTAGACTATGGGCATCTTGGATGTCAAAGGAAAATTCTTTTCAAATCAAAACATTGGTTGATGAGCATGCATGTTCTAGGACATATGAGTATGGAACTTTGATTACAAGTAATTGGATTGCCAGGAATTATGCAAAAAAGATCATGATTAATCCTAATATAAAGATAAGGGAAATTGTGGAATTAATATTGAAAAAATACAAATGCAAAGTCAGTCTTAGTCAAGCTAGGAGAGGAAAGGTTAAAGCTTTAAACCAATATCAGACATACTTAGAGGATCATTATGAAATGTTATGGTCATATGCCTCAGAGATTATTAACTCTAATCCTGGAAGTTCTTGTAAGTTGGGTGTTGACCATATGCCTGATGGAAAAAATTACTTCAAGACCTTTTATGTCTGCTTTAAAGGTATGAAAGAAGGATGGTTACAAGGGTGTAGGAGGGTCATAGGTCTTGATGGATGTTTTCTAAAAACAATATGTAAAGGAGAATTATTGTCAGCTGTAGGAAGGGATGGAAATAATCAAATCTATCCGATTGCATGGGCAGTTGTCAGCGTTGAGAACAAGGAAAACTGGAGTTGGTTTATGAAATGCTTGATTGATGATTTGGGTATAGATGATGGTGCAGGTCTTGCTATCATTTCAGATCAACATAAGGTACCTTGTTTATTTATTTACTATCATTTTAGTTCAGCCTTGATTGATGACTTGATTGATGATTGATGACTTGTTTATTTCAGGGACTCATAGAAGCTGCTAAAGAAATAATGCATTTAGCAGAACACAGACAATGTGTAAGGCACATTTATGCCAACTTCAGAAAGAAGTATAATGGTGTTTTGTACAGGAACCTATTTTGGAAAGTAGCTAAGGCAACTTACCCAGCCAAATTTGAAAAAGTAATGACTGAGATGAAGAATGTTAGCAGTGAAGCACACAAGCATTTGATGAAAAGGAAACCAGAAAGCTGGAGTAGGGCTTTCTTCAATACTGATAAAGCATGTGATGCTGTTGAGAATGGAATTAGTGAATGCTTCAATGCACTAATAGTGGAAGCAAGAAGGAAACCGATAATTAACATGCTTGAAGATATAAGGTTGATGGTTATGGAAAGAATGCAAAAGATGAAGGAAAAACATGTGAAATGGAATGATGGTATTTGTCCTAACATCATGAAGAATTTTGAAATTATCAAAGATATGCACAGGTATGTTCATACACTTATAACTGTTTTAATCATTGGTATATACAATTAATTTAGTTATTTTGTAAATGTAGGAATTGGAAAGTAATACCAAGTGGTGAAAGTAAGTTTGAAGTCAGAAACGGTTATGAGGGGTTTAGAGTAGATGAAAGGTTGAACACTTGTAGTTGTAGGGCTTGGCGGTTGTCGGTATTCCATGTGAACACAGTCATGCGACAATTATTTTCTTCATAAGAATCCAAAGATTATATTTCACATTGGTATGGTAAGCAAATGTTTGTGGCTACATATACTCCTTACATTGAGGGAATGAATGGCATGGATCAATGGCCATTCACAGTATCAAAACCATTGCCTCGTATTGTTAAAAGATGCTTGGAAGACCACCCATAAGAGAAAGAGGATGCAAGTGAAAATGATGGGAATAGAACTAGGTTGGGAAGAAAAGTTCAAATCTGTCATTGTAAAATATGTGGAGTAGAAGGACATAATGTAAGGGGTTGTCCAAAAAAGAAGCAAGATGATGGGGAAGCTAGTGGTTCTGCAAGGTTTGTTAAGACTGGTGGTGCAAGGGGTTCTGCAATGGGTGGTAAAACAGCTGCTGGTGCAAGTGATTATGCAAGGGGTGGTAAAGCAACTGCTGGTGCAAGTGGTTTTGCAAGGGGTGGTAAAGCAGCTGCTGGT
Source organism: Chrysanthemum lavandulifolium (assembly GCA_022545495.1). Classification (NCBI taxonomy): domain Eukaryota; kingdom Viridiplantae; phylum Streptophyta; class Magnoliopsida; order Asterales; family Asteraceae; genus Chrysanthemum; species Chrysanthemum lavandulifolium. The sequence goes on along the minus strand of CM040244.1, from coordinate 140,484,742 downwards.
GCAAGTGGTTCTGCTAGGGGGGTAAAGCAGCTGCTGGTGCAAGTGGTTCAGCAAGCGGTGGTAAACAAAACGCTGGTGCAAGTGGTTCTACAAGGGGTGGTTATGCAAGTGGTCCTGCTGGTGTTAGGACTAGAGGTGGTGTTAGGATTAGAGGAGGGTTTGCAAAGGCTAGAGAAGGGTCTATATGTGTTGGAGAAGGGTCTGCAAGTGTTGGAGAAGGGTCTGCAATGGGTAGAGTGTTTAAGTCAATCAATGGTAAAGCAGTTAGGAGTAGAGGAAGAGGTTATGGGTCAAAAGCAAGCATGTATCCTGGTGGTATTAAACCAATTGGTTCTGGTGTTTCATGGGATCCAATTGATGTGGAGGCAATGCTGGGAGTAAGTGAATATACATTTACATATTTATTTCAATATTTGATACTTTTTGTATTATATCTTATGTTATCTGATGTTCCTTTCTATGCAGAATTTACAAGGTATACGAGTTCCCGCATGGCCATATGAAGGCATTCGATGATTTGTTGGGTTTTGACCATATGCGATGAGATTCGATCACTAACACTGCGATGGCATCACAAGAACCGATTGTTGAAAGCGAACCGATGGTTGTTGTTCTTGCACCACCAATGATCAAGCGGTCAGAAAGAATCAAGCGGATCATCTTTAACATGCCACCATCACGGACGAATTAACACGGATGATGCTATGGTTATTGAATAGGTTTTAGGTTCTTTTAAAATGGCAAAGCCATTTGTTAGGCACTTTGTATATCGCCATTTTAACCAAGCCAAATGTTATGGCATTTTGTATATTTGCCATTTAAAATGGCAAGCCAACTGTATTTGCCCATTTGTATATCTAGCATATGTGGGCAGTTAACTTAACTTTATGGATGATGGTAATTATCTTAACTAGTGAATGTCAGTTTCCTGTATTGGTCTTTTGATAATTTTAGTTTCCTATTTTTGCACTCAAGTTGTTAGCATATGCAGTTTCATAATGCATAAAACATCAGTTTCATGTTTTTGCACTTTGTGTTTAGGTTAGGTTAGGTTATAAATAAATAAAAAGAGATGTGGCTAATATGGACTATTGGGGCCCACAAATCTTGGCGTGGATAAGTATAACACCCAAGCTCCCGGTTACGATGGGGTGGGGTAATGGGTATGAACAAGTTTCCTATGTTAAGTAACTTCAATAGCATACCCGTATACTTCAGTAACCCGTTTGAACAAAAAAATACTTTGGAAACTTAGGCGAATAAATTTGCAAAGTTTAGTAACCTATCGTCTAATAACCCTTCTTTTCATTATAAGAAACTTTTCATTTTAACCTACCCTATATATATATATATATATATATATATATATATATATATATATATATATATATATATATATATATATATATATATATATATATATATATATATATATATATATATATATAGAGAGAGAGAGAGAGAGAGAGAGAGAGAGAGGAGGTTATCGTAAGATAGTGTGTTAAAATAGGAAGTATAGGAAGCAATCAATCGTAGGATGTATTAATAACGATGTCATAAAATTAAAATTAAATTAATGGCATTCTCGTAAATAATTCAAAAATACGGGAAGTTCTTGAAATCTAACTTTGTTGACGTAACTCACGGGCCTTTTTCATAACGTTTGTTTCCTTGTAAACTGCAAAACAAATTTTTAACAGTCACTTATAAAACTACCAGTTTTAATCATTTTGTTTACGACTTCAATTTGATATATTTTTTATACGACTAGATATTAACCAACCTTATTAGCTTTTTTGATAAACAATTATGACAACAAGAAACAATGTTCCAACAATCACGATTGATACTAAATACACGTACTTGACAACCATTGACACATAATGACTTTCAAACAAATCCTAAGCCATTTACGGCCATTGATACATCAAAACTTAAACATTTAAAACCCTTCAACAGTCGGCTAGACAAACGTGGTATCGATACATTGATAAACCAATAAAATCGAGAATCGATCACCACAAGTTACAAAATCGTCACACAAAATTACTGTATCGATACATTGATACACCAAGCCACAACAAAAATGAAATTTGTTATATTGATAAACCAAAGTTTTGTGAGTACATCCTTAGAATGCCGAATCACCTAATTAGATAAGCCACCATTGTCGACTTTCAAAAAATAAATCAAACTACAGCATTAATAAAGAAATATTTTAACAATGCTAACAAAATAAATTAAAGGGAAAAAAGAAAGGATGGAACTTACCAGTTACCAAAGTGACGAGTGATGACATGCATCAGGGTGCACGAATTTGCAAAATTGACTCGAAAAAGGTGGGGAGATTTTTATGGAATGGAGAGGGAACCGGTTTTTCATTAGGGAAGTGTCAAAATACCAATATTACCCTTTTAACTTAATAATTAGTTTTAATTTCATGTAGTCTTTTATTTTCCACTTGTCATTAATTGTGTGGCTTCTACTCTTCCTATTTTAACTACTATCTTAGATGAACCTAATTCTATATATATATATATATATATATATATATATATATATATATATATATATATATATATATATATATATATATATATATATATATATATATATATATATATATATATATTGGGTTGTCAAAATAATTGTTTTTATGAAACCGTTATAATTTTTAGTATAGTTTATAGAATTTATAAGTTTTCTAAACATTTTCTAAATTTACACTTTTAACCCTCAAGTTTCCAAAAGTTACATTTTATACCCCATAGGTATACATTTTTACAGTATTGACCCTTGTCTTAATAATTAACTCATTTTACCTTAGATTTTACCAATTTTACCGTTTCTACCCCTCAAGTATAAATAGATTTTACTTTTAATCAAAACTAGCACATTTCCACTTTTTACCCTCGAAGTTATATACTATTTTCAAAACAAGTCCAATTTCCTTATTTTTAATAAAAACATCACTTTCTGGAATTTACGCATTATACCCTCATGCACGTACCAAATTTCTGTTTTTATCCCATATGTTTCGCGTTTTGGCAATAGTTACCCCTAAAAACGATTCGCGTTACATTCTTAGTCCGAAAATCTATTTTTTCAGACTATTCGTTTTCCTCTTTATTTTCTTAACTCAAGTAGCTTATTTCTTGCTTATTTGTTAGCTTATCACTCGCTATTTCCATAGAACGCCATTTGGGCTTGTTTAACGGGTTAACGAGCCCAACAGAATCCGTTTGGTTTTTAGATTTTAACGCGACACATAAATGTTCTTAAGACTAGATGTTGCAACTAGTGTTTCTTTAAGAGTTCAAGGTAGGTTTACTTTATTTGGGTCGTATTAGATGAGTATTATACGTACTTAATGAGTATAGATACATTTTCCTAGCCTTGCGTTTTATTATTGATCATAGTAGCGAGACATTCGTTTATGAAAAATGTAAGTTTGTAAAAGCTTTTAAAGAGTAACAAGATATGTTATGGTAAGCATGTGCTAACAACGCAATCCACACAAGTTATAACAAGCTATTACCTATGATATACGTATGTACAAAACGTATATGACCATGCAACATGTTTAACCTGCCATAAAATGAGTGTAGGTGCTTTATAAGAGTAGAAAATGATTAAGAGACTTACAACTCTCTAGAGGATGAGGTGAGGTGAGATGAATGATCTAGGTGAAACCAAATTCCCCTTAACCGATCCAAAAAGCACCCTAAATCCTTGTTAATACCCAAACGTTCTCCTTGCTATTCCTCCTTGAAACTGAGTCATGCGAGTGATGGTGAAAATAAATGTGTTTGAGTGATGTTATTGTGAGGAAATAAGGATAAAGTGTCTAAGTTACTAAGTCTTATATACACCAAGTCAAGCATGGCTTTCCATATATTTTATGCATGCTACTTGTAGGATTTTTAAACAAAGAAAGGGAAGAAACCTATGTTGTCGAGCATGCATTGATCTCAGCGAGAGTTTGGGTAGCATGGAAGTGAAGTCACATCTTAGAAAACATATTACCCATTGGTCTTAAAAGTCAAATGTGGTCAAGGTGTATTAGGCTAATAATATATTGTTTTAGAGTGGCTAAAAGTATGGTTTGAACCTTGTGTTTTGTGTTTCTTTTGGTTCTTGTCACACGCAAGTACTTAGGTGACCAAGTATGTGTTGTGACCAATATTTGAAATGGTGTGCGTGTCTTTGTGATTTGGCAGACTAGAAGACAAAGGGAAACAATAAAACATATCACTTTCCACTTAATTTCAATAGTTTGGTTCTTGGGCTTGGGGTTTATGGGCTAGGGTCTCGTTGGGTTGGTTTGGCTGGGTTGAGGGAGTAGTGAGCCCAAAGGTAGTGAATGAGAAGCCCAAGTGATAAATATTAAGGATCCGACCCAAGGTAAAAAAAAGAAATCAAGTGGCCCAATGTGTTGGGTGAGGGTACCCGGCCCAATAAGAAAATAATATAATTTTTTATTTTTGAATAAATAATTATAATTAATATAACTATTTGGTACCCGGATGTGTGATTTTTGTCGAGTTGGGGTAAACTAGGCTTGAAACGCGAATATGCAAAAAGGTATCGTGATGAATGCAAACTAGATTAAATGAGAGCGTTTCCAAACTTTATTTCATTAGTAAGAAAAAGATAACCCGTGGTTATTGATAAATATGGTTTACATTGTTAATTCGGTTGTGAAATTTTCGGTCTTACAAGAGCAATACTTGTTCAAAGAACAAAGCCAATCAACACTATGCTGGAAGACTTGAGAATTTACTTGATGCGAAGACTGGTAGCAATGAACAGACAAGCAAGGATATTGGAAGATACAATAACACCCTCAATCAGAAAGAGATTAGATTTCCTAAAATATGAACAAAGGTACTTCTATTTTATGTTAACAGTTAATTACTTTTCCAAAAATGTAAAAGTTTAAGTGTAGTAACATATGTTTCATCTACACAGACATTGGATAATTATTCCTAGTAGTTTTCAAGAATTAGAAGTTAGGAGAGGTGATGAAAGTTATGGTGTGAATATCCATCTGAAACTATATATGTGTAGGATGTGGCAGTTGTCTAGTGTTTCTTGTATCTATTCTATGGCATCTTATATGCATATGAATAGAGAGCCAGATGAAGGTGTTGATCACTGGTACAACCAAGAGAAGTGGTTTGAAGCTTACCAGTTTAGTATTAAGCCTGTGTATGGTAGTAACATGTGGAAAAGAACAAAATTATCAACATTGTTGCCACCTATAATAAGGAGGATACCAGGCCGACCAAGGAAAAAAGAGTGAAGGCACAGTCTGAAAACAATTCACAGGTTAGTAGGGTAGGGAGAAAAATGACTTGTAGCAACTGTTAATGATGACGTATAGTCCGTATTCGGGTCATGAACCCGACCAATAAACGCTACTAGCAACCGAGCCCAGTCACGAATGGGCTAACCCTGTGTGGTTTGGGCTCACGAGGCCCAAACCCAAAGTTATTTATGGTTTGGATATGGGATATCTCTTATTTAAGAGATATGTATTGATTGACCGACTTAGGCGGGATACGCGAAGGTTGGGGAACACGAAACCAACAAGGATTTCGTGTGTATATAAGGGCATCTCGACCCTCATTACAGTGCGATCTTAAAACCTAACTCTCCACTAAACCCTAAAACCGATTACTTACTCTCACGCCAGAGGATAATCGTGGGAAAAAATCCACGATAAGCTAATTGTTTTCTGTTTACTTAGCGCGATGTCTCAAGCATCAAGGTCGATTGATCACGAGAACCGAGTCCAAACAAGGGCGCCAACTTTTGCATCAACAGTGGCGCCATCCGTGGGACCAATCACTAAGAACTAGAATGACAAAGCACGAAACCTAAGCCACGATCGCATAGTGACTTACAAGGAAAAAAAGCGAAAAGTGGATCGACCTCTAAGCAGGCTTCGAACAACCGTCTGACCAAAACCAAGGGTCGACCGGACACGGTCTTCACGATGGAACCACTGTGGGGACAACCCATGCCACTAGCAACAACCACCAACAGAAGATCCATGCGCGCCCTTTTCACCACTCCTACCAATCGGTGCGGAAAAGGACCTCACAAAATCGTCGGTAGCGCCTCTCAAACAGGGGTCCAAATGTGAAACAGACATCCTCGCGCTAGAAGGATGTTGGATCGATGTACTCTAACCAAACTAACTATATAGCTTGTTAAGGGTTTAATAACCTGGATAAATCCTAAGTTATTAACAATGAAACAGAGTAATCTCTATTAAGTCGCGGAATTTACTTAACAAAGCTAAGAAGAATATAATATTAAATTTCAACGATTTTATTAATAACTCTAAATCTGCTTGTTATGCAGATTCTTAAACAACTCTAAAACACTAATAATAATCGTACTTTAGTATTCTAAAACATACATCTCTAATGCCAATCTAGGGGTCCTTTTATAGGCTTAAGGATAACCCTAATCGGTTTACAATTTGTATCCTTGTACGACAAGTAACCTAAACAAAGAATATTCTAGAATAACAAAGCTTTCCATAAACGAATATAATAGTTCTTTAGCTTTGCAGTACTTTGACTTCCTCTTTAGCAGTACTTTGACTTCTTCTAGTACTTTGTCATTCTTCAGCACTTTCATATCCCAACAATCCTCCCCTAACTTGAATTCTACTTGCTTGACTTCAAGTTCCTTTGTAAATTTATCTTTAACATCTCCATCTTCAAGGAAAGATTGTGTCTTTGTCTTTGGATTGTATCTTTGTATTCTCTGTGCTTATATCATTATCAAAGTATTCTTTAGAAATTATTCTTCTGACATCCTTGATCGATAATCTCTTTTCACAACATTGAAGAAGCTCCATCTTTTCAAAGAACATAAGACAATTTGTACATTAATTCGGTTTAAGTTTGAGTCTATTCTCATCACTTCCGGTGTGTAAACTCCGTGAGAGGTGAATCATTGAAAATTTAATGGATTTAATGTCTCTTTACCAAAGCCATTAACTATGGAGTAGCCAAATGTTTTGATGTGTAAGATCATGGTA
>CM040244.1:140117847-140477582 GCA_022545495.1 Chrysanthemum lavandulifolium | reverse complement strand
ACATCCTTATAAAACCATTTACCGAATTATCGGTTTAAATCCAATTTAAATCACACATTCTCCCCGATCACAATTATCAAATCATTTGAGATTTGTGATCTCTTATAGATTTAAATTGATTTTGAAAGCTTTTAAGGAGAATTGTGACTTGATTATGAAAGTGTTTGAACCGATAAGGATCGGATTTTAAGACTTTAAACTCCATTGATAAAACATGCATGTATATCTTTTGAAAACAATTTAATGCCAAATAACTTTTTAATTTAATTGAAATCATTCTCCCCTCAATCAATGACATAGGTTGTTGATTGAGAGATAGAGATTTTGACAAATAAGTCCGATGATTATCAAAATAGAGATCGAGTTATTTTTCAAAGCATTTAGTTTTCGAGATAAGTGTTTATAGAATCGAGCATGGAATTTGAAAACATGTTAAGACATGGCTCGTTCTTTCTTTAAAACCGGTTATTGCTCGAAAATGACAATAAACCATTTCTCTTTCTCCCAAAAAATTTTTTTGATTTTTTTTTTTTTTTTTTTTTTTTTTTAAAAATTCGAACAACATCTAAAGTCCCGTGTCATTCTTTGAATGACAACACAAAGACCGTAGATATAATCGAACCGAGAGAAACATGACAAAATGACAATATTTTTTGAGGAATTTTCGAATTTTTCAAATTTTTATGGATTTTGAGAGTTTTATATTTTTCTATTTGATTTTTTGAAGGTTTTATAATTTTGTATTTTGTTTTTCGAATAGATATATACAAGAGATAGATGAAGATAGACCTTTACTCCTCGCCTTCCTCCCAAGACGCTTGAGAGTTTCGTTGAAGGCTTTTCAAGCCAAGTCGTGGAAGAATAAACTCAAAACGTTCTCTTTGAAGAGCTTTGGTGAAGATGTCGCTAACCGATATTCGCACCTCACAAAATATAGTTCCACCACACCTTTTTCCACTTGTTCCTCGATGAAATGATGTCGAATGTCGATATGCTTTGCTCTTGAGTGTTGAACGTTGTTGCATGAGAGAGCAATAGCACTTTATTATCACAAGACAGAGGATTTTGTTGAATTCAAAGCCATAGTCGATAATTGAGATCTCATCCATAAGATTTGAGCACAACAAGATGACATGGCTATGTATTCACCTCTCAGAGGAAATAGAAGTACTCATTTGCTTTTTGAAGACCACTCACAAGCTTATCACCCAAAACCGAGCACCTCCGACGTATTTTGACGAGTATCTTGACAACCCGCATGATCGGCATCGTGATAGGCCGTTAGTGACATACCGGTGTCCTTCGGTACCATAGTCCCATATTGATGGTTCCTTGAGATACCGAAGACCCGCTTAATCGCTTCAAGGTGCTTTTTAGTAGGCTTAGCTCGGTATCTAGCACACATGCACACAGAGAACAAGATGTCGGTCTACTAGCAGTGAGATACATCGTGATCCAATCATACTCCGATATTTCGTTTGGTCAATCATGATCCCCGAGAGGTCCTCATCTAGTTTGGTTCGGTCAATCATGGGGTGTCAACAGGTCACTTGAATCAAATCCAAATTTCTTTAAAATCTCATTGCATATTTAGATTGATTTATGAAAATGCCTCCGGACTTTGAGAAATTTGTAATCCCAAGAAAATGACATTTGTCCCATCATTGACATTTGAAACTTTGAACTCATTTCATTTGAAAACGATCACATTCCATTGGGTCGGCCGAGGCAAAAATAATATCATCAACATAAATTTGAACATGAATCAAATGTTTGCTCGACTTCGGTGAACAATGTAGGATCAACGCTCCTTTGATGAATCCGTTGATAGAAGAAACTTTGACAAAGGTATCATACCATGCCCTTGGAGCTTGCTTTAAACCGTAAAGAGCCTTCTTCAAACGATAAACGTGAGTAGGATGCTCTTGATTCACAAATCCTTCAGTTGGTCGACGAGACGACTTCTTTAAGATCTCCGCTTAGAAATGCCGCCTTTACATCCATCCGATAAACTACCATGTTCTTACTAGCAAGATTAGCTAGAAAGATTCGATTGCCTCGATTCGAGCAACTGGAGCAAAAGATTCTTCAAAGTCTATACCTCCTCTTGACGATATCCTTTAGCAACTAATCGAGCCTTGTTCTTCAACACATCACCATGCTCATCAAGTTTTACTTTGAAGATCCATTTTAGAGCTATAATCATAGCACAACTGGAGCAGTACTAACTCCCATACATCAAGACGATCAAACTCATGAATTTCATCTTGCATGGCATTGAACCACCTATCTTCATTCATGGCGGTTTTAACATCTTTGGTTCGATCTTAGATAGTACGGAGTTGAAGAAACACCATAAGGCATCGGTTGCAAGTTGTTTCGGGTTGATACAGACGAGAGGGATTACCAATGATGTTGTCTAATGGATGATCGTGAGTCCATTTTCCGAGGTGTTCATGTGGCATTTGTTGAGGAACCGAGGTAGTCGAGTCGATGTCTCCAAGAAGATGGTTCGATGATGATTCAGAGTAGCAAATATGTTTTCAAATGGAGCATCTTCGTGAGTAGCAAAGGGATTAACTTCATCATTGATGCCGTAAACATTTCCATGATGTACATTTGAAGAATGATGATTTGTTGATGAGATCAAGGATCAAGCAGTGCTTCTTGACTTAAAGATATTGAGACCGAAGGATTGACTTCATTCATCGGAATATGAGCATCCTCTTGTAGGGATCAAGACCTCATTAGTAGTTGAATCATACAGTTCATCAAACATAGGATCAAACAATTTCTTTACATCATCTTCGGATGGAGGTACATATGGAGTTTCTTGAGAGGAGTTTGGAACAAGGGATGAACCAATGGGACTGTTTTGAAGTGCGGGTCCCGAATGGAGTGTCCAGGAGCCATTTGACCGGTCACTCATCAAACGTAACGTGAATTGTTTCCATGATATTTCGGGTTCTTTTGTTGTAGATTCGTATCCCTTTTGTTTGATGCATATCCTACAAATACTCCAATGTCGACTTTAGCTCTAAGTTTGCCTAAGTCTTGACCCTCATTAGTTGGATAGCACAATGCACCAAACACACGAAGGAAAGATAGATTAGGTTTTCGTTGTGGACAAGTTCATATGGAGTTTTTCCATGAATAGTGTGAATCAGGGAACGATTTTGTGTGTAGCATGCAGTGGCAATTGCTTCACCCCGAGAAACATTGGAACCTTTGAGTAGATCAAGATTGTTCTAGCGGCTTCAACAAGAGTACGATTTCGTCTTTCAACTACACCGCTCGCTGAGGGGTTCGTGGAACACTTCTTTGATGGTCGATTCCAACGCTTTCATAGAATTCACTAAGTTGTTTGTTGACAAACCGGCCCATTGTCTGCTCGATAATTCGACGGTTTTGTTTAGTCGAACTCGCAATTGCTTGATGAGTTTGATGATGATATCGAGTTTCATCCTTTGTCCTTAAGAACTTGACCCTGTGAATCTAGAGTAATCATCAACCACAACTAACACATATTTCTTCCCAAAGATATTCTCGCACCTCATTGGTCCACATAAATCCATATGAATCATATGAAGAACTTCGTGATGAGTTAGTAGGTTTGGGTTTATGGGCATACTTTTGCTTTTTCCCAATTGACATGTCGAACAAAGATGATCCTTTTCATACTTTAGTCTAGGTAAACCTACAACTAAGTCCTTTCTCGAAAGATCGTTGATGGTGCCAAGTTCAAGTGATTGAGACGACGATGCCATAACCATGACTTTGTTTTGAAGCCTTTGATAACAAGCGATTGGAGAAGCTCTCATCATGTCATCGATAGAGATGGTGTAAAGGTTTGAGCCACGAGTTCCTTTCAACAGATCCTTACCATTAAGATCTCTAACAAAGGTATGTTTTTCAAGGCTACTTCTAGATCGTAATCACGTAATTGACCAACAGAGAATGATTATGACCTAAACCTTCCACATAATACACTCGAGATGACACTATCACCAACAACATAATCTCCATAACCCATAATAGCACCGAAATGATCATTACCAAATCTAATAGCCCCGATGAATTTGCTCACGGTTCATGAGCGTGACCGGTCTCCAAATATATGCTTGGAACAATCGAGTCCGTGTACCACGTAACGATTTGAACGATCCGCAGTTGAACACGCATAAGAATGGATAATCGATAATTGGGATCCCCATGCAAGAATGGGTTCCATTTGGTTAGTAGCAACAGTTGGAACACCCACATCGTAAATAGAAGCATTCATATCGATGGTGAGGTAATGGAATCATTGTGAATAGATGCAATACTAGTGTCTCAGATAGCCCTATTTACAATGTGACCACTTCTTAAGGAATAGTTCTACCAAGAGGCATCCATTTTCTAGTGGGCATTATCTCGATTAGTCTTATGACCAACGTGTATCCAATAAAACCTATTTCATTGAATGTTCTTCCTGTGGGTTTCATTGTTTTCTAACTTTCTTTCGCTTTTGCCTTTTAGCCTTTTTAGCATGAATTTTAGCATTAACAATATTAATCGGACAATTAACATCATTAGGCAAAACATTGACACCACATTCATGATTAGAAATGTAATTCAAGCAATCATCAAGACAAGGTTTGCAAATAGTATCGAATTGAATTAATTACAAGACGCCTATGGCTAATACTAGAATCAACACGATTCGCTTTATTCGATTCAAACTTAAAGTTCCTAGATTGTTCTTCACTCTTTCCAAAGGCACATTCTTAGCTTGAGAGGTCCTATCATTCCTTGTATTGTCTTGAGACTTTGACCGCTCCCTTTAATGTCACCGATTACTCTGTAGAGGGAATGGGAACATTAGTTTGTTTTACTACTCTTTGCACCACCTGCTTAGATGTCTTCGATCCGAACTACATGCAGTGCACTACGGTTCACTTTCTTAAAACTAGAGGTACCGAGATTTGTACTCCTAGAAGGCACATTTGAGTGATCTTTCTTAGCATTGATGATCTAGAATCGAACTACTCAAGGGTACACTACGGCTCACATTCAAAACATTGGGAATCGAGTGCATATCATATTTGGCCTTAGGCATTGAGCATGGAATCAAAGGGTTAACTCTCTCACCTAATGTCTTTGGGCATATTGTGATCAAGCATTCTAAGATTTCTTGAGATCGTTTGGCATATAAGCATGCATGTCCAATTGCATTATCATGAGGTTTCTCTAGCTTATCCTCTTCAACAATCTCACGCAGACATTCTAGGCAATCCTTAAGGGATGAGAAGTATGTTTGAATGGCAAGTTTGTTGTTCCTTAGATGAGGAGGACATATGTCACAGATAAAGCATATTTATTACAAGAGTGAACCTTTGATACAACATTCTCCCCATTGGTCATTGGCATTTTCCTTTTACCCGACTCTTCGATTCTCAATTTCCTTTTGCAATGAAGCTATTTGTTCGTTGTTTTTGTTACGAGTGACTTTAATTGATTCAAATAACTCATTGAAATGACGCTTAACCTTTTCATTTTCTTCTAGAAAACTTTCGTTTTCCTTTGTAAAGCATTTACTAGGTTTTGAAGATGAAACGCTTGAGAATTTCGAGAATCTAAAGGAGGAGGCATTTGGGAGCCCGTCATATTGTTCGCTTGACCCTTTAATTGAGAGATTTGGGCTTTCAACTTTCTCGATCGTGTTGCATCGAGCTTGAATCTGTTCATCACGTTTGTTAATTTGAAAACGCATCAAACTCGAGCATCCAAGATGTCTTGACATTTGAAGTTTTGACATTTTCTTTGAGATGTTGATATTTTAGTTGTAAATTAAAATACTCAACTTCTAGTTTAGAAAAATGTTTAACCAAATTGTCGTGATCATCCAGCTCAATTTTCTCATTTAGTTTAGAATTAGTTTTTCAAGCTCAATGACACGATCATGGGAGACTTTCAGGCCACAGATAGTTCATGAAATTTGGAAGCATTAATAGAGCAATTTGAAGCGTTGAAAACACATCTTGAGCAACACATTCAAGAATAAGATTCTCATTTAATGTATGCGTGTTCTTCCTCTCAATCTCATTATATTTTAGTGCACGCTCATAGTCACTAATTTCAACTACTATTGCATCAAATTCCTTTTCCATTCCCTTAATATCCGCTTTCTATCCCTTTTAAGACTCTCAAAGTGATCTTTTAGAAGTTTAAAGAAAGGCATGACCTCGCTTAAATAACATTCTTTCATTTGTTCAAAACCCTTTCTCCTTCAAGCTATACCAGTGGGTGTGATCCTTTTCTTGCAAGTTTTCTCAAAATCAACAAATAGTTGAAATATAACGTATTGGCTAATTAATGTCTTGCTTTTAGTGGCAATTGTTCTAGGTACAAGATGCATTGGTGTATTAGGAGGATACAGTCGCTTCTAGGCATTTTCCGAAGGGAGGGTTTGTTTCTACAATATTTTCGACTTTTCGCTTATCTAAATCCATTTTCCGTAAGACTTGTTCGGAGTCAACAATGTCTCGAGTCTTAAACTTGTTCAAGGAAATCCAGCTTTTCCTTCTTGTAGTCATGGGGAGTGATAATTACTTTCTTCTCTTTGCATTTAGGATCATTTAGTTTCTTATTCATCTTCTCCCTAGTGACTTCATCTAATTTCTTGTCATCCTCGATGCACTCAATGCAACTAGGTTTTTGTCTAGGTTTAAGGATCTCATTGCCATCATAGATAACACTTTGAGTCGCTTTTGCTATCTTTCCATACTCGTGGTTGGGTTTATCTATAATGGGAATGCTATGCTTATCGCTAGAACTCTATGCTTAGTGATCATGTGAGCAATCGAATGGTGTTTCCTTGCATGTACAACTTGTTTTCAAGTTTGTTTTCAAAGTTTTCAGATTAGAAAAATCTCTCAAGAGCTTTGATTCCTTTGCATTAAATTCTTGCTTAAGCATTTTCACATTTTCTTGAAGTTCTTGTTTTTGCTTATTGTTTTAGAAAGTTTTTCTTGCAAGGAATTTAATTCTTGTTTCAATACTTCTTCTCTAAAATTACTTTTTCTAATTACCGCACGCACTTGGTCATCCATTTCCCGCTCACGAGTGGTCAACTCAAATTTTGCACGTTGTTCATAAATAGCAACACGTTCCTTATAGGCATTTAGTTCGTAAATTATGGAATCATCAGAGCACATGCAGTGTATTCATCAAAGACATAGTCATTGTTGATCGCAGAAGATGCATCACTTGGTACAACTTCACTTTCACTTTGTTTCACGTATTGATCGTATGGGACAATATTGATATTACCCATATTTTCAACATTTGATTCAATAGTTTCAGTTGGTTGTACTTTGTCATGCATCCGTTGCACATCAAGATCATTGTATAGTTTTAATACCTCGAGATGAGTTTGTCCTTGGATGGGCCCACTTGTGGTGAAGAAGAGACCTTGGGAGAAACCATTGGAGAGATGCTAGCCATAAAAATTGTGTGTGCAGAGGTCCATCATCTACATCGAGTCGTATGCATCATAGTCGCCGACTTGAAAGGCATTCGATGATTGTGACCTATCTCCGAATAGGCCGCTCATCCACATCTCGCATCATAGGTCTTGGCATTGCCCTCAAGAAGAAATAGTAATTCCTCTTCATTCAAAGCACACCATTGTCCCGAGCTTGTGCCAAGAACATCTTATCTCTAAAGTAATCAAGATTCGTGGACGCTTTGGAGATGTGCGCCTTGCAATGTGTCCTCACCACCACGCTTATAGCATTTGATCGGCTTAGCTTGACCTTGGTTACCATTCCTTCCTCGATTCGATTGCCCACATAACCTCTACCAGACCACCTCTTCCCCGATCATACTGTCTTTCCCGATCGGTTGCACCACGATCCTTCCATCTTTAACAAAGAGCTTGATTGTGTGGGTTAGATGTTGTTCGAGGTTGTTGTTGGTTTGTGGAGAGAATTCATGTTTTGGCTAATGAGAAGAGCTAGTTGATTAATGAAGTTACCCACGTGTGCATCAAGATCGACTTGTTTGAACATAGGATCGGGAATGAGTTTGTGATTACCATTACCCAAGGGTATGACTTGTGAAGCTTTGGTTGTGATTCCAATGTTTGAGTAGAAGGCGGTTGAATCATTAGACGAGCTTGTCTCTCCGGGTTGGTTTTGAACCGATTGAGAATCAATTTTTCAAACATAGCATGTCTCTCATTTCAAGGAGGAAGGCATAGAGTTGCTCATAGTTTGTATTCTTCAATCCTTTAGTGAGCTTCACAACGGTAACAAACTTGTGCCATTCGGATTCATGTTGTTCACAAATTTTGAGTTCAATGAATGTTAGGCATAGTCATTCGATGTTCCTCATGTCATTCACTAACTTATGAAATCTCACATAGTACTCATAGACATTCTCATCCGGTTTCATCTTGAAGTGCTCAAATTCGTCATAGAGTTGGGATTCTCTGTCTTCCATAGTTAATTCGAACCCGAGAGAAGCATCTTAACATTATCCCAAACCGCCTTTGCATCGGTGTTATGATTGATCACTTGTAGATGTCTTTAGGAAGACCTTGAAGAACAATGTTTGAAGCCCCGATATCTCGCATCGAATCTCTTTTCTCCTTATCATCAAGCTCATCATACATCTTAGGTCCGTCCATTCCGTAAATAGGAGTACCATCTTCATTAGTATCAAGTATGTCTCTAGTCGTCTCAACTCGATATGGTCCTTCATCAATGGATTTGAGAATGTTGACACCATTTTCCTTTCCAAGGCAATACAATCGATTCGTTGAGCCCAAGAATCGTAGTCGGCCTGTCAAGCATGGGTGGACGAGTATCCGAGCCACCGCTTGTACATCCTCGGCAACAAATGGAGATGACAGTAGGGACGTTGGTAGACATGTTAACAGATTATACGGATTTTATAACTCTATGATTAAACCGGAAATAGATTCTTTCACGGATTTTACTAAATCAAGAGAAAACCGTAAACAATCACTCAAGTCGCTAGATGATAATGCTCTAAGTCGCTAGAAACAAATGCACTAAGTCGCTAGAAACAAATGCACTAAGTCGCTACCAATTAATTCGCTAGACCACCAAGTCGCTAGAATCCCAAGTCGCTAGATAGAAAGCAAGTCGCTAAGTAGTAACTCGCACATGCACCAAGTCGCTAGCCAAATTTTGGCAAGAATTGCACACAAGTCGCTAGAGATACAAGTCGCTAAAGAGCAACTCACTGCACCAAGTCGCTACCAAGTCGCTACCCGTAGTGGAGAGTCCACTACTTGTACTTTAACTCGCTAGATCTAACTCGCTAGCTTTAACACCGTAAGTCGCTACAATTTTGTGAAGCAAGTCGCTACGAAGAAAACTTATCCGTGAGCTAAGTCGCTAGCTTGAAAACCATATAAACATCACTTTTCAATCCAAAACAACCCAACCAAGATGATTCAAGCTACCAAATGAAAACCTAAACACTTGTGATGATTCTAAACATAAAAGTACCAACAAAATTCAAACTTTAACACAAGAAATCAACCAAATGATGCAAAACCACTAAACTTTTCAAACTCAAAACCACCTAAAACCACTATAAATCCAAAGATGTGCAAGATATGATCTAACCATGGCTCTTGATACCAATTGTAAGATATAACTTTTCACATACACATCAAACCATAACACAAAGTAACATATAGATGGAATTCTAGAGAGAAAGTTAGAGGTTTAGGGAACTTAGTGAGAGAAAGTGAAAGATATTATTATGAGCTCCAACTCTCTACCTTGGGAGGTAGAGAGTATTTATAGTCTTACATAAATCGCCACACATCGGGTCGTGGATCGTGCATACAGTGGGTAAAGACCCGTCCGTCCTCCACGGTGTTACATAACTAAATACTACTTAACTTAAAAGAACTACGACTACGAGCTTTTAACGATTACATATACTTGAGGTGACCGACTCTTTAATACCGGAATTTCTAATTCCTAACAAATAACATTACGTAAAGGTAACATGAACTCATAGGGTATGACTTCATAGCACAAGAAACACAAGATATAAAGAACGACCTCTACATGAGTCGTTTAAAAATACACGTTTGATTACAACATGAAAGTTTACAAAAGGGCTAAGTTTAGAGTTCACAACAAAATAAAAGGGATTTTTATACATAACCAAACGCTATTAGTAATGCACATAAATCTTCGACATGATGAGACTGCAAAATGTGACTATAGTGATTCTTCATACGCAATCCGAGTATAAGCGTCTAAGGACCTGAGAAATACATGCTAAAACGTCAACATAATGTTGGTGAGTTATTAGGTTTAAGTAAATGTAAAAGTGGATCACAAGATTTTCATGTGTGACTATTATAACAAATATAATATTGCATAAAAGTATTACGATTGTGCTAAGCTCCTGACACCGAAGCCTTAAACAAAGTATACGTTGTTACAAGTTGTTGTTTCGGTAGTGTCTAACCCAAGAATACCCAAATTTTCCCAAATGAAATACGTTTGTTTGATATGAAAATCAAGTAAGCGCTTACTTACCACGGAGAGTGTCTAATAAATCTATTTAGGATCGTAGGCAATCCTTAAAGTTTAACGACTTGTGTCCTTAAATAGAAGCAAGCAATGTATTTTATTGTGTTTGATGATTCGGTGGTCTTGGGAGATCAAAATACATGTTTGCCATTTTAGAGAGAAAGTTAGAGAGAGAGAGGTGTTCTTGCTAGAGGTTTACACAAATTGTAGAATATTAGATTTGAGAGCACCACCCTTCCATGGATGGAAGGGTATTTATAGTTACAAAAATACGACCTCCCATCGGCCCGTGGATCGTGGATACAGTGGGTAAAGACCCGTCCTTCCTCCACGGTGTTGCACTAAGCTATACTACGCTACAAACTAATAAATAAACTACTAAATAACGAATAACGACAAGTCTACGAGCTAACTTATGCTAGATAATATTTGGGGTGACCGACTCTTCACTATGGAATTTTCTAATTCCTAACAATCTCCCCAAGGAGGTCACCCCATGTTTTACATTTTGAATCCTAGCATTCTATTTTGACTTTGTTCTTGAGCTCGAGACTTGAATTCTTCATTTCGCAATCTTTGTGCTTAAGTAGCGATTCTTCAAAGTCCGCATTGATTTGTACTTTTAGTGGAGGCCTTTAACCGATCCACATCTTTGATGATCTTCGAGCTTTCATTGAGATCATCACCACAAGAAATCTCGGATCATCCATAGTTGTGTTGCCATCATGTGAAGTTGTGACTTTTGGACCGACATGCTCACACTTTTGAATCATGACATCTTTCCATCGAGTAGCGGAAGCCTTATCGGTTCATGATATTTGCAAAGACATAAGCGTAAGCATAGTATAAAAATATCGAACCGTGTTATGTAGATATGCACCACCATGATTTCTTCAAATTAAGTGTGGATGTTGTGAGCATGCGGCTTTGATTGACTTCTCAATTCGATCACCGCAACCGTCCAAATGTACCGCAAACAACGCTAGCAATAAAACACACGAAAGTGTCTTTGATCACTTTCGTTGAATTGAGGTACACGCCCACGGTTCCCCGCTGATCAAGACAAGTATCGCCTGTGATCGTAGGATTCCTAAGAATCTCCTTGATGTGGTTTCGCAATGTTCTAGTCGTTCTCAAACCGAACGCCTCAAAGAAGACAACACGGAGTGAGTGAACCAAATAATTGAGATTCACCGATTGATGAAAATGATTTGAAAACAATCGCGTATTGCTTGAAGAAAGAGTTTTGCAATACGACGAAGGTTTTATGAGAAAGATCAATTTTCAATCAAAATACTTTTGTATTAGAGAATGAGTACACATTCGACGTGCTAGCGAAAAGAAGAGATTCGCACATCGAACGGTTTTTCTAAAAGTATTTTTCAATCGAGATACTTTTGAATTTGAAAACATAAGTACACATTCGACGTGCTAGAGAAAAGAAGGTTTGCACATCGAACGGTTTTTCCAAAAGTATTCGTCAATTCCATTCCTGGACCAAGGTTGATTCAAGAATGAATCGCCCCATCGTTTCTATCCAGTTGTCACAAGCTTGATCTTTTGCAAGATCTCACATGTCACCCACCAAGAGCTTGTTTGATGTTGGCTCTAGAAGGATTTCCATCTTCATCGTGAATATTTTACATATCACTCGGATGTTCCGCAATACCACAAGGATAATGCGAGGACTCTTAATATATACTTACTTTCCACATTGTGTGAAAAGCAAGTCTTCAAGAATTTAGTGTCCTAACGAGATATTGTGGATGATCTCTTGGCTCTAGACTCAATAGTGCACATTTGGTTCTCGTGTCGGAGACTAGGGAGAGGGTCTCCTTCTTCAATATCAACAATCTCTAAGAGAAAGTCGATAGATAATGTCGGTTCCCGTGAGAATGAAACAAGCCCTTTAAGAGGAACTTGAGTGGCTTGGGAAGTTTAGTGCAAAGGCATCATCGGGTCCATGACGTCTTGTCTTCAATACGGTGTTACCTTAGTAACCACCAAGAGCATATGTATTGAACCCGGTTATCGCCCTAAGGTTGAATTGATGGAGGGCTATTTCTTTTCACCCTTTTCACATTCATTTCTTTTTCATTCTTCAACCCTTCAATGCTTACCGAGACTTCATAACTAGAACCTTGTTGGGTTTATTCCAAGACTAGCTCGCCTCATCCGCACTCTTCCCATTTCTCATTTTTCTCCTTTTTCAATATACCTAAGGACTCTACACTATCTAGTGGATTGTCCTCGGTAGATCCCTCCCGTTCGGCGGATCGTGGGAACAAATACCTAACCTAACCATCCTTATAACACCATGCATAAAGTAAATTGGTCGGTCTTTTGGTATTGTTCATTCTTCCTTGAAACCAATTGAAAATCATTTGGAAAACAATCAAGGTACTTGTGATACGAGATCAAAGCATTTTGTACCTTAATAGTTTTGATCATTTAGAAAACCTCCCTCAACATGTGCATATGATTTAGAAATTGTTTAGCACAAGGAGGCAAGAGGACTTTGAAATATTTTCTTTGATCACAATTTTCATACGAAAAAGCCATTTGATTTTCTTGGT
Source organism: Chrysanthemum lavandulifolium (assembly GCA_022545495.1). NCBI lineage: Eukaryota > Viridiplantae > Streptophyta > Magnoliopsida > Asterales > Asteraceae > Chrysanthemum > Chrysanthemum lavandulifolium. The sequence goes on along the minus strand of CM040244.1, from coordinate 140,464,438 downwards.
AAAATTCTCCCTCAATATGTGCATAGGATATTTGAAATCATTTTATCACATAGAGGCAAGAGTTCTTTGAAGCACATCCACAATCACAAAATCCATTAAGAAACCATTTGAAAACACAATCAAGGTACTTTATAATCTCTTTTTTTTTTTTTAAAAACTTTTGTACTCGATGTTTTTTGCTCCCTCAATATGTGCTTCGAGATTCAAAGCGTTTAGCACATATGAGAGAGCAGCCTGCACAATTGAATCAAAACGATCACCTTTTATCAAATTTCATTATTAAATCACAAATTCTCCCCCGATCAAAAATATCAAACCCTTTGAGATTTTGGATCCCAAGTGATTTAATAAGGTTTAGAAAACATGGGAGAATATGTGGCCTTGTTTAAATACTCATCTGGTTTTTGGATAAATCCTCCTCCTCAACATGTGCATTGTGTATTTGAAATCGTTTGGCACATGGAGGCAGGAGTGCCTTTAAAGGACTAAAACCAATTCCATTAAAACAGATTTGAGATTTAAATCACGATCTCTACCCCGATCAAAAATATCAAACCATTTGAGATTTGTGATCCCAACTGATTTAAATCATTTAGAAAAATTTGGGGAAAGACGTGGCAAGATTCAATTTTGAAAGATGATGATAAGGACCATTTTAAGACATTAAAGATTGTTAGTGTCGTATGATAGTTTTTAAGAGATCTTTTAAGTAAAACAAAACAATTTCACAATCAAACAAGAATGTAAAAATTTCATTTTGAAAGACCTTGATTCTAAAGAAAAATCATACCATGACATAACATTAAATCTTTAGATCACCACTTATATTGTACAATCCGGACTTTTATGAAGAAATATTGTTTGAAAATATTTTATTTTAAATCACTCTCCCTCAATCCATGACCGAAGTCAATAATTGAGTGACTTAGGTTTTGATAAAATGAAGTCCGTGATTTTCAAAATTTAGTCCAATATATTTTCAAAACAATATTTTCCATTTTCAAAACAATTTAATCAAATTATTCAAAATTGTTTAAAATGGTATCCCGCACAAAGATACGTTAGGTGGTTGAGAAGCTTTTGTTGTTGTTGTTGTAGGGTTTGAAGAAAACCGTCTCGCGATGCAAGTGAGACTTCTTCTTACGTTGCATTTTGAATGCCAACCGAGGTCAAATTAAGCTCCGCTTTCTTCAATCACTTAGAAGAAAACCATCCGCCGATGCAAGTGAGACCTCTTACGTTGCATTTATGCCAACTCTCCATTGAAGTCCAATTAAGCTCCGTTTCTTCATTTGTCAACCCAAGAAATAGTTACCCTTTCCTTTCGCATCCAATCATCTTCAATTGTGGGATCCGGATCGGGAACATTCTTATATACCAATATACCGCATACGTTAGTGAACACACATACAAATATATGGTGGTCGACATCACCCAAACAACAATCGACTAATAAAAGTCAATTCAACATATCAATCGATCATATAAAGGTATGGGAATAATGTGTTCATCAAACTCTAATCATCTAAACCTAACAATCATATCCTAGAAACCTAGTCCTTCAACATAGGCAATTATCATTTTTAATTAAGCACGAGGATAATTAAGAAAGTCTCGTTAGATGATATAAATTTGAAAACATTCTCCCTCAATCAATGACTCATTTTCTGAAAAGTTTTAAAAGCGTCAAGTCATTGATTGAGTTTTCAATTTAATACGAAAACTCGAATCGATTGATTTTCAAGCAACTCATTTTACCACCATTTTGAAAACAACAAATATTTTTCTCAAGAATTTTAGACGGAAAACATTTGTGTAGGAACAAAGCATCCTTCGACATACTTTCCTCAAATTGTTTTAGGATAAGTGCACGAAATATTTGAAAATTGTTTAGCGTAGCACTTTCCTTTCTTTAAAGAACGGGTTGCTATCGAAATAATAGCAAGCCATAGTTTAAGCACGGGTTAATCAAGTAATCGTAAGCCATAGTTTGAAGCCCGGTTACTGCCGAAATAATCAGAAGCCATATTTTGAGACATGTTTAGAAAAGAATATTTACACCTCCTCGCTCGAACTTCATCTATGGTCCCGTGCCATTATTGAATGACATTTCTAAGACCGTAGATGTTATCGATACCGTAAGACATGTCATGAGAAAACATATTTTTGGTATTTTCAAATTTTTCGATTTTTATGGGTTTTTGAAGGTTTTATATTTTTCTATTTTCTTTTGTTGGTTTTATATTTTGTATTTTGTTTTGTTGGTTTTATATTTTGTATTTTGTTTTTTGAATAAATATATACAAAGATAGAGTAGATGATATAGTTAAAGAAGATGATGATACGAGTACCGAGATAAGGATATCGAGCAAAGACGTCGTAGAAGATAGAAGTCATCATCTCTTAAACATTCACCACCAAAGCTTCCTGAGGCTCTTGAATCGAAGAAAGAAATTGAACCATCCGAAAGTGAGACTTTGGCGCTTCCCCAAACCGAAAATCCTTTAGATGAGCGATTCAAGCTCTATTTCAAGCTTTTTTAGCCAGTGCACAAGAGAAGCACACCATTATCATAAATCCCACCGCTCCTTTTAAGAATAATCACCGTGATTCTTCGCTCGAGGTTATATCATCAACAAGAAGAACAAGAACGTATCATCCCACACATAAATAATCTTCTCAAATTTCTTTTCCACCGACGTCCAAGCGATCCATTCCAAAAGGTGTCAAGAGAACAATTCCCCAAGTAGTTGAATTGATGCATCGGCCTCTTTGTATAATGCTCAAGAACTCTCCCGAATACACATCATGAGGGTAATGAAGAACAACTCCCCAATGTTCACATCTTTCGTCCCGATGAATGTGTATGAAGCTCAAGAACCCAAGTACACCAATATCCAAGAACTCTCCGAATACACATCATGCCCTAAGGAAAACACCTCCCAATGTTTGTGGTAAACAATGGCTTTCTTCCCCGATGATCGTGTATGAAGCTCAAGGACCAAGTACACACATTCCCCAAAGAGAGAACAACCGATAACATTGAAGAAGCATGCCGAATCATCGATTATCTCTCGGGTGACAATCTCTGCGGATGTCAACACCGAATAAGTGATTATATCTCGAATCACCGATTAAGCCCTCAAGTAAAACAAATTGAGCATCCCCAATGTACACAATTTCTCTCCCCGATGATTGCGATAACATCGAGATCATCACACACTTGTGTACCTCTTTTATCTTCGTAAACTTTCATTTACATCACTTCCCCACGACGTTGGAATAAGAACACTAAACGCCTTGATGAGTAAAACCTTGAGTTTCTCTGCGGTCATGACATTTGTTTTCCCGGATATCTTCAATCACTTAGAAGTATTAAGTCCATCAAGTTTACTCGCCATGAGTCAAACCTTGAGTTTCTCTCATGGTAATAACATTTGTCTTCCCGGATATCTTCAATTACTTAGAAGTATTAAGTTCATCAAGTTTACTCGCTTAGATACGTGTCTCCTTCCCCTTGCCGGTTTTGACACTTCGTAATCAAGAACATATTATAAGCCCAAATACTTGAAATCTTTATGAGAAGAACACTTGTAATCTTGTAGGAATCAACTTGTCAAGAATATGAGCAAGTCTAATTGGGGATTAAATTTGACATTTCACTCTCCCCAATTAGTGCTCTCCCTAAACCGACAAACTGCTTGATAAATGCCCGAGATTAAGAAGAAGTCTTTGATAATCAAATGCAACTCGCCTTTAGTCTTCTAACATGTAGCGTAAAATGTAGAACCGATCAGACTCGACCTTCTTCAAGATTGTCCATTGGGGAATAGATAGTTAACATCTTCAACTCACCAAAACAAGAACATCACCAAAAGCATCCCAATCAACTTACATCTTGCAAATCCCTTAACTAAAATCCTCCCAATCAAACAAGAATGTAAAGATGTTCATCAAGGAAATCAAGAATCAGCCGCAACGAACACACAAAATGGTAACACCAAACTACCAATCACATCAAACAAGAACAGAGGTTGTTCGAATCATCATGTTGATGTATACGTGAAGCATTAACCGAAGCACTTTGTCAATAAACTCATCAATCCGAGTGAAGATGTCAACCAACGGCTCTTAGAAGAAACTCCATGTGAAGATGACCCGATAAGAAGAAGCTCGGTTCTTACATGAGTTTAGAGCCGTATGACCATTTAAATTCTCAAATAATAATCAACCATGCAAAATTTCACACTTTTTCTCCCCTCAAGAATTGCATACGGAGTTGCCATTCTTGATTAAATAAGTGAAAATCATCCGAATGTTCTATTCACACTTCTCTCCCGCAAAATAAGCACATGATGTCGCCATCTTCATTATAATCGAGCAAGTGGAATGAGAAAACAATCGGTGGTAGCCCGGTTCACTTGATGACCAAGCGCATGGAAAAGTATGAAGCATGTTGATGAGAATGGTCATAATAAGAAGATTTTCTTCTTCGTAAGATAAAGCGCATCGACACGCACACTTTTCTTTTCTTTAGAGAACGAGGCATGAATCAAGTGTTCAAACGTCATAAGAAGATTTCTTCTTTCAAAGATAAAGCGCATCAAACGCACACTTTTCTTTTCTTTAGAGTACGAGGCCCGAATCGATGTGAACAGACGTCATAATCTCTCTCTTTTCAATCTCTTAGCAAAACATGTAATCAACCCCATTATCATTCAAGAGGCTCTTTGTCGTGACAAATGATGGAGAAAACCCAATATGATGAATTTGACCTCAAGTAAACTAACCCGAACTCGTGACTTAAACTTGCACATATGTAACAAAGAGCGGTGCCGAGACATTCATGCTCCATTGAATCTCTAAGTACTCTATACTCTTCAACCAACCAACCATCAAGTATAAGACGACATTACCTCTTGAAAATCCACAATTGAATGTGACATCGAGCACTACAACGTAACTCCTTAAAGTGATAGTTATTTTGTGGTGGTAAGAGCCCAATTCCCCCAAGTGGTAAAAGAAAAGGTAAAAGACACCCAACAATAACTAGATTTCCAAGTCTTCATTTTTGATAATAAGCTCGAACAAGGATCATGAAGAATCTTCATCCAACCATCCCCGATACCTTCAGATACTAAGTACACTCGCCCGTGATAATTCACTTCAACCTCAAATAAATAATAGTGAATTAACGCCGTTGTCACATCTTCTGGTTAAAAGCTCAAATCTAGCCTTCTTTGACATTTAAATGAACTTTGATAATGGTTTCATCCCGACCATGGTTAAAAGCACATAACCCGTAAAACCATGTAATAACCAAACTGCCATGACGAATATCCAAACACACATCCAATTCATGAAGTACACCCTTTATCCTTCTTCAAGTAGAAACCGTAGCACCAAAGATCAAGTAAGATCCCGAATTACACTTTCCTTTCTCCAAGATGGTTCCATCATTACGGATTTTACAACTCTATGGTTTAAACCGAGAAATAGTTTTTTCATGGATTTTACAAAACCAAGAATAAACCGTAAGATAGATCCGAAATGCACTTTACTAATACCGTGATGTTTCCATTGTCACGGATTTTACAAGTCTATGATTTAAACCGAGAAATAGGTTCTTTCATGGATTTTACAAAATCAAGACAAAACCGTAAACAATGTCACTTGAATGTGTTATGACAACTTTGGTTTTGGTGAATATCTGTTTTAGGGGAACATGCGCGGTTCATCATTGGTTCATTATCCAACATCATCAACATCATCAACCATCCAAAAACACTTTGGTAAACACATCATTCACGATTCGCTCGGTTATTGCAATGACCACATGGTGAAGTAAACCCGATATGTCAAACTTGATCATGAAGTAAAATTTCCCATTTGTTACTTAAACTTGTACTAATCCACGTGAAAAAGAAACGTGTACCCAATGTACAAAACCTCTTGACATATCCTCAATCGAGTGAGACATCAAGTGATAGTTACGTTGTGGGTTAAGCGAGAAAGAATCACAACCGTAACTAAATAGCCAAGTCTTTATCACACTCTATAAATGCCCAAACAAGTCATCATGGAAGGGTAGAAAGAAAAAGACGTAAGTAAACGCTACCGAAAACCTCACTTCAAACCCAAGTAAGAAATACCGAACAAACAACCCCGTAGTCAACCATTTTCAACTTTCGGTTCAAGCCGTGACATAATATTATTCATGAAAGTGTATAGACCAATGTATCAAACCCCATAGCACTACGAATCTCTTCATAATACCAAGTCTCTTTATCACAATCTCATAAACTCCATGGCACAATGTTCAAAGGAAATTGTATGATAATCACGCCTAATCTCGTTATAATAACCATAAGCTCACGTTGTGATTTTCTCAAATAACGACCCTAGCCAAAATTGTTTAGCACACGTACATACTCCACCGTATAAGCAAGTCCAAGTGATAACTAGTCCATATAAGATTATTTCGGCCCAATTTGAATCCAAGAGGAATCACATCACCAACCACTCGGATCCATTTCAGTAAGCAATTTGGCCCATCCATCCAACGAAAACAATAATACAACCCTAAAAGTTAGGGTATTTAACACTTCACAATGTCACACTCTACCCTAATTTCATTCACATACATCCGCCTCTTTTGCTATCAGCCACTCTCATCTCAGACATAAACATCAAACCCTAAATAATCTCACAACAAGTCCGCTCCCCTCCTTCTCTGTATCTTATCCTCTCATCTCCAAACCCTAACACATCTACAAAAAATAAACCGCCACCCTTTACATCAGTACGCAACACCCTAAAAGAAACCATCTTCACAATTAAATCATCATCATCTAACCATGGATAATGAGTACTTCGTATCAATGGCCACAGGGATGGCTCGACCTATTAGCCACAGGGATGGCATGGGTTCGTCTTGGCCACAGGGATGGTCTAGGTTCATGAAGATGGCAAGGCTTCGTGTTTCAAATCAAAGAACTCAGGTAGGTATTATGAACGAATAATCCAATACTGTTTTGATATGATTGTTGTTCTTATAACGAATCAAAGATTGATATTAACAATATTGTTAAAATCAAATCTTTATTTTCGGATATTATCACAACCTTTAGATCGATGAAGAAAGGATTGACTCGTGCATAAGACTCTTGGAAGTCTTGATGTTTCATTTTGATAACCACGAGTCATGAAATCTGAGATCATGTTTGGTGTTATTGTTGCTTTAAAGTCTTGATCAATGATGGTTGTGTCTTTCGGTATAGATCTAAAAGGTCATAAAAGCCCACGAGAAAGAGAGCGAGATCGTTAGCAATTTGTTGCCTTGATATTTGTTATAACACATTCGTACATTGACAAGAACCGAGATGTGATTAATTATCTTTGTAATATTATGATATTGATGGACTTGTGATTCAAACAAAACCGAATTGTTTTCATGTTTGATGCAAAAGTTCGAACATTAAAATGAAGCCATGCTTCAAAAGGATCAATGATGTAATTTCTTTCTTTCGATTTGTCGACCTCTAGAGGTTTGAATGCAACATGGATTGTCATGAAAGAAGATATTAAGCGAGATCTTGTGAATGATAATGATAGATGAGTCTTGCTCATGCTTTTACATTTTGAATAGGTTATGATGTAGATGTGATCTTGTTAATGTTGGTTTGAGATTTTTTTGGATGTTGGTTTTGTGGTCACAAGTCTTTCATCTTCTTCTTCATTTCTGTCTTAATCATGTCAAGTCACTACGACCTTTTTCAAACCAAGTCACCACGACCTTTTTCAAACCAAGTCGCTACGACCTTTTTCAAACCAAGTCGCTACGACCTTTTTCAAACCAAGTCGCTACAACCTTTTTCAAACCAAGTCGCTACGCCATGTCAATACAAGTCGCTAGGCCTTGAGTAAGTCGCTACCAATTTTGAGTCAAATCCAAGTCGCTAGTTATTGGAAGCAACTCGCTATTGACTTTCAAGAAAGTCAACAAGATAACCAAGTCGCCAACTTTTCTTGACATAAGTCGCTATCAATATAGTGACAAGTCGTTACATAGAATACATTGCATCTGGACAAATATTAGGATAAGTCGCTAGGAAGAATGACTACAAGTCGCTAGCAAGATTTATGGGTTTTCCGCGTTTTTCCCACCAAGATTCCGAACATATTCATAACGAACCCGGAAAAAGCGCATAAAAGATGAAATTTCTTTGTTTTGACCATGACAACTTGACCAGATTCATACAACCCATCTGAAGATACGAATGTTTAGGCCACAAAGACAGTTTAACCATTTGGACCACAAAACAGTTTCTTGACCAGATGTAACACAAAGAGAACAGTTTCATAAAGTTGTGTTAAAAAACAGTTTAACCATTATAATAGACGGAAAACAAAGAAACCGACCACCAACATACATAAAAAACAGTTTCAAACACGAATCAAAACCACAAGAAAACATCAAAACACAACAACCTTGGCTCTGGTACCAATTGTAGGATCTTTATTTTATTGTGTTTGATGATTCGGGTGGTCTTGGGAGATCAAAATACATGTTTGTCATTTTAGAGAGAGAAAGTAGAGAGAGAGAGGGTGTTCTTGCTAGAGGTTTACACAAATTGTAGAGTATTAGATTATGAGAAGCACCACCCTTCCATGGATGGAAGGGGTATTTATAGTTACAAGAAATCACGACCTCCCATCGGCCCGTGGATCGTGGATACGATGGGTAAAGACCCGTCCTTCCTCCACGGTGTTGCACTAAGCTATACTACGCTACAAACTAATAAATAAACTACTAAATAACGTAAATAACGATATGTCTACGAGCTAACTTATGCTAGATAATATTAGGGGTGACCGACTCTTCACTATGGAATTTTCTAATTCCTAACACTTTATTAGAGTTTTACGGTTTGGATTTTAGGTCCATCATTTAGGTGTTTTGTGTCGAGTACTTAGATTTAAGGCTTTTTCCGACAACTAGTTTCGTATAAAATCTTAAAAATAATAAACAAATTCGAAAAATGATAAAATTTGGATAGGGTCTACCTAAGAAGTATGTCTAACTTTGGTAAGAAGGAATTTGGCCAAAGATAATTTTAAATTGGTTAAATGGTGCACCTGATTCGACTAGGAAATCTGGCCGATTTAAGGTTTGGTTATACTAAGTTCAAATCAATTTTTACACAAAAAACATATAGTGGTGATATGAAAGTAAGAATGAAATTTTAAATATGTATGAAAGTGAGTAAAGGAGTTATATGAAGTGCTTACAAAGATTGGAATGGTAATGGTCAATAATTGCACAAAGAACTTCCAAGAAACCCTTGAAAACCCTAAATTTTGAACAAAAAAACCTAGCTTCCTTACCAAACCCTTAAATAACACTTACAACCCTTGGTAGAACTCTTGAATGCCACAAATAAGAGTTGGGATATGAGAGAACAATGTGTGTTTTTGTGAGTAATAAATGAGAGGAAACTTGGTTCTATTTATAGGACAAAGAGTGGTCTAACTAACTAGTTACTTAGATGAACTAAATTGTAATGGGTTTAGTTGGTTTTAAAAGGGTTTTAGGAGATAAAAATATGACATAAGTACCATGGATCCATGTGATGGGGAAGAAAAAGAGGGGAGGGAGGTAACTAGCTTGGGTGTCTTGTAGGTTTTAGCCAATATATAAATGGTAGATTAACTAAACATGTTATGACAAGAAAAAGATGGCTTAAGGAGTGCAAGAGGGGGAGCAGTTTTGCTTATGAAAAAGGGGAGGAAATGAGTTAATTTTAATTTGTATAAGTATTTTGGGGTATTGGTAAAGGTGGTAAATTTATTGGGTATCTAGTGCATGTCTGCATGTAGGTTAAAAACACTTAGAATGTAAATTATGTAGAGCATGAATGTGAATGCATGTGATTATATAATCATGCTCATGAGAGTGATACTATACTTGTTTAATGTAGACTAAACTTAGTCTAGTGACATAATACGTTTAAAGATTTTTCTTGTTATGTACGGGATAACCTAACGTTTATACGTTAAATTAAGTATTCACGTGTTCAAAGTAAAACGTTCAACTTTATGGTTAAGTATTAACCAGAAAAATGTGAATTGTCACAACTACGACTTAATCAAAATCCAACCACTTCCAAGACTGCCCAATATCCTAACCTCCAACAATCTAGACTCAATCAATGACTAAAAACAGAAAAAAAAAATGACAAACTCACACCCAAATCTGATTGAAACACCTAGCATAACACCTGGATGTGGGAAGAGCTGGTATCCTTGCTTCTCAAAGGAAGTAGGTCAAGATGTTACCCACAATGTTTGCAGTGTTTACACTAACGTGTTTAGAGATTTAAAAGAGAGAAACAACTTACAGAGTTTTAATATGCAGCTGAAAGAACAATACCAACCAAAAAAACCCTTGATTCACTTAGTCAAGGGATGTTAGTGATCAAGAATAAAGCCCAATCGAACTAGAAACCACCAGAAGATCAAAACCCCCAAATTACCAAAATTAAGGCTTCAAGAAACCCTAACAGATCAACCCACAAATCACTAGATCTATACCCAGACAGACTAATTCCAGCACGACCGTCGAGATAACAACCCCAATTAACCAATTACACCACCAGATCAAGAAACCACCAAAATTTCTAGAAACCTTAGAAATCAAGAACCACCAAATATCAAAGTTGTGACTCTGATACCATGTAAAAATGGTAACAATCACAACAACACAATCGTATCACCCAACCAACCACCCCTTCACGAATCTTTATTCACACTGCTAAAGTATATAAGTTCCTAAACGGACTATTACCAAACAAATAGAAAAGAAAACTAATAATCCCCACTTGATGGATCTTATCTAACCTCACTACAAATCACTCATACTCGGACTAACACAATCAAATAAAGATATTTATTGTGTTATACAAACCTCGAACTATCTTGGATATCGAGATTGATATCTAAAAGATGAACTAGACGATATAGCAAAGTGAGAGAGAAAACAAGACTGCAAACAGAAAGATAATGAAACCCTAATTGTGTAATGTTGCTTATCTATAAGCTAATTACACTTGGGTTCTTCATCTTTTCAATGTTTTTCAAACAACAACTAAACTTGACACAATTTGAATATCTTGTAAACTTTGGCATACTAAGTCCCTCAAAGTTTGTTGACCACAAATTGACTTTACTTTCAATGAATTCTTTTGCTTATTTAGAAGACTTTAATATTGATTCATCAAGGCATGGACTCCCTCTTTGTCTTATACTCTTATTAGTGCATGTGAAGAAAATATTACTTTTTAATGATGTGTTTGACAAGTTTTAGATTTATAAACCGGGAATTACCGATTTAGACTAAAAACAAAGCGAAAAAGTGAATGATGAGTGTCTAAATACTCATCATTTTGTACCATTTAAAGCTGCAAAACATCCGAAAACACTCTAAATGCATCAAATGATAAAATATCACAAATAAGTGTTTTATGTGTTTTAAATGCAAAATATCAAAATACGGTGAAAAGCGTATCAAATTTGCATAATTGGCGCTTTAGTCCCCAAGTTTCAAAAGTTGTCAAAAATAGTCCTGGTAAATCTAAATAAGAGAAATGTTATTCAAGGTCCTTGAAATATTTTAATTTGTCAAAATGGTCCTTGAATAAATCTTTTGTAAATGGCGAAAAGGTCCTTGAACTTTCAAAATTGTCAAGTTTGGTCCTGGAAAATTTGAAATTGTCAAAGCGGTCCTTATACTATTGAAGTTTGTCAGTTTTAGTCCTTGTATCAAGTTTGGAAAATTACAGGAATGGCCCCTCAAGTTTGAAGAATTACAAAGTTAGTCCTTGTCAATAACTAAACATATGCCTTGTCAAAACAATATTGACCCCTGCCATATACCTTACCTTTTGACCCCTTACCCATTTTGACCCCCTGGTCAACAAACAAGTCAAACGAATACTGGTTTCCCTCCACCATGGGTTTCTTCTTCCCCACTTGGCCTGCATCTCTGCAAATCCCTTCACCCATCACCTTTTTCACCTCACCTTATCCCAACACCTCTCCCATCACCCCTACACATCCACCCCCCCCCTATCTGCAAATTCAGACCCTATAAGTCAAATTGTCCATTTCCCGCCAAAATTGGACATATAGCCAAACTGCTCTAAACTCAACCAATGGTCAAATGGGAGGTGGGATCCGCTATAGAGGACACGTGGAAGCTTTGAGCTATAAAAGGAAGAGAAGGAGAAGAACAATTAGTAGTTTAGTTTTAATTTTTCATGTATGTCGTTTTATTTTTCTATGTCTTAAACAGTTTCTAAAAAGTGTAATCTCAAGCTTCTTGTATTAAACCAAGTTAATCCTTTGTATTGCATTCTGTTCAGTTATTAATTTCAAGTTCTATCAATTTTCATGTTTTTCTTATATATTTTGTTCAAGTAAATTTCAAAGAAAATTAAAAGCCAAGCTTTTAATAAGCTTTTCTCATTGCTTGTTGAGCCTTGTTAAGCTCCCTTGTAGCTTATTTAAGGTTTACATTTGTCTCACTTGTTATTCACTCAAGCTCATTGATGAGTGTCTAAATACTCATCATTTTGTACTATATAAAGCTGCAAAATCATCTCGAAACACTCGAAACACATCAAATGATCAAAATATCACAAATCGTTGTTTTATGTGTTTCAAATGCAAAATTATCAAAATCGGATGAAAATGTATCAAGTTTGCAAAATTGGCGCTTTAGTCCCCAAGTTTCATAAATTGTCAAAAATAGTCCCCGAGCCATAATTTCAAAGCAAAAGTCACCAAAGGTCCTTTTAAAATCAAAAGTTGTCAAAATAAGTCCTTTGGTGAAAAATATGAAAAGTTTGAGAAAATTACAACTTTGGTCCTCAAGTTTAAAAATTGGCGAATTGGTCCTTGGAAAATGTGAAAATTGCAACATTGGTCCTTATACTTTGGGAACTTGTCAATTTCAGCCCTTGGGACAAGTTTGATGAATTAGCAAAGATAGGTCCTTGTAATTTCGTAATGTACACATTAGACCCTGAAGTTTAGAACTCTTTAAAACCATTTGGACCTTGCACTATCCTGGCCCCTGTCATTATCATTTTGGACCCTTCAAATTATTAAAGCTCGGTCAATATTGGTCAAACTAGACCTTGGCGCCAAAGTCTTTCACTCACCGCTTGCTGAAACCAGCCTAAACCCATCCCTCCTCTCCAATCACTCAAACTGTTCCCACTCCATAACTAACATCCAAAGTGCATTTAATGCACCTCCTCCCCTCACTCAACCCCATTTGTCAAACACCCATTTTGGCGCCAAAAATAGGTTTAAACGGTTGAGATCGGTTTGAGCCATCCAATGGCTAGGATTGGTGGGATATCATCGGAGAAGGCAGAGAAAGGGTTGGGTTATAAAGAGAAGAAGGAAGAGAAGAAAAGTAGTAGATTAATTAGCTTAAAATTTCTTATTGTCGTTTTTCTTGTCAATGTTCTAGTTTAAGTTAAAAGTTGTAATCTCTTGTTCAAATATGTTAAATTCAAGTTATATTTGCAGTATTTATAAGTTTTGATCAATGATTCTAAGTTTTTTACCTATTATCAATTATTTACATAACTGTTGAAATTTTCAATGTCTAAGTCTTGTTTAAAAGCTTCTTAAATCTCATTTATCAACTTCAATAAGCTCAAATGAGCTTGTGAAAGCATTGTACAAGCTCACATTCTAGTTTCCACTCATTTTGTACTCGGTCAACAAAAGTCAATTGGTGGCTCAAATAGCTATGGAAATGGTTAGGGTTGATGCAAAGGATAGCTATGGGTTGATTTGAAGTCCAATGGGTTGGATAAATTAGGTTAGAGGTATCTTGGTTCACTGGTTTCAAGCTTTAGCAGCTTTGGACTCTTGTAAGTCATTTTCAAGTTTTTCGATGCATATTCAGTAATTGTAGTTAAAACTGGTTCCTATCTGTTCTAATAGTTGTATTTAGGTTACATTAGCTTAGTTTGATCATTGTTGTTAGTTGGATAATTGTTTAGATCAGTTCTAAGTCATAACAGTTAGATAAGGGGGTGTTTGGATTACTTATCATTCTGCTTTTTTAGGCTTTGCGGTGGTAGTTTTATTGCTTCATGTTTGTTGAGTAAAATTGAACTCATTTGGACCTTAGTTTGTGCTGCTATATGTAAAAGTCAAAACTTGCTTGAAACTGTCTTGTATCACATTCTGTTGGAATCAGTTTACTCAAAATCACTCAAATAGGTTCAAAACTTGTTAAGCTTGCTCGATAAAGTAGCATTACATCTTATTACATCAAGATTAGTTCTAAATTTGCTTCTAAAATCCACTTAAGTCAAACTTTCAAGTCGATTCAAAAGTCAAAATGGGTCAAACTCGGTTTATGCGAACTTGCACCATCCGCATGTGTCTCAATAAGGGTTGTTAGGTCTCGCTTTTGGCTTAGGTGTAGTCCACTAGGTGGTCTTTAAGAATCATTATCTTTTTGGCTAAAGTTCTCGGATAAGCTAGTGCATAAGCTCAAAGATGGTGCTCGATCATCAGATGTTTGTATTAAATCGCTTAGCTCAAATCTTTGCATCTTGCTAATCAGAGGTCTAGGGTTGTTAATACTTGTTGCATTTGGGATATTCTAGCTTATAGTAGCTTCATTTTGATTTGGTACCTTTTGGATTGCATTTGCTTATTCAAGAGCTTATTTCAATAAGCACTTATTCTTCGATTTCAAAATCTTCCAAACAAGCACTTGTTTTCTCATTTTCTTAGCTTCCTAATATTATTTTAAGCATTTCTGAATTTTTGATTTTTCCTAGCTTATTTGGTATTTTTCGCATTTTATTTAGTTTTAAGCATTTTTAAATAGCATTTAATATAAAAAATTAGAAAAGGTTCAAAAAATAATTTTCAATTTTATTAAGTTTAGATAAATATAAAAGACAAAAAGTATTTTTCCATATTTTTCTTAGTTAAATTTGTATTTTAGATAATTTAAATAGTTTTAAATAGCATTTAATTCCTAGAAAATAGAAAAATAGTCACAAAAATACAAAAATAGTTTTAAAAGTCTATTTTGATATTTTAGACTTTTCCATTTCATAATTTTATTTTCTAGCTTTATTTCCTAATTTCTTGTATTTTGGTTAATTATTAAATAGTTAAAATAGTTTTTAATTAATAATAATTAGATAATTAGTTATAAAATCATTTTCTTTTTCTAAAAAGTTTCTTTTATCATTAGGTTTGTAAAATGTATTTTTCATATTTTTAGGACTTTTATTTCTTAGATTTCACTTTTATTTTGTACGTTTACGTTATTTTTAATTTAAACGTCGTTTTAGGTTTTAAACGTTCATCACTTTAAATATAGTGATAGCGTTTATTTAATAGATTTTATCTTTTAATTTCCTCTCATTTGCATTTTAGCCTTTGTATTTGTTTGATATTTACGTAGTTTTAATAATCTCAAAATCCTTTTTCCGTTCAAACTCCTCGATCACTAAACGTTTGATAATCCATTGCACAACTCATTTGGGACATAACGACCGGAAACATTGTACTCCTCGATCTTAATTGCATTAGTGTTTGAGCAGTTTTAGTCTTTTAGACTTGTTGTTAGCACCGATCACAATTTTGGCGCCACGGAGTGTCTTGATTTATCTCCGTTTAGCGATTAGTTGTTTGATCCTCACTCATTGTTTATATCATCCATCTCTATATATATATATCCATATTTTCCTCTAAAAATCCAAAACCCAAAACATCCAAAACGTATAAAACACAAAAATATTTTTCTTTTGTTTATATATATGTATCAAATAATAAAAATACAAAAGAATCGCTCTTTTTCTAATAATTAACAACTTAAAAGATTACCACGAAAACCAAGGCGGTGCACTACCTAACTGGGGTGCGACCATAATAAGTTCCCGAACTAAAGATATAAAACTTGCCTTTGTGTCCTTGTGATTGGTGTACCTTTTTAAAAAGCCATTCATCTAGGATTATTGGTTAAGTTCATCGTTGTTTTGCCTCGATTTTGTGTTAATTGATTTTGTTGTGATATCGACGTTTCGAAGCAGAAACCCAAAAGATTCTTCTCACCCGCTTTTATAAAACGTCTTCATAATTCTCATTCTCATCCGAAATATCTTCATAATTCCATTTCTCCTTAACTCGAGAGTCCTTAGAGTTAACTCTAGTGCATGCGCACTCGTTCTTCTAGATCATTGAGTCCTTTGCGTGATCTAGCGAAATTCAAGGAGACGTTCTCGTAGGCGTCTTTGCCCAAATAGTCGAACCCGAGATTCGCACTATTTCAAACAACACCATGGCGAATTTAACGCACTATGGCGGAAATGCTCAAGCACCCACCGAGGGTTATGGAGATGCCATCGCTTTACCGTTATCAATTACGATCACTTGAATTGAAGACACATTTGATCCAACTTGTGTCTACAAATCAATTCCGCTGGGTGCGATCGAGAAGACCCATATGCACACATCCGTTGGTTTAACAAGTTAACCTCAACTATCAATTTCAAGGATGTACCTCAAAAGTCATCAAGTTGATGCTTTTCCATTCTCTCTTGAGGGACGACCGGATTTGGTGGAAAAGAACCCCTCGATCTATCGAAACTTGGGAGGATCTTGTTCAAAAGTTTGTGAATTACTTCTTTCCTCCATCAAAGACGACTAATCTTAAAATGAAATTTCGATTTCGTCAAAATTTCGATGAAAATTTTGAGAGGCATGGGAGAGATTCAAAGATCTCCTCGAAATGCCCCATCATGAATTCACGGAGCTTCAACAAGTTAATATCTTTACAATGGGTTGAACGGTAATGATCAAGATTCCTTGAATGCATCCGCGGTGGAAATATCTTGAATCGTAGACCTAAAGATGTGCTTGAAATTTGCGAGAGTAAATCAAAGTTCCTATTTCTATAACAAAGTCAATGTTCCGAACACTGCTTCTTCATCCGGTAACTCTTCCGAGTTAGCCGCTCCGATTAACGCTCTAACGGACATCATCCATTGTATGATAAAAGAGGTGAAGGAAATCAAAAGCGAAATTCATAAGCGGAACCAATCAAAGCCATAAACAAGGTGTGTGAAACTTGTAGTGGTCCACACGCGTATTATGATTGTCAAGCAACCGATGCTTCCTTTACCAAGCTCCCGTAGCTTTGGTAAACCACAATCAATACCGACCACAAGTCGATCCTCACTACTGCACCTAGCGGTATGACACCACTGGTTTTCCTCCGTGCAAAACCATGGCAATCAAAACCATGGAAATCAAAATCGCTTTGTTCGAATCAAGGACAAAATTTCAATAACTCTCCAAATTTCAATCAAAACCGGAACAATTTCAACCAACCTTATCAAGCTCCTAATCATCAAAGTTATCAACCACCTCCTCAAGCTCCCATGACAAATGACTTCATGAAAATGACTGAGGCAAACATGCGATCAATGCAAACTCAGATCAATAACATGAGAGGTGAGCTAAAAAGGGAAATTGATACCACAATGTCTCGGCAGACAAATGAGTTAAAGAATATGATGAGCAGTTTCATGAACATGAATATGAACAAAGCTTCACCATCTTCTGGAGGACTCCCAAGCAATACCATTCCTAATCCCAATGCCGAGTTGAAAGCCGTCACCACTCGTAGTGGTAAGGCGACAATGGACCTCGACTCCTATGCCCCTCCTCCCGTGGCATTTAGTCAAGTTACCAAGGAGACAACGGACAAGGTGCATTATTCAAGCCCACGGTACAAGACACGTCCCACCTTCGGTAGTCAAGCTTTAAGTCCGGAACCCGATGTTCGAAGAAAATCTTGAGCCGAAAACACTTCCATCCGGCTAAAAAGTCTAGTCGACTTCCATACCCATCAAGAATGAATGATGAGAAGCTCAAAGACAAAACAAAGAGCAAATGGAAAAATTTTCCAAATCTTCAATGAGCTTCACTTTGATATAAGCTTCGTTGATGCTCTCGTTCTAATGCCGAAATTTGCATCCACGCTAAAGGCTTACTCACCAACAAAGATAAGTTATCGAGATGGCGAAAACTCCTCTAAATGAGCAATGCTCAGACCATTCTTAATAAGCTTCCCGAAAGCTTGAAGACCCCGGCGGTTCTTAATCCCGTGTGATTTCTTGGGGATGTTTCAATGCTCCGCCTTGGCGATCTTGGCGCTAGCATTAACCTCATGCCACTCTCGGTATGGAAGAAACTGCTCTTCACGAGCTTTCATCCACTCGTATGACACTCGAGCTAGCGGATCGCACTGTAACTCGTCCACTTGGGATAGCCGAGGATGTCGTGATGAAAGTGGGAAAGTTTCACTTTCATGCCGACTTTGTTGTAGTAGACTTGATGCGAGATCCTAGAGTTCCCTTATCTTTGGGAGAGCTTTCTTAAGAGCGAGTCGTGCTCGATTGATGTGTTTCTTGAAGAGTTGACCATTCGGTTGACAACGAAGAGCTCACGTTAAATATAAACCGAACTCCAAACCTCAGCACAAGCAGTGTTGCTACAATTGATCAAAATCGAAAGAATCAATGCAACACTTTCAAATTTCACGGTTAAGAGTGTTCACCAAAACGTCTTGAGCTCAAAGCTTTGAAAATTACCCCGGTTCAAGCAAATGGTTTGAAAGCTGCACTGGGGAAGTCAAGAGTATTCTTGATGATGATGACGATGATCTAGAATCGGAGACTTCATCGGAGTGGTGGAAGCGCTAGCTCTAAGAGCACACCACTTGTCCCACCTCCGGCATCGGTTTGTCGATCGAGATTGTTAAGTGCATGGATGAAACTAATCTCTTGATTTCATCCGAGTTGGATGATGATGTTTGTGATCCAATGGGAGACATTCTTCCCATTGATGAATTGCTCAAAATGATCCATCATCCTCTAGTCTTATTCCCGACTCTTCCACCCCTTCTCTCACTCCCGATGAGGAAGAGGACAACTTTTGGAATGAAGTCGATGCATTTCTAAGTGATGAATCAATTCCAACGGAATTGATAACACTTACCTTGATCGGAGGAGACATCCTTTTCCGGAAAGTTTGTTGATTGAAGAACCATTTCCCACCCTCCTCCCGGACATCTTCTTGACAATCACCATCTCGACTTCAAGTTTAAGCTTAAAGATGTCAAAGCGGTGATTTGCTTCTCTCTGCGAGGAATGGACATGCATTCTCATGTACGTCTTTATTCCATTCTTCACGGATGGTGTGGTTGCTCTTTCCCTTTTCTCTTCGGGAATGAGGACACCATCTTTGACCCGTATCATCCTTTATAGTTTCTACTATTAAACAATACCGAGGTTATATCTCGTCGGTGTGGAACTTTCGATGTTCATATGTTCATTAACATTGTGAACGAAAGTCCGATCGAGATTGGTTTTCCACATTACTTTCCCCATGAACAAATGAATTGGGTCGAGTCAAGCTAGCGACTCGGGAATCAAAAACAAGAGCATGCAATATGGGTTTTCACCCATATTTCGCCTTCTCACCTCTTTCTACCACCCTAGTGTGGGGGTTGCCACATGTTTCAAAAAAAAAAAAAAAAAAAAAAAAAAAAATTCTAAATAATGGCGTAATATTTCCCTTTCACGTTCTTTGTTTCGGCATAACATGCGGTACTTTGAATATTGAGGCAATATTCATTTCTAAGTGTGGGGAATTTCACGAATTTCATATATTATCTACCCAATTCCCGCTTTTGGCCAAAATTTTTTTTTGGAGTAAGTGTTCTACACTTACTCATTTGGTTATCGATCCTTGTCTAATAAACAAAAGGATTGGCTAATCCAGAGCAAACGGCTCTTGGTAAAGATTTCTCAAATCCGTTTATATGGCTTGCAATTTGCCCAAAATTGTATGGTATTCGACTCACCATATCCTTAAAAGTGAAGAGTTGGCTAGCCCGCAAGATTATGGCTTGTGGTAAAGGCAAATGGAAAATCCATAATTGGTAATCGACTCACCAAAGATAATATTGATAATTTATCTAAGAGTTGGCTAGTCCGATGGGTACGGCTTCGGTAAAGACAAAATCAAATCCGTTGGAAGTCGGTGGTTTGCTCAAAATCACATGGTTATCGGTGTACCATGGTTCTTACTTGAACTCAAACATTTGGCTACTCCGAAGTAATGGCTTTTGGTAAAGAGATTAAAATCCATTATGTTTTCTCAAATCATTGCTAGGGACTAGCAATATCTCGATGGGGATTGATTAGTGTCTAAATACTCATCATTTTGTACTATATAAGCGCAAAATCATCGAAACACTCGAAACACATCAAAATGATCAAAATATCACAAATCGGTGTTTTATGTGTTTCAAATGCAAAATTATCAAAATCGGATGAAAATGTATCAAGTTTGCAAAATTGGCGCTTTAGTCCCCAAGTTTCATAAATTGTCAAAAATAGTCCACGAGCCATAATTTCAAAAGCAAAAGTCACCAAAGGTCCTTTTAAAATCAAAAGTTGTCAAAATAAGTCCTTTGGTGAAAAATATGAAAAGTTTGAGAAAATTACAACTTTGGTCCCTCAAGTTTAAAAATTGGCAGAATTGGTCCTTGGAAAATGTGAAAATTGCAACATTGGTCCTTATACTTTGGGAACTTGTCAATTTCAGCCCTTGGGACAAGTTTGATGAATTGGCAGCATAGGTCCTTGTAATTTCAGAATGTACACATTAGACCCTTGAAGTTTAGAACTCTTTAAAACCATTTTGGACCCTTGCACTATCCTTGGCCCCCTGTCATTATCATTTTTGGACCCCTTCAAATTATTAAAGCCTGGTCAATATTGGTCAAACTAGACCTTGGCGCCAAAGTCTTTCACTCACCGCTGTCTGAAACCGCCTAAACCCATCCCCTCCTCTCCAATCACTCAAACCCTGTTCCCCACTCCATAACTAACATCCAAAGTGCATTTAATGCACCTCCCTCCCCCTCACTCAACCCCATTTGTCAAACACCCATTTTGGCGCCAAAAATAGGTTTAAACGGTTGAGATCAGTTTTGAGCCATCCAATGGCTAGGATTGGTGGGATATCATCAGAGAAGACAGAGAAAGGGATTGGGTTATAAAGAGAGAAGGAAAGAGAAGAAAGAAGTAGTAGATTAATTAGCTTAAAATTTCTTATTGTCGTTTTTCTTGTCAATGTTCTAGTTTAAGTTAAAAGTTGTAATCTCTTGTTCAAATATGTTAAATTCAAGTTATATTTGCAGTATTTATAAGTTTTGATCAATGATTCTAAGTTTTTTACCTATTATCAATTATTTACATAACTGTTGAAATTTTCAATGTCTAAGTCTTGTTTAAAAGCTTCTTAAATCTCATTTATCAACTTGATAAGCTCAAATGAGCTTGTGAAAGCATTGTACAAGCTCACATTCTAGTTTCCACTCATTTTGTACTCGGGTCAACAAAAGTCAACTAGTGGCTCAAATAGCTATGGAAATGGTTGGGGTTGATGCGTTGATAGCTATGGGTTGATTTGAAGTCCAATGGGTTGGATAAATTAGGTTAGAGGTATCTTGGTTCCTTTGGTTTCAAGCTTTAGCGACTTTGGACTCTTGTAAGTCATTTTCAAGTTTTTCGATGCATATTCAAGAATTGTAGTTAAAGCGGTTCCTATCTGTTCTAATAGTTGTATTTAGGTTACATTAGCTTAGTTTGATCATTGTTGTTAGTTGGATAATTGTTTAGATCGGTTCTAAGTCATACAGATTAGATAAGGGGTGTTTGGATTACTTATCATTCTGCTTTTTTAGGCTTTGCGGTGGTAGTTTTTATTGCTTCATGTTTGTTGAGTAAAATTGAACTCATTTGGACCTTAGTTTGTGCTCGCTATATGTAAAAGTCAAAACTTGCTTGAAACTGTCTTGTATCACATTACTGTTGGAATCAGTTTACTCAAAATCACTCAAATAGGTTCAAAACTTGTTAAGCTTGCCTGATAAAGTAGCATTACATCTTATTACATCAAGATTAGTTCTAAATTTGCTTCTAAAATCCACTTAAGTCAAACTTTCAAGCTGATTCAAAAGTCAAAAATGGGTCAAACTCAGTTTTATGCAGAACTTGCACCATCTGCACAGGTCTCAATAAGGGTTGTTAGGGTCTGCTTTTTGGCTTAGGTGTAGTCCACTAGGTGGTCTTTAAGAATCATTATCTGTTTTTGGCTAAAGTTCTCTGGATAAGCTAGTGCATAAGCTCAAAGATGGTGCCTGATCACTGTATGCTGTATTAAATCAGTTAGCTCAAATCTTTGCATCTTGCTAATCAGAGGTCTAGGGTTGTTAATACTTGTTGCATTTGGGATATTCTAGCTTATAGTAGCTTCTGTTTTGATTTGGTACCTTTTGGATTGCATTTGCTTATTCAAGAGCTTATTTCAATAAGCACTTATTCTTCAGTTTCAAAATCTTCCAAACAAGCACTTGTTTTCTCATTTTTCTTAGCTTCCTAATATTATTTTAAGCATTTCCTGAATTTTTCAGATTTTTCCTAGCTTATTTGGTATTTTTCTGCATTTTATTTAGTTTTTAAGCATTTTTAAATAGCATTTAATATAAAAAATTAGAAAAAGGTTCAAAAAAATAATTTTTCAATTTTATTAAGTTTAGATAAATATAAAAAGACAAAAAAGTATTTTTCCATATTTTTCTTAGTTAAATTTGTATTTTTAGATAATTTAAATAGTTTTAAATAGCATTTAATTCCTAGAAAATAGAAAAATAGTCACAAAAATACAAAAATAGTTTTAAAAAGTCTATTTTGATATTTTAGACTTTTCCATTTCATAATTTTATTTTTCTAGCTTTATTTCCTAATTTCTTGTATTTTGGTTAATTATTAAATAGTTAAAATAGTTTTAATTAATAATAATTAGATAATTAGTTATAAAAATCATTTTCTTTTCTAAAAGTTTCTTTTATCATTAGGTTTGTAAAATGTATTTTCATATTTTTAGGACTTTTATTTCTTAGATTTCACTTTTTATTTTCAGACGTTTACGTTATTTTTAATTTAAACGTCGTTTTAGGTTTTAAACGCTCATCACTTTAAATATAGTGATAGCGTTTATTTAATAGATTTTATCTTTTTAATTTCCTCTCATTTGCATTTTAGCCTTTGTATTTGTTTGATATTTCTGTAGTTTTAATAATCTCAAAAATCCTTTTTCCGTTCAAACTCCTCGACCACTAAACGTTTGATAATCCATTGCACAACTCGCTGGGACATAACGACCCGGGGAAACATTGTACTCCTCGATCTTAATTGCATTAGTGTTTGAGCAGTTTTAGTCTTTTAGACTTGTTGCTTAGCACCGATCACTCATATTCATCAACCAAAGTCAAAGAGCTAGATTGGGGTTGGAAATCAGACTAGATCATCAATAGGGTGTATTTGAGCTTGATTTGGAAAGAAGGATGGGTATGGGTTATTGAGAATGGTTCTCAGTTAGTATAGCTTAAGCTTGGATTCTTGTAAGTGCTCATTTGGATTTTAATATTAGTTCAGTAGAATAGATTGTTATCTGCTTATTATTTGAGTTCAATTCAGCTTAGTCTCATCAATTTGTGCTTATATGAATGAAGATTGATTTGTTGTAGTTTTAAATTTCATTTGCATTTTTATTCTGAGTTGGTCTAATTGTATCTGCATAATGTTATTTTTGTGAAATTGTCGTTAGTTTATACATTAGATTGAATTTGATCGAGTTGGATCGTGTTGAGGATTATTGTAGTTTAGATTTGAGCTTTGGTATGCATTAGTTCATAGCGATCTTCATAACTAGTGTTTGGTTTTAAAGATGAATCGAGATTAAGGCCTGTTTAGTGTTTAAGCTAAGTAGATATAGTTTTGTTGAGGTATATTAGAATCATTTTAGTCATTAATCTGCACTTACATTCTCAAAAAGTCAAAATCATGCTCAACTCATCTTAGATATTTAGCTGTTGGAGTTTTGAACATTCAAAATCTTGTTTTATGTTTAAAGTACTTAGATATAGCTTGCATTAACATTGTTTCATCATATTACATCATATTCTATCCAAAAATCTAGATCAAACTTCATTTTAGTCAACTTTTCATATTTGCTCAAAAGTCAATTTGCATAAACCTGTTTTGGGTCGATGAGATGGATTTTCATGAACTCAATTCGAGTCAATTTCGATAGAAGTCTTGTTGTTTTAGAAACTTCCCGGTCTAATGTCTTATGGCTATTTTAGTTGATTTTGTGATTTTTCTACAAGCTCAAAAGAGCTTGTGAATATGGTGCTCATCCCATGCGGGGCATTAGGCTGCATGTGTTTTCAAGAGTTGCAGACCTTGCACAAGTCTCATTTGAGCTTGGCAAGGTCTGATTTTTGTTTGCATGCTCCCACCTAGGTCTTCTCCAAATTCCAATTCCTGTTTTCATGTTTCTATCTTATTCAGTAGCTTATAATCCAGCTGCAAGTATGCCCCTTCACAACTGGTTTTAGCCATAAGCTCATAACATCAAATCTATCTAGCTTGTGATCCAGAAGGGTAGGCTTGTTGAAACTTGTTCTATTTTAGTTCTTTTAGCATACTTAGGTTCCTGTTTTGGTTTGGTGCTTATTGGTCTTCATTAGCTTATCCTAAGTGCTTATTTTTAAGCACTTTGTGCATCAGTTTCTATTTCTTCCACATAAGCCCTTGTTTTTCTATTTTTCCTAGCTTCCTAATATCATTTTAGACTTTTCCTGAAATTTTCAGATTTTTCTAAGTTAATTTGCTATTTTTCCTATTTTAAATGAGTTTTTAAGCATTTTTAATTAGTATTTAATATAAAAAATTAGAAAAAGGTTCTAAAAAATAATTTTTCATTTTATTAAGTTAAGATAAATATAAAAGCCAAAAAGTATTTTCTATATTTTTCTTAGTTAAATTTGTATTTTTAAATAATTTAATTAGCTTTTAATAGTTTAAAATTCATAGAAAATAGAAAAATAATCAGAAAAATATAAAAATAGTTTTGAAAATTCTTTTTGTTATTTTAGATTTTCCAAGTCATAATTTTATTTTTCTAGCTTTATTCCTATTTTCTTGTATTTTAGGTAATTATTTAATAGTTAAAAATAGTTTTTAATTAATAATAATTAGATAAATAGTTATAAAATAATTTTCTTTTTCTATAAATTTTGTTTTATCATTAGGATTGTAAAATGTATTTTTCATATCTTTAGGATTTTTATTTCTTAGATTTCACTTTTTATTTTTACGTTTACGTAATTTTATTTAAACGTAAGTTTTAGTTTTCGATTTTAAACGTTCATCATTTTAAATATAGTGATAGCGTTTATTTAATAGATTTTATCTTTTAACTTTCTTTAATTTGCATTTAAGCCCCGTAGTTTATGGGCTTTTCCTTAGTTATAATCATCTTCAAATCTCTTTTCCGTTCAAATCTCGATCACTACACGCCCGACTATTCTCGCACGACTCGTTGGGACTTAACGACTGGGAAACACTATACTCTCCTGGACTTCATTGAGTTGGTGTGAGAGCTGTTTTAAGTTCCTTACTACCGATCATTCACAAGTGATCATTTCGCGAGAAAACTTGACGGTTTCGCACCAATCAAATTTTGGCGCCTGCGGGAGCAGTGCTAATAGTCTTACGTTTAGCGATTAGTGATTTGACATCACTCCTTGTTTATACCATCTATATAATCCAAAACCCAAAAGATTTTCATTCTTAGTTTTTACATTATGTTTATCCAAAATACCAAAATATTCCTCTTTACCCTCTTACCCTTTTGATTCTTTATCCCTTTACCCTCTATCCATTTGATTCTTCTTCTCATGGAATCTCTCGATTGCGACGACTCGGGACGGTTGAAAAGCTTCAGACTTTATCACAAATGTCTAGAATTCGTGTTGTTCGTGAAGATCCATTAATTCTGCGTAGGGAAATAGAAAGAGAAACGGGGTGACAAAGGACCGGTACTTCCTCTAATAAAGGAAGTGCTAAACACGTCCAACCCACGGCTATCCAAAGATCTAAACCCTCAATTGCTCCTAAGCCGTCTAGAATTGATTCTAAACTTTCACGGATACTGTTAAAAGCAAACATGCAATTCAGACCGGTGACCAAAGAAGAATGACTTGCTCGATCTTCACGCTTCTCAAGAACCGAACCGGAGACTATAACGAAGTGGTGGAAATTGCTAGCTCTCGAGCACACCACTTGTCCCACCTCCGGATTTTTCAAAATGTTCTTCGAGACTTGATAGTCATTCGATCACCATGTTGGTTTTTGATTCTTTGAATAAGCAGATTCCTTCTTATAACTCTCAAATAGAATCGTTTATTCCTTGTGTCGGTTGTGGTGAGCCTCTTTATGGTTCACCCCGTCGTTGGTGTACGTGTGTACAATGTGGTAATGATATTCGAACGGAGTTGTTTGTTTTGTGGTTCGAGGAATTCATTTGATTATGATCCTAATCGAACTCATTTAACGACCCTCAAACTTTTCCAATTACCCACCACAACCCGACTCATCTTCATATAATCAACATAATCTACTGTGAATTTTGTGGAGGTCCTCACCAAGGATTTGAGTGTCAATCCGAAACACGTTTGTCTACTGAACAGCTTTTCGGTAACACTCGTGACTTTGAAATGACCAAATTCCATATTATTCACATGACCACCCACAACAATCATTTTGTTGTGAGAACTGTGGAGGTCCCCATTTCACTCGATTGTCAAACAGAATCCATTTCCTTGTAACAATTACGACTATCCATATCACGACCAACCTCCACAAGGCCAAATGACTCCAACTCCTCAAGAAGCCCAACAAGACACTTATCTAGAGCTTCGGAGTTCTTGAAAAGAGGTGAGGAGTTCAATAAAGCGTACTTCATAATATTCCCGGTTTTCTTGTGTACATTGTGGGGTCCTCATGATGATTATCAATGTCAACCTTCCGGTTTTGACAAATCTCCACTCCCACAATGTCCCGTCATTCCAAATTCATGAGAAATCCATGGAAGAATTGCTAGGTGAAGAAGCGGTGCTAAAATAAAATCCCAAATTGCCTTTGAAAAATGCATTAAGGAATCAATTGCAAAAGAAAAGCGCCAGATCTAGCTCTCGGTTGTTTATTCACGATGGCGGTGATGATGAGGATACACTTGATTCATCGAGTTCATCGGATGATATCCAGCAGTTGAGATTCCATCTCAAACAATCGCTATCACACCCAAGCTCCCACTCACTCTCGACTATGGGGACGAGCATCTTGACACTGTTCACGAAAAGGAATCGGACGAATTCATAAAGTCTAGTGTTGAGAACCTTGTCCCAATCCCGAGAGAGTCACAGGAACTTCGATCATGTGTGTGATTCTATCTCCCTATTGAGTGTTCAAAGATCATTTTGAAACTTTCTCCGATATTAGCGACGATTGTACTTCTCATGGAAACATCGAGTATGTTGAGGCATCACTCCCCGATCGATCTCGATCATCATCTTGAGAGTTCACCAATGAACTCACTCACATCAATCCACTCTTTGATTTGAAGCCGATCTTAGAGAAACTAGAAATCTCTTATATAATGATCATTCACTCATTTCTTGTCCCATTTCCGACTCTTCCATTCCTTCTCTCACTCCGGATGAGGAAGATGATAACTTTGGAAGGAGGTCGATGATTTTCTTAGTGATGAGTCAATTCCAACAGGATTGACAATACTTACTATGATTCGGAGGAGACATCCTCTTTCTTGAAAATCGTTGATTGAAGAACCGCTTCCAACTCTCCTCCGGAAATTTTGTTGCAAATCACCATACAAGCTTCAAGTCTAAGCTTAAAAATCTAACAAATGGTGATTTGCTCTCTCTAATGAAGAATGGGATTGCATTGTGATGCACATCTTTATTCCATTTTCACGGATGGTGTGGTTTCTCGCCCTTTTCTCCTTCAGAATGAGGACACTATTTTTGATCCCGGCATTTTCATTTATCATTCTTGAGTGGGAATATATCTCATCGGTGTGGAACTTTCACGTACTTCAATGTTTATCCAAACATCTTGAATGAAAGTCCGATGGAGATTGTCTCTTCCACTTACTTCCCATGAACAAATTAATTGGCCGAGTCAAGCTAGCGACTCGGTAATCAAAAAAAGTAGCTTAACATGGGTTTTCACCCGTGTACCACCTAGTGTGGGAGATGCCCACATGTTATATATAGATCTAAAAATGTATGAAAATTGTAAATATTAAAAAGAGAATAATTGTTGTGTTTCTACACTTAGCTAGTAAATGTTATCTTTTACGTTCTAAGTTTCGACATTTACGGTACTTTGAATATTGAGGACAATATTCATTTCTAAGTGTGGGGGAAATTCGCGAATTTTGATCGTAAATGTACCCTTTAGTCCCTTTTTCCCCAAAATGGCCAAATTTTAAATTTTTTTAGTGGAAGTACTATGTACTAAACACAACAAATGGTAATCATCCACCATGTCTAACCCACATAAGGATTGGCTAATCCAGAGCAAACGGCTCTTGGTAAAGATATCTCAAATCAGTTGTTGACTTACAATTTGCCCAAAATTGTATGGTATTCACCACCATATCCTTAAAAGTGAAGAGTTGGCTAGCCCGCAAGTTTATGGCTTGTGGTAAAGGCGATGGAAAAACCATAATTGGTAATCACTCACCAAAGATAATATTGATAATTTATCTAAGAGTTGGCTAGTCCGAAAGGGTACGGCTTCCGGTAAAGACAAAATCAAATCCGTTGAAAGTCGGTGGTTTGCTCAAAATCACACGGTTATCGGTGTACCATGGTTCTTACTTGAACTCGAAACATTTGGCTACTCGAAGTAATGGCTTTTGGTAAAGAGATAAAATCCATTAATTTTCTCAAATCATTGCTAGGGACTAGCAATATCTTAGTATGGGGATTGATGAGTGTCTAAATACTCATCATTTTGTACCATTTAAACTGCAAAACATCCGAAAACACTCGAAATGCATCAAAATGATAAAATATCACAAATAAGTGTTTTATGTGTTTTAAATGCAAAATATCAAATCGGTGAAAACGTATCAAATTTGCATAATTGGCGCTTTAGTCCCCAAGTTTCAAAAGTTGTCAAAACAGTCCCTGGTAAATCTAAATAAAGAGAAATGTTATTCAAGGTCCCCGAAATATTTTAATTTGTCAAAATGGTCCTTGAATAAATCTTTTGTAAATGGCGAAAAGGTCCTCGAACTTTCAAAATTGTCAAGTTTGGTCCTGGAAAATTTGAAATTGTCAAAGCGGTCCTTATACTATTGAAGTTTGTCGGTTTTAG
The DNA here is from genome assembly GCA_022545495.1 of Chrysanthemum lavandulifolium. NCBI lineage: Eukaryota > Viridiplantae > Streptophyta > Magnoliopsida > Asterales > Asteraceae > Chrysanthemum > Chrysanthemum lavandulifolium. Next base: position 140,435,000 of record CM040244.1, on the reverse strand, counting down.
TCCTTGTATCAAGTTTGGAAAATTACAGGAATGGCCCCTCAAGTTTGAAGAATTACAAAGTTAGTCCTTGTCAATAACTAAACATATGCCTTGTCAAAACAATATTGACCCCTGCCATATACCTTACCTTTTGACCCCTTACCCATTTTGACCCCCTGGTCAACAAACAAGTCAAACGAATACTGGTTTCCCTCCACCATGGGTTTCTTCTATCCCCACTTGGCCTGCATCTCGCAAATCCTTCACCCATCACCTTTTCACTCACCTTATCCCAACACCTCTCCCATCACCCCTACACATCCACCCCCTATCTCGCAAATTCGCACCTATAAGTCAAATTGTCCATTTCCGCCAAAATTGGACATATAGCCAAACCGCTCTAAACTCAACCAATGGTCAAATGGGAGGTGGGATCGCTATAGAGGACACGTGGAAGCTTTTGAGCTATAAAAGGAAGAGAGGAGAAGAACAAAGAGTAGTTTAGTTTTAATTTTCATGTATGTCGTTTTATTTTTCTATGTCTTAAACAGTTTCTAAAAGTGTAATCTCAAGCTTCTTGTATTAAACCAAGTTAATCCTTTGTATTGCATTCTGTTCGCTTATTAATTTCAAGTTCATCAATTTTCATGTTTTCTTATATATTTTGTTCAAGTAAATTTCAAAGAAAATTAAAAGCCAAGCTTTTAATAAGCTTTTCTCATTGTTTAATGAGCCTTGTTAAGCTCCCTTGTAGCTTATTTAAGGTTTACATTTGTCTCACTTGTTATTCACTCAAGCTCATATTCAGTCAACCAAAGTCAAAGAGCTAGATTGGGGTTGGAAATCAGACTAGATCATCAATAGGGTGTATTTGAGCTTGATTTGGAAAGAAGGATGGGTATGGGTTATTGAGAATGGTTCTCAGTTAGTATAGCTTAAGCTTGGATTCTTGTAAGTGCTCATTTGGATTTTAATATTAGTTCAAGAGAATAGATTGTTATCCGCTTATTATTTGAGTTCAATTCGACTTAGTCTCATCAATTTGTGCTTATATGAATGAAGATTGATTTGTTGTAGTTTTAAATTTCATTTGCATTTTTATTTCGAGTTGGTCTAATTGTATCGCATAATGTTATTTTTGTGAAATTCTTGTTAGTTTACTTGTTAGATTGAATTTGATCGAGTTGGATGCATGTTGAGGATTATTGTAGTTTAGATTTGAGCTTTGGTATGCATTAGTTCATAGCGTCTTCATAACTAGTGTTTGGTTTTAAAGATGAATCTGAGATTAAGGCCTGCTTAGTGTTTAAGCTAAGTAGATATAGTTTTGTTGAGGTATATTAGAATCATTTTAGTCATTAATCTGCAATTACATTCTCAAAAGTCAAAATCATGCTCAATGTCTTAGATATTTAAGCGTTGGAGTTTTGAACATTCAAAATCTTGTTTTATGTTTAAAGTACTTAGATATAGCTTGCATTAACATTGTTTCATCATATTACATCATATTCTATCCAAAAATCTAGATCAAACTTCATTTTAGTCAACTTTTCATATTTGCTCAAAAGTCAATTTGCATAAACTGCTTTTGGGGTCGATGAGATGGATTTTCATGAACTCAATTCGAGTCAATTTCGATAAGTCTTGTTGTTTTAGAAACTTCCCTGGTCTAATGTCTTATGGCTATTTTAGTTGATTTTGTGATTTTTCTACAAGCTCAAAAGAGCTTGTGAATATGGTGTTTCGATCCGCATGCGAGGCATTAGGCCCGCATGTGTTTTATAAGAGTTGCAGACCTTGCACAAGTCTCATTTGAGCTTGGCAAGGTCTGATTTTGGTTTGCATGCTCCCACCTAGGTCTTCTCCAAATTCCAATTCTGCTTTCATGTTTCTATCTTATTCAAGAGCTTATAATCCATTGCAAGTATGCCCTTCACTGTTGGTTTTAGCCATAAGCTCATAACATCAAATCTATCTAGCTTGTGATCCAGAAGGGTAGGCTTGTTGAAACTTGTTCTATTTTAGTTCTTTAGCATACTTAGGTTCTGTTTTGGTTTGGTGCTTATTGGTCTTCATTAGCTTATCCTAAGTGCTTATTTTTAAGCACTTTGTGCATCGATTCTATTTCTTCCACATAAGCCCTTGTTTTTCTATTTTCCTAGCTTCCTAATATCATTTTAGACTTTTCCTGAAATTTTCAGATTTTTCTAAGTTAATTTGCTATTTTCCTATTTTAAATGAGTTTTTAAGCATTTTTAATTAGTATTTAATATAAAAATTAGAAAAGGTTCTAAAAATAATTTTCATTTTATTAAGTTAAGATAAATATAAAAAGCCAAAAAGTATTTTTCTATATTTTTCTTAGTTAAATTTGTATTTTAAATAATTTAATTAGCTTTTAATAGTTTAAAATTCATAGAAAATAGAAAAATAATCAGAAAAATATAAAATAGTTTTGAAAATTCTTTTTGTTATTTTAGATTTTTCCAAGTCATAATTTTATTTTTCTAGCTTTATTCCCTATTTTCTTGTATTTTAGGTAATTATTTAATAGTTAAAATAGTTTTAATTAATAATAATTAGATAAATAGTTATAAAAATAATTTTCTTTTTCTATAAATTTTGTTTTATCATTAGGATTGTAAAATGTATTTTCATATCTTTAGGATTTTTATTTCTTAGATTTCACTTTTTATTTTGTACGCGTTTACGTAATTTTTATTTAAACGTAAGTTTTAGTTTTCGCTTTTAAACGTTCATCATTTTAAATATAGTGATAGCGTTTATTTAATAGATTTTATCTTTTAACTTTCTTTAATTTGCATTTAAGCCCTGTAGTTTATGGGCTTTTCCTTAGTTATAATCATCTTCAAATCTCTTTTCCGCTCAAATCTCTCGATCACTACACGTCGACTATTCTCGCATGACTCGTTGGGACTTAACGACTGGGAAACACTATACTCTCCGGACTTCATTGAGTTGGTGTGAGAGCTGTTTAAGTTCCTTACGGTGATCATTCACAATGATCATTTCGCGAGAAAACTTGACGGTTTCGCACCAATCGGTGAACTTCGTGACTAATGTAGACTTAGTAGGTCCATGTCGTCCAAATGAACTTGGTTTGATTCTTAAGGTTTTAGCGATTCTTTTGTATTTAGCTTACCTAATCAACAATACATGTTCTAATTTACTTATGACCGTGTATCAAATCTTTTTGATATACTTATGAATATTTTACATATATAAAAGGGTAAATTGCAAAATAGTCCCTAAAGTAGCCCAAATGCATAAGGATCACACCGAGAGAAATTATGTTGCAAAACGACATTAATATATATATTTTTTCAAAACGACCACCGAGAGCTACTTTTTGCTAAGGCCTGTTAGTTATCTCGTTAGTCAAGGACAAATACATATGAAATAAATAATATACCCCTTAATCTTCAAAGACAATCCTCATTGGCTCCACCGCCCAACTCGTTACCACACTATCCCGACCACCTATTCACAAACCCCGTGTTGGTAGGAAAGCAAATTACTCACAATCTCATTCTACTTTACTCGTTGTCTATAGCTTTGGTTAGATTACATCGATCGTCCTTGCTTCTGCGCAATATGGTAAGAACATAGTACATTTTCCTGTTTACTTAAATATTGTTCTTGGTTTTTAAAGAAGGTACTTTGTTTTTAATGTTATGGGTTTATAATTGTAGGTGGTCCTATGAGAAATGTGAAAGAAGTAGAGGTGGATAATGAAACAGAATAAGAGAGTGGCGAGAGTGGTTTAGAGGATTTGGATTATAATCCAAATAATGATGAAGTGTTTGATGATGATGATGCTCATATACTTGAAGATGTTCCTGTAAGTAAGTCTAATTTGATTGTCAATCCGCATAAAGAAACATGATTTAAGTATACTGCTTTTATGGAGCATTATGCACTACTTAAAGAGTATGCCCAAGAGTTGGTTAATAAAAATCCATGCACAACTATTAGGATTGATATACAGCTAGAACCAAATCCAGGTTCTTCAACAAGAACTTTTAAAAGGGTATATATGTGTTTGGGAGCTCTGAAACAAGGTTTCAAAGCTTGTGGCAGAGAATTCCAGGTCAATTACTAACATCAGTTGGGATTGATTCAAACCATGGGATTTATCAGTTGCATATGCTGTAGTTGATGCACAAAATAAGGCCTTTTGGTGTTGCTTTTTGAAATTACTTGGAGAGGATCTTGGTATAGAAACCAACTGCAAGTTTACTTTTATTTCTAATAGGCAAAAGGTACACATCTATATTCTATAATTAATCATGTGTTTTATGCAAAATGAGAACATGTACAATTTTAACACCATCCTTAACCTTAACTGCTCACAGAGACTAATACAAGCCATTACAAGTATGTTTCTAAGTCTTTGAACATAGGTTACGTGTTAAGCATATTCATGAGAATATGAAGTTATAGTTTAAAGGAGGTGTTTACAAGGACATGCTTTGGAATGCAGCTAGAGCTACTACTGTTGTCGAATTCAACAAAGAGATGGCACATCTCAATTATTACAATTTTGCTGCTTATGATTGGTTGATCAAGATTCCAGCTGAACAATGGGGCATATCACATTTTTCAGGTAATTCATTAACTTTCACTAGAGAAAAGCATATTGATAATTGGTCATATACTTATATAGTGTGTGATTTGTTTAACAGTCAGAGCCCAATCTAGTTTGTCTTAAACAACATATGTGAGGTGTTCAATAGACAGTTAAATGATGTCAAAGATCAACCCATCATTACTTGTCTTGAATATATCAAAGAGTACTTGATGAAGAGGATTGTAGTAGTTCAGCAAATGATAGTGTGGAAAATTAGAAGGAGGTTGAATAGTTTTACCGATTAAAACTTCGTTTTAAACTATTTAGATCGACTTATGTCAATCTATTCAAATGTGTATGTCGGATGTTGATAGATAAGTATGTAAATATGTAATGCAAAGGTAAAGAGTAAGAAACACAAAACCACGACACAAGTGTTTATAGTGGTTCGGCTACAAGGACATCTTCCTTGCACTACTCCACTCCCCGAGTCACCTACTCGAGAGTTCGTAATCACTACACAACACAAACTCCTTGTGGTGGAGAAGCCTTCACAACGTCGCCTACTCTTTATCCGGTACAAGGCTAGACACCGGGTTCTTCCACGAGGTAAAACCAAACCTATCACAACGTCGCCTACACTTTATCCGGTACAAGGCTAGATACCGAGTTCCTTTACAAAATAGGAACTACTACCCAACACTACACAACACCTATCCCAAAGGAGATCCACTCCTTATAACAACATCAACAAGCATATCAATATCCTTTGACCCAATACTAATATATCTTGTACATCGACACAACATATCGATTGTACGCCCTAGGTACCTTTCACTAATGCCTTTGACACGACTCCTAGGCACCCTTCACTAATGCCTTCAATACGGACTTTCGGCACCCTTCACTAATACCTTTGATACGGATCTTCGACACCTTTCACTAGCCTTTGATACGACTCTTCGGCACCTTTCACTAATGCCTTTGTCTTGACCCTTTAGACATCTTTCACCTACGTCTTTGACACAACACTTCTAATGAGAAAGGAAAGAACTATCAACAAGATACCATCAGTAGTCTTGATGATGACGAAGCTTGGAAACCCATGGACTTGAGCTTGCTCGACTTCAAGAGGTGGTGATCTCGCCTTTAAGAGGAACCTAGAGAATCACACAAACACAAAACTACATAGAAAGATCCTTTGGATTTGAGGTTAGAGGGTTTACAACACTAAGAGAGAATTTGTGTGAAAGAGGTGAGTTACAATGAAGAAATGCTCACTATTTATAGAGGAAAAAACACTATTGTTCCACGGATCCCTTGCTTGAGGGATCTGTCCAGTGTAATTCTAGGGATCCGTAGGACGCTCCCCCTAAATGGGTTATGGGTCATGGATCATGGGGCATGGGTTATGGACTTTGGATCATGAGTATCCAAATAGATACAATGTATTTAGAAGATGCAATGCATCTAGTCAATGGGTCATGGGTTAGCTCCATGGGTCATGGATAATACCCATTATGAATTATGCATGATGTCATGCAATGGGTCATGGGTTATGGATCATGCTCCATGGGTATGGGTCATGGAATTTGGGCTTTACCCAACTATATTCAATGTATTTAGTTAATGGGTCAATACTTAGACTTCTACTCATTATATTACCCAATACAATACATACTATATATATATATATATATATATATATATATATATATATATATATATATATATATATATATATATATATCTACCCAATATATAAACACTAGTTGTTATACATATGCCTTACTATAACATGAAAACACTATTACTTGTTTAGTGTTTTATATGAAAACGTAAGTGTGTTAGTAAACTATTGGCTCAAATCATTTACGTATTTTATTTGTTTCGTTAAAATAATTTTACGTTTGTTATCGACAAAACATTAGAAGATCGTAAAATATAAATAAACGCTTTTACGGCTTATTTGTATTAGATAGAAAAGACTGTTGGACCACTTACCCTACTATGACAACCATGTTTGATGCTATCAAAAGAAGCTCTCGATTGCATTGTTCAATGGATTGAAGGTTTTTATATCAAGTAACTATGCTTTACGAGGATCGGTGTGTTGTTAACTTGGATAGAAAGGAGTGTTGTTGTAGGATGTGGAGCTAATCGGAATACCATGTAAACATGTTGTGGCGCAATAAACCACATGATTGAGAATGGAAGAGAGTTGGTATACCTGAAGAGTGGGTTCATGCTGCTTACAGACTAGAAACATGGGCACATATATACTCATTCAAGATCAACCCATGTAGTGGCAGAGACTTCTGGCCAATAGTTGAGTCTAAAACAGTAATAATACAACCTATTCACAAACCCCAAGTTGACAGGCCAACAAAGAAAAGGAAGAAGTAAGTTGATGAGCTTGCAAGTGATCTTTGGAAAACATGAATTCTGTTAAGTTTCATGTCTTTTGGATTATAAGTATTAACTCTATGATTGTGTTTAATGTCTTTTGAACAATGTTATGTGTCTATCTTTGTTTAATCATGTTATGTATTGAGAAGTTGGGAGGAAACTGTTACATTGAATTCAAATGAAATGGATAGTTACTATGACATTCTAAAGTCAACTATCATGTAGTGTAGGCAATGTCTCAGATTTGGTCGAAAATCGTGCAAATGCTCATGGATACACTCATGCCAAACACTCCCTTTATCTAATGTAGTCAAAACTTAGAACTCCCATTAAGCAATTGCATTTTGACTTTCAAGTCAAAATGCAAATGTTAAATGGGAGTTATGTATACACTCATGCCAAAAACCCCCCCTTTCTAATAGTTTGTGCATTTGCAGACTATCTGGAATTCATCACTTTAGTAATTTACAACAAAAATAGACCAGTAACATAAAGACCCGAATTTCATTGATGATAAAAGGAGTTCACAACCATTACAAATTTCCATATCATCTAAACACACACTTAGTTAGAACCACTACTTTCCGCATCACCCCTTTCCTTCCTTTCCTTCATTTCCCTTATATCCTTTAGATGTTTAAACACATCTTCAAGATTTGAAATCCTCATTTCCAAAGCATCAACCTCCGGTAACTCGGTATCCACGGCCTCTTGCTTCTCCTCCATAACACCCAAAAGCTCTTTATAGTAGTACTCTTGTTTCCTCAGCCAATTCAGAATCTTTTCTCTCAACTACTTAGGTATCTTTCTATACGAACCATACTCACTAATTGGTTCATCGCCAAATCCCTCAAGAACTAAATCAAAGAGAAAATAGTTGTCTAACACTTTTGCCTACTCCTCTTCATTAGAATGTAGATAGCCTTCCCTTTATTATTGTTTTCCATCATTAATGGTTTGATTCATTGGTATTATGTGTGTTTTGGGGAAAAAACAAGGTTGTGATATGTGTGTTTGGTTTGGTTCGTTTAAATAAGCGGCAAGCAATCTCCTCGGTTGTCGTGTTACTTTAGGCGACATCGCTACAAACATAAGTTAAGACGTTGAAAATTTGGTCCTTGAAATAAAGTGTGGCTAGACAATGGTGGGAAACGAGTAAAATGTCGATAATAACCTCGCGGGTGGGTTGACTAACAAGATAACTAACGGGCGTTAATAAAAGTAGCTCGGTGTGGTTGTTTAAAAAAAAAAAAAACATTGATGTCGCTTTTGCAACAAAATTCCTCTCGGTGTGATCCTTAAGATTTGAGCTACTCTAGGACAATTTTGGCAATTTACCTAAATAATAACAACACTTATGAAATACAATATTATTTATATTTTAATAGCTTTATTTATTGTTATTTTCATTATTTTTTATGTCAATTAAGTTCGTTCATTTATGTCCGTTTAAAGAACAAGAACAACTTCGCTTTTAATAAACGAACATAAACAATAAAATTTGTCATTTAAGTGTTCGCTACGTTCATTTGTTTGATTAAAGTTGAATGAAAAACGTAAACAAAGCTCCATCCGTGATATGCAAATCCATTTACATTCTAACTTTTATGATAATTATAAAGACTAATCCAAGCAATACCAAAATGAAATTGTCGCGTGGAAAAACCGTAGAAATGGGATGTCTAGTGAAATGACAACCTAAATTAATCATTAACGAGCATCGAGATCGATTTTAATATGAACGTCAAGATGTGTATTGTAACTAAAGTATATATATTAGAAGTAATATTGCATATAATCATTTTGCAAAGTTTAAAGGTGTTACATATAATACAAAAGATTCATCTAGAGAAATCTATGTTGGATAGTATGTATATATAATATATCCTATTAAAATACTATTTAATGATACAGATATCGTGTAAATACTAAAGTCAAATAAAACCAAAGGGCCCAAAGTGGTGGGCTAAAATAGCGTGGTTTAGCCGTTAAATTATATATTACTAGACAAGAGACATGTTCGGAAAATGAAGTTGGGCCAAGTATTCGGCTGTGTAGATAAATGGTCGTTTACTGTTTTGTAATGTTCACGGAAAGGCGGCGTTTTAAACGGTTTTTAATATATAGTAATGTAAATGAAGCCTATCGACAACCCAATTTCTAATCATATGTAGTTCTAAACTTCCTAGTTTAATAACAAGCCCAAATCTGCTCTTTCAATAATGGGCTTTTAGCATTTTGACCCAATGCATTTGAACCTAAATACCAAACTAGCAATAATGGATGGGAACATGTTAATATAATCAAACTCATTGTCATCTGAAAGCACTATCCCAAGTTGGACATTTTCGGAACCAGGATCTAGAATGTCATCAATTCCTATATGTTTTGAAACTTTTTATAATCAAATTCTATACTCCTAGTAGTTATGGTTGATGAGGACAAACTTTGATAATTTTTAGAAGTTGTACTACAAATCGGTTTGTTAGAAGGGCAAATTATAAAAATAGCCATATATTTTAAATATTTTACAATACAATTTTTTCGCTAGAGAATCTGCCTCCTCTGTCGGACTTCTAGGACCAAAACAATATCGAACTACTGGCACGTTTGTAATGCATAGTTTCAAAAGTCCAAACATTAGTTTATCTTAGTAAATAAAAGTATCAAATCACTTAATTTAATGTATCATTTTGTTTGACCGGCTTTCAACTCATATTAGACTGATAATTGTCACAAAATTGTATATAATAAGTAATAGTACTTATAATCAAATAAATCATAAACAAACAATATCTTTGCTATATTAAATTTAACACGATGATAGGGCTGAAATATAAGGTTTTAAAATAGTGTTTACGTCCCTAGAACTTTTTCGAAATTCGAGTAGATAATTGAATTTGAATGTTTGTTCATCTTAATTATCTGTTTGTTAAAGTACTTACGTGATAAGAAGTTTTGAATACATACATTATCATTCCAGATGATATCCATATTTTGAAAATGTTATTATGTAATTATTTCTTTAATATATAAGATTGTTCATGTTTTTAAATTTGAATCACGTCTTTTTCGTGAGGGAGTCAATTTCGTCATTTCCACGTCAGGAAATCAACGAACTGTCGTCGAGTTGCCGAGTTTTATTCAGGGTACTTTTGCTGCAAGAAATTAAAGTACACTTAACCCTTGTACTATAAACTTACTACTATCAAACACCTCACAATTCTCTTCAATCACATATTATGATATCAAGTCCTATATAAACATTTGCAAATAACCAAGATAATAAATGTTTTTACCTTCTAGGTTATATAGCTGTATTTACAAAAACGTGTTAGTGTGTTTTTGACATGGTGTCACGTAATTTAACTACGCAAACACATACTAAATTGTCGTTCATTACCAAATTAAATTAGCATATCAACTGGAGATATAAATACTAAAACGAGACAAAAAATAGTTCATTTATGAGACTGACACTGGCAAAAAATAAGTAGCGCGCTATCAAATGAAACTAGTCATTTGTATAATTATGATTTTGTCTAATGTTCTATCAAATTTGGACGGTCATACCAAGTATTTCAAACTAGCAAGAAAAATATATATTCAGTGGTCTTAGTGTCGTTCTTCAAAGCTTAGAGATTAAATTAAAAGTTAACCGAAGTTTAAATGTACCATGTTTTCCGGCCAGGTAATTATTTAAAATTTGTTTATCTAGTTATTTTATCGAAAACTCATTTCTATATAAAAATAAACAAATTTCATTTGAATTTAAACGGATAAATATACAATATAGAGTTTTGGATAATATTCAAATAGTAAAAATCGTACTATTATTAGCGTAGTTACCCACTTAGATAGACTCAAACATATGTATATAAATAGATGCACAATCCATGCTTTCATACGTATACATCTTTCATAAAAACCATTTTTGATTTCTTTCTTCATTCCTCTTTCAAAGATGACGATGGATAACATGCAGATTCGTACCATTGTTGGCATCATTGGTATGCTTTCTTATTTATGTAATTATAAGTGTGTAAGGTTATATCATGATGTGTTAATTTTATTATTTACGTATATATTTTAACCCACATGCATGTTTTTGATTCATGTGTTAGATATACAAATGACAATGATTTTTTCTTTTGTGTGTGTGATATTGTTATGAAATAAAGTTCATGCAATAGTCATGTTGTGTGAAAGAATCGTGATTTAATGACTGTTGCGTTTTGATTTAGTTTTCATGAGATATTAGGTTTAGTTTATAATTTTTTTGCGTGTTGTACTGATTTTATGCTAATGTGAATATTGGTTTGTCTAGTACATGTGTGTGTCTATCAACTTGTGCTATGAATGATACAATAATTCTCTCAATTTGTGAATAGTTACTTGATTATAGTTGTTAGTGATATGATTCTATCTTTTCGAAATCTGATATGACAATATGTTCAACTTGCTTAAGATTTTTTTAAAGTTACAGAGAATTGAATCTGTGATTGCTAGTATTACATTAAATGTTCGACTTCTAAATAATTTGTTTTATTTGTTTAGCAGTAAAATAGTTACATGTTACTTGTAAGGTGGATTCAATGACACAGTTCAAAGTTTCAATGTATTATTAGCTAATTCCTTTATTGTTAGTCTTAAGGTTAATATGTTCAGCCTATACATACTTAATCAGTTCTGTTTGTCAAGTTATGGAATAGTTATAAGATGTTTTAAGACCATGAAAGCATCATAGTTTATGAATTCTTAATAGCTAATTCCTTGATTGTATGTTAATTAACATTGTAGTTTCTAAATTAATTTTATTGCTTTCGTATATTTAGTCGTCTAAACATTAATTTGTTTTAAATATTATGTCTATATGCAGGGAATGTCATCTCTTTCTTTCTGTTCATATCGCCAGCGTAACTTCCTTATCCTTTTTTTTGTGCTATACATTCATTTTTAATTTGTAGTTGCTTATTGTCTATTACTAAGAATGTGAATATGAATGTGACTGGTAAATATAGGCCAACGTTTTGGAGAATTTTCAAGAACAAATCAGTTGAAGACTTCAAACCAGACCCTTATTTAGCATGTATCATAAACTGTTGTTTATGGATCTTCTATGGCCTGCCGTTTAATCATCCCAAAAGTACCCTTGTTGTCACTATTAATGGCATCGGACTAGTGCTAGAGATCATCTATATCAGTTTTTTCGTCTATTATGGTAAAAAGAAACATTGGGTATGTATATTTTGACTGTATGTTTGTTTCTAATATCCTTTGCTGGTCAGTATTATTATTTATAATCTAATTAAGTAAATTTCTTCTTGTAACTAAAGAAATGGATTGCTTCGTGGTTACTTGCCGAGGCTGTTGTCTTTGGGACAATTGCAACTATTGATTTGACAGTATTCCATACCCATACGGCTAGATCTACTTTTGTGGGGAGTTTTTGTGTGGTATTTGGTATTATCATGTATGCTTCTCCTTTAACCATCATGGTAAGTGTCTTTTTTTTTTTTTTTCTTCTTAACACCATCCACAAAATTGTAATTTATAGTTTCTGAATGAATGATTGATTTCATGCTTTTCGTTTTGTTTATTAAATGAAAATATACAGTTTAAAGTGATAAAAACTAGTAGCGTGGAATTCATGCCATTCACACTTTCATTGGCTGCTTTCTTGAATGGTGTCTGCTGGACAACTTATGCTCTCCTTAAATTTGATATTAACATTCTGGTAAAACATCTTTAAGTTCATATCAATTAGTGTTGTAATTTATTGGTGTGTAAAATATTGAATGTGATTGTTACATTGTTGTAGATTGCCAATGGATTGGGGGCGGTTTTTGGCTGCGCACAACTTGTTTTATACGCATGGTTCTGGAGAAGTACCCCGAAGAAGGGCAAAGTGCCACCTGTTGAAGTTCAGCTCCAAAACACATAGAGGTTTACATTTGCTCACTTTTGATATAATGTAAATTCAGATTTGGAGTTCAGAGTTTTTTAGGCTAGGAGGGTTTTTTGTTTTGTTTCTTAGGGTTTTTGAGATTCTGTTTCTCTCAAGTTGGATTTTCTGTTTGGTTTTGAACGTGGAATTTGAATTGTTTTTAGGTTATTTAATTTCAAACATTCCTTTATCATTTACGTTGATGTTTTGTACTTTTGGTTAAGTTATCATCGTACGTTATCCTTATTGCTGCTTAATCAACTTGGGCTATGTTTCATCGTGAATTCTAGTACGAACACCTCTAACCACAGTCTATCAATTAGAATAGTGTTATTGTACTAGATATAAACTTTGTTTTTGTTTGCAGACTTTGTTGGTGCGATTCATGTTTTTTCAGAGCTTGTTAGTTCTTATGTATGTGTTTTTCTTGAACCAGTAATGTAACTGTTAGTTCTAATTTAAGGTTTATAATTTTAGAATTCATTTAGCTAGCAGTACCTTTAAATGCATTTGGTTTATTGCTTACTCAAACTAAAAGTGACATATAAATTTGTGTTATAAATCAAATTAATTTGAGTCCCACATATATTTGGAACAAAAATTCCAATGGTTCATATTCACGATTTCAACACAGTTTTGTTACTATTTTCAGTAGCTATTTTATACTGATGTTTTTCAATGGGTTGTTAATCTCCTATATCCACTCAACCTCAATCTCATCGTCAGGCCATAGATACATGTTACATTCTATCAGCAGAACCATACACTATCTTAAGATGTGATACTAGAGGTGTGCTTGGCAGCAAGCGTTTAGGAGACGCGTTAGTTAACTTGCCATTTTATTATCTGCTAATGCTACATATAACTTCTAAAGTACATAGAATGTGGAATTTCATGTATAATACCATAACTTACCACAATCTCTTTTTATGAAACATATATGATTTGTCAGATGTAACTACTTTGCCTCATTAACCTGAGGTTTGCTGTGTTAATTTAATTTATATCTAATCTCAACGTGATCAGCTTTTTAAACTCAATTACGGAGTAGTTGACAAAAATGATATTGGGATGAAAGAGTGTTAAAACTAATTTTAAGTTGTAAAGATACCATAAAAAGAAATTTAACGATACCAAGCTTTTGTTCACCAAGTGCAAAAGCATTTCCAACTTTTGAAGTGAGTTGTGTAGTGTGACTCAAACCACCTTAGCTAGTATACACACGGGCATCTGTATTAGATGATTTTACTATTCTAATAACTGGAAACACTAAAAGAACTTCAAATGCTATTGACCTTCATTTCTTTTGAAGAGATCGAGATAGACTTAAGGGCCTCTAGTCCGGTTGAAGCAAAAACATCCCTGCTGTTCCTGATCTCCGGGTATCATTCCTCCACCCTTTGAAGTGTCAATTGCCTCCAACATTGCCACCACCTCATCCATCTCCGGCCTCTTGTCGGGATTTGCATCCCAACATCTCTTCATAACAGTTGCAAGTGAGTTTGGGCAGCAACGTGGTATCTCTGGCCTCAAATTCTGTCATTTGCAACAATATTTAGTTTCAAAAACCAGTACATAATATGCTCCATCGGTTCCAAATTGAAGTATAATAGGTCAAACAGTGTATTGCTTTCATTTATAAAGTTCAAATGCTACCAATTACAACCTTAATCATCAGTGAGACTATGCTTTCATGTATAAACAGTGTGATTAATCATACTTATTTTCTTTTAATAGTTTCAGTTAATATGCGCCTTTTGGGCTCTTTTAAGAAATAATGATTACTTCACAGAATCATTATCAAATGTAGGACTATAAATGATGTTTGACTAAGCTATATCTCGATGAGTCTTGTTGTTGTACGGTCAAGAGATATTCAAACTCCAATGATTCAGGAGAACAGAAAGAGCAAAAAGTATCTATGATTACTATGTTTAATAAAGTAAGCTCGATTTCATCTCGGCCTAAAAGTGTATTAGCACGTGTACTCTTTGATAATAGTGAGATTAGATCTTTTAAGTTTGTGCCCCTGAAAACAAAATTTCTTATAAGTATCATCAAGACTTCTTATGTGTTTACTATAAAGTTGGATCTAATCAAGGTGGGACAAAGGTTTGACACGTGTGAAGCCCCAATTATATGTTAGGAAGCATACCTGGCGGACAACAGCTGATGTCACTTCAGAAAAGCTAAGATCAGGATAAGGCATGTCGCAACAGTATATTTCCCATAGACAAATCCCAAAACTATATACATCGCATTTCCTATTATATGCGCTGCCGTTTAGAACCTGTCTCGTGTTGATTAAAAATAGATGGTTAAATTGATCTATGTATATCATTGAGCATACATTAAATACATACCTCTGGTGCCATGTAACCCAGGGTTCCGGTCTCACCAGTCATGTCATTCGGGTTTGATGCCTCTATACGAGCAACCCCAAAGTCTGCAATCTTTAAAGTTCGGGACTTGTCCAAAAGCATATTTTCTGTCTTCACATCTCTGTGGACAATCTTCTTTGTATGAAGATAATTCAACCTGAATAGTATTGAAAACCACACTTTACTTTAAAGTTGTCAAATCAAGCAGAATGGGTGAAAAAAGCCAATATTGGTCAAAATGGATATTTTATCTTGGTTGGGTCACCTTGTCACACAAACACTTTTGTCTATCTTTGTAGCTAATTAATAAATTAAAGTATTGAGTAAGATTACAAAAGATACATGATTAACAAAAGAGAAGTTTAATTGAGGAACCATGTATCAGCCTCCATTGCAAAAAAAGGGTCACCTTTTTCCCCATTTACCAATCTGGCCATACTTTTCGCTCCCAAACAGAAGAGCCGGGCGAAAAGTAAATGTAGGCCAAAGAGAGGACGGCACGTAGTAAGCCTTTAAATACACTTCATCCCATCTGACCAACTTAATCCATTTATTTCATATGATCCGTAAAAAATAAAAGTAAAATGATCCAAAGTGACCCGGTTCTAAATTTCATATAAGGTTTGTTCAAAGAGGGATGGGCATGTAATGTACCCTCTCGCAAGATCAAGTGCTAGTTGCATGACAACTTTAAAAGCCAACTTCCTTCTTCTGTTTTTTATGAGGAAAGATTTGAGAGCACCACCAGGAAGGTATTCCACAACAACACAACAAGAGTTACGTGGCAGACCAAAATGGCCGTTATCAGCCTGTATGTTTAGTTCCGATGTACCCATAGTAGCCCCTATGAACTGTGAAAAGACACAACAGAAGAGAAACCATAACCACAAGTTAAATTAAACACACATGATAGGATAATATGTATCTCGAAGTTTAGTACCATGCCAAATAAGACGGAATGTTTTAGCTTTCTAAGAAAAGTCAAGCTAGTAAATAAAGCCATTTATCAAATAACAGGAAACATTCGGGAAACATGCAAGATTCAACTGTGGATAGATTTTGAGCCAAGATTTTTTGATCGATCATGCATCTAGTCAAACTATGACGCCAATTTTTCATGTTTTTTTGGCATAGATTTCAAATTCCCCGAATTTTTAAATAAGATTATAATTTTCTGTGATTTGGATGTTATTGGGAATCAGATTTATCCAGTGATTTCGGTTCATCATGTGCAAAATAGTTTCGGTATTGTAGACACGACTTTGAATCTGATTCATAGCTGAACCTGCTAAAAATAGCAATATTCTTGATATGCTTATAACGGTATATATAGATATACTGTATCATTTTTATTTCAACGAGTTTGTTTCCCTATCGTTTCGCCTTGTGCCAGAAGTTAGCGCAGCAATCTGACATGCGATCTTATCATTTAGTCTATCGTGGGTTACTACAATCTTAATTGAGCTTGTGCAGATTCGTGAGGCACAAAATTAATTCGTTTAAATGCTCTAAACAAATTATTTCATGTATGATTTCGTACGTGCTTCATACATAAATAAGATAAAGGATGTCCTTTTTCACTATTATTACCACAGTAGGATTTACTGTTTAGACCATATCTAGAAGCCTGACATGAGAAAAGGATTACCTTAGTTACATTAGGATGATCGAGTTTGTACCACACTACAACTTCTTGTGTAAAAGCAGCTCTAAGTGAAGCTATTTCAGCATCTGTCCTGTGCCCTTCTTCACCCCAATCAAGTAGTTTAACTGAATCAACATACACAACCAATTAGAATTAACCGCAACCAAGTTAATGTTTAGCGGCATATTCAAAGGTGCTAACAACATAAGTATCGATAAATCAGTAGCAAAATTTACAAACTAATCATAACTTTTTGTTTAACTAGCTTTTGCCAGACGAACGATTCTTTAATATCGGATCTTGTAGTAAAATTTGTATATGTTTTAGTTAAATAGAAATTACTAGAATATAATGGAAAACTACTCTGACTTGTTCTATCAGGATCTAGAAATTAGTGATCATCCAAGAACCTAAAGCTTATTGATTGTTTGAACTCACCTATGTATGGTATCACTTTTATGTTTTGGTTATTTTATTGTCTAATTGTGTTTTAGAAAGCCAGTTTATTGACATATACTACCAATAATTTAACACCATCTCATACATGTTTCAGACTCTGACATGAACCCGCAATCTTTTAGCTTATGGGCCACTCACAAACTGCTAGGCCAAAGGTCGTTCTCAATCTTTCAGTTTATTTTTAATGCTGTTGCATACTTTAAACGTGACATCGAAAAACTATGCTAACATAACACATATATTGTTGGAAAGAAAAGCATACACCTTTAATTCACATTCACATAAATTTCACATGTCAAACTCAAATGAGTGGATGATGATAAAATAGAAAAGGTTAGCTTTATTAAATATAAGCAACATCACAACATCAAGTTAAAAGGTCCAACTGTAGATCAGGTTCATCTCGTGACCTGGGCTTTTGCTACTAAAGTCTCTTACTCATTACTTTAAATCAACTGTTCTTTTGTTATGGGTGTTTCATCTTTTAACAACTTTACTTTTCATTAGATATCGACATTTCTTTTCTCAAGAAATATTATATTGTACTCCTAACAATCTAAAATAAGTGTTCACTTACAAATTACGATCAATTAAAATAGATACTTAATCGGCTAACAGTAGAATCTTTAAACTTTCTGTGTGTGTCACTACGAGAGTGGACACTAAAATTAGTACTGAAAAAGTATTATTGTAACTTTAGCAAATTTCCCGTATATACATTACGTGAGGAACGAAATGCCGTTTTGGGAGTTTTGAATTTCCGTTTTGTATATATCCTTTTTGTCTTACAAAAGACCAAAAGGAAAATATTTTGGTATCCATGTAGATACGCAACAAACCTTCAAATCTTTTCGCCTTGACAGGTTAGACATAGAAGTTGTTTACATTCTAATCATCACACATTAGAGTTCAGGAACGCAGATCCGAACTTACTATTGGTTCGACTGATAAGGGGGATATGATATGATGCTGGATAAATGCCAACTTCAAACAAACATAATTTTCAAAACTTAAAAATTAATGGAGGCCAACTACAATTTTTCGGCTCAAAATCAACCACATATACTAAACTTTTTATGATTTACATCATCTCAAATTCTCAATGATAATGAAAATCATTAAAATTACAGGATTAGGATCAAATTACGTGGCGATTCAAAACCAGTTATGTACAAGTATCATCATCAAACAGAGAGAAGCAAATGTATATAACGTTCTCAGTAAAAATTCAACAAAATCATTACCTATTTAATTAGTCTCTTACTATAGATTCATCAAACTAATATTTAAAATATAGATAAAATGTATAAAATAAAATAAAAAAACTTCACAGAAAACACTATGTTAATGAGACTTGATGATGCATACCTGCAACGTCGAGACCATCATAAATACCCCGATGAACGGTACCAAATGAGCCACGAGCTATAACAGATTTGATCACCAGTTTTGAAGGATCGATCTCCCATTCTTGTCTCTGTCTAGTAATATTAGTATCAATCCTCAACTTAGGCATGGTGTTACCATCTTGATATCCTACTCCATCTCCATGCTTACTTTGTTGTTCATGATCATGATGTGGTCGTTGGTGAATATACGAAGAACCACTGAAGTTCATGCCACTAATGCTGAGGTTTATGTTGGAACTTGTGTTCTTATCGAAACTTCTAGCTCGTCTGTTAGATGTAGCCGAAGATGAGGTGGTGTTGAGATGCCTTTGCAACTGTTCATCTAAGCTCTTGAGATCGATCTGATCCGCTCTTAGAAACCCATTTTTGATATGGTCGTTTCCTTCCATTGGTATGTGGAAGAAACACTGATTGTTTTGAAAATGACGAATATATCAAACTATATGAAGACTAATGGTGTGAAGTGTAACCAAAGTGCTTTTTTAGTTCTTGTTTGCAGCCATATATATGCATGCACATTAATGGGATAAGGAGAGTTGGTCATGTATAATTAGTTCGCGTGATTAGGGGCTCATAACAATATAGTATCTCACATAATATCTCACAGCGCTTTTAAACGAGACTTGAACCTAGAACCATTCGGTTGATATGCGACTCACATACCACTACCAAAAGCTTTAGGTAGTTAAGACATGGTTATATAGACCTTAATCATTTTAAGATGGTTATCATGTATCAACAACCTTTAGGTGTTAATGTAGTCATAATTACGTACAACAATTTATGTAATGTTTTGCTCCTTAAACATAGCAAGCGCTTCCATTCGGTTGATATGCGACTCACATACCACTACCAAAAGCTTTAGGTAGTTAAGACATGGTTATATAGACCTTAATCATTTTAAGATGGTTATCATGTATCAACAACCTTTAGGTGTTAATGTAGTCATAATTACGTACAACAATTTATGTAATGTTTTGCTCCTTAAACATAGCAAACTACAAGCGATATGAATATGATAATTATTTTTTTAAGAATGAATATGCTAATTAACTAGACAATTATTTGCACATAATGGTAATGGTTTATGCTATCGTTAATTTATATGTATATATTTATTTGTGAAGTAAGTGAGAATGACAACAAAAGTTATAGGTTAAATTGTAATTAACTATCTAAATAAAATAAAATAATCAATAGATTGCATTGCTTATACAATTAATATTATTTTGTAAAACATTACTCGTTTTTAAAGTTTTAAATAAATTGGTTTGTTTTTAGTGACGACAATTTATAGTGGAAAAAAGATATGAATTGGTGGTTAAAACACGGATTCGGAGTAAACAACATGTTACGAAAATGGGATCGAAATAAACCTCATTTTGGCTAGTAGCTTGTTGTTTAACAATGACATCAACATAAATTGGGTCACTCATTTTCTACAAAGCCACAAAATAAAAGAAAAATGATAAGATATGGGATATGACAATCTATTGTCCTTCCTAGCTAAAATAACGAGTTCTTATTGTAGTAGGATTGTAGTGGTTGGCTTTCATGCAGGTAACCGTAGCTTGAAAATGGTGGGTGGTGTGGCTTAAGGGTTATGTCGAGTCAAGCAATGATCGGAGAGGGAAGCTTATAGGCTAGCTAGGTTTTTTTTTTCATTGGCTTATGGTATGCGGGTACCCTTTCCGCTAACCATTGTTTAGAAAGTAAAAACAAGAATTCTAAAATTGTTTAAACTAAAACTTGCTCTTCGACTTCACTTAGTCTTTGTTTAGTCCATTTCAAAGTTTAGTGCAGCCATAGGACAATGGCATGTTCTGATCAATATCGGCATGGTCCGTACCTTTTTAAAGTATCAGGTCAGATATATCACTGGATTGAAAGCCTATTGCCACCCGAGGATCAGAACCAAGATTCTCTTAGTAGAGCTTTAATTTCTTTTGCTTTATTAGAAAGTTTATTTGTCTCTTGTTGTAAAATGCGTTTTTCTCTAAGTAGAGCTTTAATTTCTTTAATACAATTTTAATTTATTTGTATGAGTTCCAAATAATCATTTTGTAAATCATTAACATCTAATGTTTTATTAGAGAGAGAAGGGTTTAGGTGTACCTCTTGAGATTCATAAGCCATAAGACATGATTCATTTGTTTCTTCATTATCATAATCATTGCTATTACTCCATGTATCTTCACAGTGAGTCTTTGGATTCTTCTCATAAGAATGTTCATAATCACTCGTATTTACCCCAAAGAACATAAGGTTCTTTTGTGCCATGGATCTAATACTCTACTTTTCCAAAAGTTCACTTTAGGATTTCAAATCTTTTGGAAAAGAAGTTTTCACTTTAAACGCCTTCACGAAAGGTTTTAACACTTGAAAACTTGAGTCTCCGCCTAGTACCAATTGTAGAACCGTAGAGGGGTGAAACGGTTTTTTCTACTTCTTTGAAGTTTAATAACTTCAAGTCTTAAAGATCAACAAGTGATTATGTAACAATATTTATAACCATGATCACAAGCACAAAATATAAAGCTTAATAAATAGACACTATGATATATATTGGTTCGGGATGGGGTTTATACCATCCGTACATCCAATTATGAATCCACAATACGATATTATTTCTTAAGTATAATCCTTTCGGTGGAATATAAACCGTTACAACTTTACTCCACCGACATGTACAAAGATCGGTGCTCACTAAGAAGAGTTACTCCCAACGGTATTATGCCCCGAAATCACCCAAAAGAATATCGTGATTCGACTTCCCACAAAGACCACTAAGACTTCCTACCGGAAGTATCAAACCCCAACTAGATCTCCATCGATCTAGGCTTGGTCACCAAAACACAAGCCTTCCCTTACAACCAAATCGAATGATAGAATATTTGATTGTTTAATCAAACTCTAACCTAACCTAGAGACTTGATTCTAATAGAAAGGGTATAGAGAAGAAGACCCTTGACACAATCACAAGAGTATATTAGGTTCTTGTGATTCTTCCCTTGCGAAAAGACTAAGAACACAAGATTGTAGACTTAAAGGGTAGATAGAAAAGAAAATAGAGAGTGTTGGAATCACTCCTAAACCATAATCAAGTGTTTGTAATCAATATGTAATAGTTAGCTTTATTATGGCCTTTATGTTTGCAATTAGCCTTAGGCTTATGTGTAGGACCATAAGCCTAGGCCCAAGTCCATTAAAGAAAGGATGGAAACTAGAGTGTTGCCCTAGCTTTCCTCCTATAAATACTCTATGTAAACTTTCATTTGAAGGTTGGTTGTTCAAGTTATTCTCTTTCACATACCTACGCATAACCGCCCTTAATATTGTGTGTGTGTGTGTTTGGTTTGCTTGTTCAATCGCTTTATCTCTTTCTATATTACTTGTGTTTGTAAAACTAGTGACCTAACAAATGGTATCAATCGCCTAATAGTTGAGTGAACGTATTGTTTGAAGTGAGTTTTGGTCTCACGCTAACTTGCGTATCCTTACCTTTGGCTTGATCAAAACGTATTTTTACACTTTTTAATCCAAGATTCTTGTACTTTCAACGTTATAAGGTGTTAAACTAACGCTTTTTGGCAAAAGTTTGGAACTTTATGCGTGAATCATTGTTTTGAACTAGTTTTTATTCGTGGGTGTAGTTCTACGCCAGAATCGCTTTTAGAAGGTTTGGTTCATCAAATTTCACATTCTTGTGTTATTTGGTGATCTTGAAGCTATTTCATCACACAAAAACTGGTTTAGAAACATCTTTGAGCAATATCAAATTTACGAGTAAACCTACGCGTAGTGAAACCCTAAAACTACGCGTAAGTCTTTCCTTGGTTTGATCTTCATTTTCGTGGTTTACTCCGTGTTTTCTTGCTTGGATAAGCCTGAAAATACGTCGACTTTGGATATCTTTTGCCCGTGAAGTGTAAAAGATCACTTGGGATAAAACCCTAAAATTACGCATAAGATAAGCTTACGCGTAGAAATCCTACGCATAAGATTTTTCTTACGCCTAAGCCTAGTCTTACGCATAAGATAATCCCACGCCTAACTTTCACGCATAACTTTTGTCTA
This sequence comes from Chrysanthemum lavandulifolium, assembly GCA_022545495.1. Classification (NCBI taxonomy): domain Eukaryota; kingdom Viridiplantae; phylum Streptophyta; class Magnoliopsida; order Asterales; family Asteraceae; genus Chrysanthemum; species Chrysanthemum lavandulifolium. The sequence goes on along the minus strand of CM040244.1, from coordinate 140,412,103 downwards.
CGCATAACTTTAGAGTATTTTCCATACTTACGCGTAAGCTAAATCTACGCCAGAACTCCTTATTGTTACGCGTAACTTTGGTGTTTTACGCATAAGTACTACTTGGCTATTGTGATTTCTACGCCTAAGGATACTTCTTCATCAAAGGTTCATTCGACTACAAAGATCCATTTTACCAACACAAGTTTTCAACATGTCTCAACCACCATACTCTAACTATTTCCTTACACTTATCCTCAACGACAACAACAACTAAGTCCACAACATCAACAATGGAATCAACAACAAGCAATTTATCAACAACAATTTAATCAACAATATACTCCACAACTTGGAGCAATTCCTCCACCACAAATGGTTCAAACACCGCCAAGTCTTCAAGTTCAACCCTACACAAATGAATTCAATCAACATCCATCAAGGAACACTATGAAGGAACCCACTTGGTTTGCAAAGATGTGTGAAGCTTTAAGCGACCAACAATCAATTCATGAGGTGGATAACTTGATAGACCTCCAATGCTTACTCCAGAAACTACGATCAATGGGTGATAAGGTTCTTTAGGTTTTGTGATCCGAAGAAGCCACATGGAAAGTTCTTAAAGAAGGTTATCTTGAAGGTCCATTTGAGATGCCTCTCGTCATTGTACCCGGAGATCCTCATCGCTATTCCACCAAGAGATGAACAAACAAACATTGCTACTGCAGGCATCTAAATCCAACAAAACTTCTACACTATGAAGTCGATGAGCTTGCAATGCAATATATCCTTTTAGGATTACCTAACCCAATTATTCAAGTGTTGATGCTCAAAAGACGCAAAGGAAATGGGACCATATTCATCTTCTTATGGAAGGATCAAGACTCAATCAGAGGATTTGGAATCCAAAATTTACTTGGCTTATGAACACTTCATGATTGAACCCGAGAGACACTAGAGTCTTATCATCATCGATTTTCAGACATCATCAATGATTTGGATAAACACAACATCATCATGCCAAGAATTGCGTGAATACTAAGTTCTCGAGTAGTCTTGGTCCCTGAATGGGAGAAGTATGTCATTTTTCTCCGCTGCGAAGAATATGCATCATTCTACATATGGATTGTTGTACGATTACTGAAGCCTCATGAGAAGGAAGTTGATCGAGAAAAGGATTCTCCGTGCTCAAATTGCTCAACCTACACATCCGAAAATCAACAACTTGCCTTATATGCTCAACAAAGTTATCCTCCTCAACAAGCAACTCAACCAAGCGCCTCAACACACCAAACGATCAATCACAAGAACCTCAACAAAATCAATTGGTTCCTTACAACAACAACAATGATCAAGCACTTCATAGTCAAACTAATGAGGAATCCGATCCGTTCAAGAATTGCAGCAGGATTTGTTATGATTGCTAATGCTTTTAGCCGTTATACCAACAAATCCAACAATCGATTCGTTCCTCATCCAATACACGAAATCAGTGTTGTGAACAATGGACGAGTTGAAGTTCGAATCGTGGTTATGGTCGTCAAATGGGAGGTGGTCAAGGGTTTAATGCTATGGGTAGGAATAACAACGAGCTCAAGTGGTGGAACAGGAAATGCTCGAGAATGGGTTGAATGGTCTTGATGCTACAACCGCAATGAGAAAGGACACTTGGCTAATGCATGCCCAAAGCCAAGGACTAGGGGCGTGCTTATTTCAAAGAGGCTCTTCTTTTGGCTCTTAAGGATGAAGATGGTGGATCTCTCACAAACAAAGAAACGAGCTTTATGGCGGATATGCACTCGAGATGATGATATGGAGGACTTGCGGTGCCAATGCAATTATTATGTTGATGGCTAATATGCATGAGTTACACATGAGTGAAACAGGCCCAGTAGATGACAATCGATGGCTTGTCTCAGTACCGAACAAACCATCATCATATCTCGAACTAATATCTCCGCCAATATCTCGAATCCAAGACGAATCGGATTGTTCAATATGAGTCATCTACATCTCATTTCGACGATTAAATAAACCCGTAGTTACATTTGACGATCAAGATGACCTTATGGTTTCCTTTGATAATCAAATTGACTCCGTGGTTGTACTGAGGATCTAAATAATGATCATGTTGTGACTCACGTTGAACAAGCCGAATCTGTTGCCTCATCCAAATTTTGCTCGCTTAATTCACGACCATCAAATCAAAATGGAGGAATGTTATGCATTAAACAAGGACTTAAAAGCAAAATGCATGTTAACCAAGGATTTTGAATGCTTACAAATGCAACTCAACTTTTCAAAACTCAAGAAAACCGTGAAAAGGTTTTGACGCCGCTTTTGCTAAATCTCATCAAAACGAAAAATATTTAGAGAGAGATCGTGATCTAGCCGCTTCAAGAATGCTTTGTTGTCGAAATAGAACAATCGAAACATGAACATAAAAAGCAAATTAACGCTCTCACCTTGGAAAATCAAAAGCTAAGGTCGAGTTGTTAAATTGTCAAAACAGTTCTCCACATACAAAAAGCATTCAACGAATCGGGTAGATGACCTTCTTGCGAAATTATCGGCTTGCAAAACAAAATTAAAGAGTTTAAAACTGTTGTTTACAAACATGGTGAATCGAGAATGACTATTGAAAAGTTTACTTTAAAACCCAATCCAAAAGGATATGGACCAAACCTAGTGATTAAACCAAAGCTTTCACTAAAACATTCAAACCAAATCCTCAAGTTTCCGGTGAGTAATATAAAATTAATGATATTGTTATGAGTGTTGTTGAATATCATCGTCAAGAGGAATTAGATGCGTAAGACGAGAGTCGATCAAAATTAAAACCATTGTTTACAACAAACCTTTTAATTATTCAAACCGGTCACTTTCACACACCAACGGATTCTTCTAACACACCAGGGTTATCATCAAAACACCGAGTCTTCTAATGTTAATCCCCAACAGATTATGCACAAATTTATGGTCCTTTACCTTAAATAACTTAGTTTTCAAAAGAAAATTGCTCGATTGAGTGCAAAATCTTCGATCCTAAAATTGAGCAACTGGATGATCAAAACGTGTCTTTGAAAAGTCAAATCTCAAAATATGAACAAGAACTTGTAACAGTTAAACAGAATATGGTGTCATATTTGATTTACTCAATAAGACTCGTCATGAAGCATCAAACGAACTTGATCACTATCTTGCTCACGAGAGAAGTCATGAATTTTCTTTGGTAATATTCCTTCCGAAAATCAAGATTTGATTCACACTATCTCTAAGTTAAGAGAAATGTTAGAAAGTATGAACAACTTCCGCCAACCATCATTAAGAGATTAGCACGGTAACACTTAGTAATCGTGCACCTAGAATCCCTACTTCCAAATCACAAGTTGCTAACGTGCTTCCTTCTCTTGAAACAGAATAGTTGCGTCTTTCCAAACGTCCGCACTTCACCACCTAGGAGCACTCAATTGAAGAATAGGAAGTTGCGACCTAAGAAAATATCAATAAGGAATGCTAAAGTAGAAGAACACCCTAGGACTATGAATAAGACTCACGTTGCTTCCACTATAGATGTTGCGTCCGCAAATGTAATAGAAATAGTGATGTAACGAATGCTAAACCATTAAGCACTTTTGATATTCAATCGATGCACCTTGTGTTATTTGTCGTAAGTATGAATTGATTGTCATGACAAATGTGTTGCTAAAGCTATAATCTCGATTACGGAATCCTAAGAATCGGAATACCTCTAGGCCCACTAATCATTCTAAGTCCGTGCTTGGTAAACCACCTTCTTTAGATTCTAAGGCAACCATTGCTATCACAAGAGCTACCGCTTCACCTCCTAAGAATGTAGTACCACTAGTGCTTTCCACTAAGACTAAAGCAAAGAGTAGTTCTGATGGCGAAATGGATATATAACACACTAGGATTTAAGTGGATGCCTAAAATTCTCAATGTGTGTATATCTAATATACGCTTGGAACCCTCTAACATTTGGGTTCCACATCTACTTCTATTCCATCCGTGTAAATCGTGGTAATGTCAGTGATACTGATCATTCTCCTGATTGTTGATAGCGGATGTTCCCGACACATGACAACCTTAATCTGTATCAAACTTTATTGCAAAGTTCATTGGCAGCCTTGTCGATTCGGGAGCGATCACTGCACCATCATGGGCTACGAGATTATGTTAATGGAACATCGAAATGAGGGTTTACTATGTGGAAGGCCTCGGTCACAATCTGCTTTCGATGGGTCAATTTTGTGATGGAGATTTGGAGGTTGCTTTCGGGAGAAAACTTGTTTCATTCGTGATCTACAAGGAAATGACCTTATGTCGGCTCGCGTAATTCTAGTCTCTACACTATCACTATGCAAGACATGGTTGCTTCATCTCCATCTGCTTACTTTCAAAGGCAACATCAACAAAATCCACGGCTATGGCACCGTCGTCTCCACATCTAAACTTTCAAACCATCACCAACCTTGCTAGACACAAACTAGTTGAAGGTCTCCACGATTTGGTATTCAAAATATCACCTTTGCTCATCACGTGAACAAGGGAAAAGCACTCGTGCTCATTTTCCTTCAAAGGTGGAACACGACTCTCGATGTGCTTCATCTTCTTCACATGGTTGTGTGGCCCGATGCGCGTGCAAGCGATCAATGGCAAACGCTACATCTTAGTAATTGTTGATGACTACTCACGATGGACTTGGGTCTACTTTCTTGAAGCAAAGACCAAGCTCCACAAATGATCATCACCTTTCTCACGAAAATATAGGTTCGACTCCGCAACACCGTCGGACTAATCGAACAGACAAAGGAACTGAATTTGTTAACCAAACCCTTCGTGAATTTTATGAGAAAGTGGGAATTCAACATCAAACATCTATTGCACGTACACCGAACAAAACGGAGTTGGTGAAAGACGAAACCGAACGTTAGTGGGCGCAAGAACAATGTTAATTAATGCTAAACTTCCGATTACTTATGGGCGTGTCGTATCTACTACATGCTATACTCAAACCGTTCTATGATCACAAAATGCCACAACAAAACACCTTTCGAGCTTGTCCACAACCATAAACCGAATCTCAAACACTTTCATGTATTTGGATCCCTTTGCTATCCGAATAATGATCGTGATGATTTTGGAAAGCTCAAAGCCAAAGCGACATTGAGTCTTTATTGGATATTGTGAGAATTCTAAAGGTTACGGATCGGAATCGTCGTACAAAGCAGTGATGGAAACGATTCATGCTCATTTTGATGAACTCACGGAAATGGCTTACGAGTATATGACTTAGAACCCGGACACAACCGTTTAAACTTCCTCAACCCCATCATCACCGAACAAAGCCCCACTCACTCGTCAACAAATGGAAAGGTTATTTGCTCCTCATTCGGTGACGATATTGATGAGCGTGCTCGGTGTATCCATTGTTCATTGCACAACCCGATAATATTCCTATACCGATACACTGTTACAACAACTCGTTGAAGATGCACCTACACCATTGACTCAACACAACAGATTGAACACACCGCTTCCAACAATGATGAACCGGTGATGATATTCGAATGAAGTACCCCACCTGCAGATTTTGATCCAAATCGTTCTTTAACCCGTTTGCTAATGACATCTGCGCACTGATGTCGCGGAATCATCAACAAACCATTTGAATCCTCGAATCGCACAATGTATACCAACATCAACCCTCTACATCGATGGACAAAAGACCATCCTCGGCTAATATTATTGGCAACCCGAATCAACCGATCGTTACGAGACAACGTCTTCACACGATGGTGAACATTGCATTTATGCACTCACCGCTGCTAACTGAGCCTAAAAACATTAAAGACGCAATGACAAAAGACAACTGGATTGAATCCATGCAAGAAGAACTCAACCAATTCAAACGTCTTGAAGTATGGAAGCGGTTGAAAGACCAACAGGGTCTCGTCATTGGTCTCAAATGGATTTGGAAAAACAAATTGGATCTTGAAGGGCGTAATCGAAACAAGTCACGTCTAGTTGCTAAGGGTTAAATCGAGAATAGGGTATAGACTTTGAAGAATCTTTTGCTCCGGTTGCTCGCCTTGAGGTCGTTCGGATATTTCTCGTTCGCGGCTCATATGAATATGATGGTCTTTCAAATGGATGTCAAAGCTGCGTTTCTCAACGGACAACCGAAAAGAAACGGTTTATGTCACCAACCCGAAGGATTCGTTGATCCGAGTGCGAACCATGTCTACAAACCGAACAAAGCTCTTTATGGTCTCAAACAAGCCCCTGGGCATGGTGCGATAAGCTATGATCTTTCCTCATTCTAATAATTTCACCAAAGGCTCGGTTGACCCAACTCTTTTATACAATATCACGGGCACATATCTTAATTGTTCAAATTTACGTGGATGACATCATTTTGGGTCTACATAAAAAGTTTTCAATCGCTTTTGCAAAACTAATGAAGAAAATTTTGAAATGTCCATGATGGGTGAACTTACGTTCTTTCTAGGATTGCAAGTTCATCAATCACCCGTGGTATTTTCTTGAGTCGATCCAAATATGCCTTGAATTGTTAAACAAATTTGGAATGAAAACACCGTGATACTTATGCCACACCAATGACTCACACCAAGAAGCTAGAGCGATTTACATGGGAAATTAGTTGACCCTACCAAATACCGAAGTATTATTGGGTCTCTCATGTATCTAACGACTAGCGGACGATATTGTCTTTGCCGTTTATCTATGCTCCCGTTATCGATCGCGACCAATGGAACCCACCTCTCGAGGCTAAAAGAATCCTCCGATACATCAAGGGAACCATTAACTGGGGATCCGGTATCCGAAGGATTACGGTTTTGAACTAATCGCTTTTCGAATGACCACACGGGATGCTTAGACTCGAGAAAAGTACTTGAGCTCTACAATTTCTTGGTGATAAAGCGGTGTCTTGGCAATCAAAGAAGCGAGGATTGTACATCATTTGTCATCAACCGAAGCAGAATATGTAGCCATGTCGCGTGTTGTGCTCAAGTCATACGGATGAGAACACAACTCAAAGACTATGGTTACGTATTTGATGAAATCCGATGTCTTTGCGACAATCGAGTGCCATTGCGATCTCGTGCAACTCGATTCAACATTCAAATCAAAGCACATCGATCTACGCTATCATTTCATCAAGGACCGCGTGGAGCAGTGGCTGTTGAATTATACCTTGGTGCGAATACCGGTTGGCGGATCTTCTCACCAAAGCCTTGCCTCCGCTAGGTTTAATGAGTTGGTCCACCGGATTGGTATGAGGTGTTTGACTCAAGAGGAATTGGATGACCTCTTAAAACAGATCTTAAAAACACATCGAACACCAAAACATCTTTTGTAAATAATTTTTCAAAACAAAATACAAAAATATAAAACCCGATAAAACAACAAAATATTCTTCTATCTATTTTCTCTAAACATGGCAAGTACATTTCTTCCATCAACACTATAATCTTTCAAAATTCAAGATTTTTATGATCAAGTGTTGAGGGAGAAAATTTTCACTTAACTGCTTTCAAAACATACGTACTTGCATGTTATCTTATCCGGTTGTTTCTTTTATCAATGGTGGTAAAATTTCTGGTTTTATGACACTCCTCGAACTAAAATTTATAACCTTTCATCATTTACCTAAGTCGAGGGGGAGTGTCGTCAAAGTTATTTCTTAAAATCTTTGTTTGGTAACCAAAATGGAAGTTAAATGGCTTTGTTTGAAAAAGGAAAAGGTGGAGGGACCAAAAATGTCAAAATCTTAAAGTTATTTTAATAAAAACACCTCCCACCTACCTTTATCTTCACATTTATTACTCTCAACCTAAAACATCCTACGCATAGAATTCGTTCAAGAAATCCGTACTTTAGATCATCATTTTGTAAGTGTTTTCATGATCTTAACGATAATACAAGCTAAGGTTTTGAATTTCAAGCAAATCCTACGGCTAAAAGCGTTAGTTATGCGTGATTATGTGTTCTACGATAGCGTATGAACACACAATCAATGTGAGTGTGTTTTGGTTAAAAGAAAGTGTCAAAACGTGTTTTTAACAACAAGGATACTATTTTTACCTCTAAATCCACCCGAAACACGAATTGATGGTTTTTGAATATTAGGGTTTATGAGTCGATTTGGGTGTTTACAAATGTGAAGAGTTTTGTTCAAAAAGATTATTGTGTAATGTTTATATGATAATGAATTGATGATTTCCAAGCTTTATCACCACCCAGAAACTCTAAATGATTAAAAATTTGGAATTAGGGTTTAAAGTTCATAAGTTTGGGCATCTTTGATTCTCCACGATTTAGATGTTATAACTTGGTTTATAGACTCACACAACATCTTAGAACTACCTAAAATTGTTTGGTGCAAATCCATGGCTAGAAATTATACGCGTAATTCATAACCCTGGGTTTTGACTCACGCGTATGACTTTCTACTCATAATCATTTATCGAATGTTCATGCCATGATTTGTTGTTAAAATGAATTTTTGTGTTAATATTGATGATTTGATGAATTTATTTCGTGCTTGTCTGCGCTTAAACTCGAGAATCAAGGTCATTTGAATCTCTACGCTAGGATTACCTTCGCGTGGCGGTTATCGTAAGAGAAATCTTCTACGCGTAACTACTACGCATAAGGTTCTACAATGGGACTACGCGTATCCCTGTGAAATATATGTGTAAACAGTGACTCTACGCATAAGGTCTACTCTTATGAGTAAGCCTTACGCGTAAGGTCTTTATACGCCCTGCCGTAAGCCCCACGCATAAGGTCCCTTTCCCACGCGTAACCTTTCTTACGCGTAAGTTAGGATCCCGGCGTAGCTTTGTCTCACGCGTATATCATTTCGCCACGCTTAATGATAAGGTTTTAAAGGTACCATTTTGAGGGTCGTTTAAGTCCTTATTTGATCACTTTGTATCCGTTATTGCTTAATATCGTTCCTTTTCACTTTTAGGTCTCTTGAAGGCAAAATCTTTGGAATGGCACTTATTTGGACGAAAAGCGCGAATATATGAAGAAAATGGCCAAAGTCAAAATCGAGACACTCACGATTCTTTGAAACTAGAAGCGGCGGCGTCGGTGTTAATGGCGACGCCGTCCCAAAATTATTGTGACGATACGGGACTCAAAACTCGTATTTTCAAGTGACGGCGTCTAGTTGTGAAAGAGTAGGCCGTCGCTACTCGAACGGCCTAGATGCAATCCAGACGACGCCGGTCTGAAGAGACGGCGTCACGGACATAAGGTGACGCCCGTCGCAAGGTTAACGTGGCCAAGACGAAACCCTAATGGCGGCGACACGGCGGCGTCACTAAACATAAGGTGGCGTCGTCGTAATTGTAATCTTATATATAGAATTGAATTTTCGGTTTTGTGTGGAGAATCTTGGAGTAAAACCTAAACCGAACCTAAGGTGTCTTGTACAGTATTTTAGGGTTTTAAACCTAACTTACATCAAGATAAGTCTTTACTTCATTAATTCAATTATGTCTTTGATTATTTGTGTGTATGCTTGCATGTTCTCCATGTCCGGCTAATTTACTTGTGTGTTTGCTTAGAAAGTATGAAACTTAATTATTGAATATTGATTGGTTGTTTCTTATCTTAGTTGATTAATGATCTAGTAATGCGATAGATCATTCGTTGTGTACTTAATGCTTGATTCATCTTTGTGAACCTTAGAATATAATTACCTGAGTAGTTGTAGGCTAAACCATCCAAAGAGCGCCTTAGAGTAGGAGTTTATCATCCCTAGTGGGTTTGTAGACGAGACCCTTTGGTAAGTTCAAAGAGTTAGGGAGAAACGACACCCTACAACTTTAGACACACAACGCAACTAGGAATAAGACGTGACACTCAACCATCGATAGGAGATAATTAAGGAGTAGTACAACCTAAGTAAACACATCTTTAAACTATCATACGAGCACACATTAATTAGACATAGACTCCCACAACCTTAGTTTAGATAATTAGATAATAGTAGAGTAATTGGTAGAAATACCAACCCCCAAATCCAATACACGAGATTCGTACCTTTCCATTTCATAAAATATAAAAGATAAAAATTAATCTTCCTCAACCTTAACCTTAGCGTAGTAACTCCTTACTAGCATTCCTATTCCCCAGAGAACGATATCAATACCGTGGCACCCTAATTACTACACTACAACGATTAGGTTCACTTGCCTAGGGTGTTATAAAACTTGCTCGAAGAAAAGGAAGTTTCCTTGACCCCGAACGACGCGTGTAGCATTATCACTTAACTTTGCCAAATCTACGCCTAAGCCTTGATTGACCTTCAAAATGAATTGTTACGTGTACAAACTTGTAAATAAACTAATCATAACGTCACGAATCCAATAATGTCACTAATAAACTTAATCGTTTGATATGTTGTGAACAATAAGTGATAACATAAACTTTAAAACTTAAAGTTAACTAACTCACGAAACATTTCACGGCGTCATTAGACTATTGGACAAACAAGTGACTTAGGTCTCGTAACAATCATTGACCTTTGTACATTCAATAACTAGACAATAAAACCTTACGTTGACTAACATTATGTCTTCGATAAGTTGGTTCTTTTGGCTAATGTTATTACGAGATCACGACATGGTTGCTCGAATGAATGTGGATGCACCCGAGGTTCTCACTATTGCCGATATCTTCCCAAATGGCTATCCTAGAAAGATTGGAAAGAATAACCTTAGGGTTGACTTTGAAACCCTCACATGCTTAGAATCTTCTTGTCTCATTCTTTGTGGATATTCTAAGGAATCATCCATACCGAACATGCTCTCACACTGCTACTGATGTAAATCTACATTCGGCAGTGCGGAATTCTATGCAGAGGATCACAGGTCAAAGTGCTGTGACAGTGACTCTTAATCACAAACAAGTCACCATCACTCCTGCAGACTTACGGGCTGTTCTCATCATTCCAGACATCGCTCCAACCGACTTCTTTGCTACACCTACTGAGGAGACAGTTCTTCAATTCCTGATAGATATTGGATATGATGAAGCTTCAGGAATTGCTACTAAGCACTCTCATGTGGAGCTTAAGAACATTCCTCAACCGTGGAGAACCCTCTACCTCATCATCACCAAATCGGTCTCTGGTCGTGATAGTGGCTATGAGCATCCCAAGCTCATGGAACTACAAATCTTCTGGTCATTAATCAACAAAAAGGACATCGAAATCGAAGCACTGTTATGGGAAGATATGATGTCATTTCATAAGAAACTTGGCTAAAAGATTCCCTATGTCGGATACACAAAATTGTTGATCCGAGAGCACTTGGACTTAATCCCGATATTCCACGGAGGCTCAATGACCCGATAATCACGATATGTTGGTGAACCTACACTATCGATCGAGAATCAAGGAATCGTCAACAAAGAAACAGGTCTTGTGTTACACGATCACCCTCTTGTCTAAAGAAATCAAAAAGCTCGAGACATACAAAAGGTATCTAGTAGCGGTAAAAAAGGCAAAGTTGGTCATCTTGATGAAAACCTTGAGAACTCCTACCGGAGAACCGAAGAGGAAGTCTTGGAAGTTCGAAAGTTATAGGAAGCTTCCCAAAGGAATCCTCCTCGTAAAGGATTGTTCCGTAAAGGAAGCCGAACCTATTCCCACTTTGAACCGCCAAGAAAGCTTTTGGACGAAAGCTCTAAAGGTCTTGACACGAGATGAAGAGATTACCTACTCAAAGCGCAAGGATGACAATCTCTCGGTGCAAAACCTCCAAGTCCTCAAGTCGATAAAGGAAAGGAAGACTCCGCACTTGTGCCCTATGATGAGAGCTCAAGAAGAAGAAGAGCTACTGGATCAATCCTACAAGAAGAAGCTTAAATTAGTGGTCACCTTCAAAAGTCAAGAATTTGCAAAAGACCAAATGGGTGGCCGGAGGATCAAGTGGTGTTGTCCACTCTTCACCGATCCGATGCGGTTAATCGACCGATAAGGGATCGGTGCCACCACTCTTGTGCAACAACAAAAGCTTGTGGAGGATACTATCGAATATGACTTTGAGAAATCAAAGGCGAGAAGTCTGAGAAAGATAAAGATGCCGATTATGACAAATTGCTTCTGGAAAGTCCTACACGCTCACAGAAGGAAACTTCTGAACCGCCCAAGGACCCCAAGTCTCCTCATGTCTCATCCTCATCGGATTCTTCTTCTCATTCATCACCACCACCATCAAAGAGATCAACCAAATCATCATCCAAATCAGTGAAGAAACCACCTCGTTCTTGGATATCTCATGCTCATAAACGAATTGGGAATGCTGTCAAACAAATTAGAAAGAAAGACATTCTCCAAAAGAAGTTGAATTTCTTTGCTGATCACATACAGCATCTGTATGACGAGCATGAAAAGATGAAAGGAGAAAGGAAGTTTATTCAGGAATTCATGAAAAATCATCGTCAAGAGGAACTGAACGAAATGATCGAAGGTTACACTAACAAGTACCTTCAAGATTTCGTCCCTAAAGTCACAAAGGAGATGTTTACCGATAACTATATCCAAATCTTATCGAGATAGCCAAGCAAACTATAAGATCAACACCTTTAACCGTCACAATCAATCCATCCGATCCTGTAGTTTTCTCGGATAATGAATTGGTGGCCAAGCTTGTCACACAAATGTCTAAACGATGCGGGACATTTACTTCGAGGAAGGAAAGCTGTTTCAAGCATTCTTGGACTACCAACTCAAAGAAGCATGTAGATTCGAGCGGAAAAGTCTAAACGTCCTAGAGGCGATGAAGATAAAGATCAAGATAAGAATGATGAAGCTAAACGTCAAAAGAAGTCCGGTGAATCATCTTCTATGTTACCTCCTCTCCAACGGACTCCTACTCAACAAAGGTCCCTCCTCGTTCTTCTGCTGTGTAAACCTCGGGACGATTCGAGTTACCACCCCGACTCGTAAAACGGGTGATCACTTTGAGTATACGGGTGGTGACGATGAAGAGGTCCTTGAGCCCCTGAGAACATCATCTAGGCCTTCGAAAAAGAAGAAGAAGAAGGCACCCATGGTTGACGTCGTATCATGGCTAGATGACGATAAAACTGATGGATTTGAATGGTTCTCTACTCTTGTTAACAACACTCCCTACCCCGAAGAAGGTCACGATTTGGTAGACGGTAATACATTGGAGCATGCAAAACTATTGCAAGAAAAGTTCCATGTGAAGAAGATGACGAAATCCGAGTTGAAGCGAATCAAGAATGAAGCATTTCAACTGTTAAAAGACTCTCGAAAGTGCCATCGAGGTCGAATATCACCTTGAGAACATTGCTCGAGCGATGTCTAACAACATGGATTGGCTCAACCCGAAGCAAACGTCGACTTCACTAAACGGGACAACCCTCCATATTACACCGATCGGGTCAAAACCTCTACCAACAATTGGCCAAACAATTTGAACCTAGGATTCCATTAAGATATTTCTTCAACAAAGACGGAATTTCTTCTACATGGTGGCGATGGATCAAGGAAATATGCTACATCTTTGACACTTCCATTTCCTCTGACCATATACTCAAACCGCATAGCCATCGAGGAACCGTGCCAATCACTTGTTCTCGACAAAGTGGAAGCATACGACCGAGATGCAATGTCTGAGATTCATCATTGGCGGGAACGAAGAATCTACTACGTGTCGCCGGTTCGAAGTCTCAACATGCGATGTTCAAGATACAAAGGATATCGTTGCCATCAAACATGTTGTTCGTCATCTAAGTGGGACTACACCTTCCTTAAGAATATCGTGGTCAAACGACAAGATGAAAGGACTATGCTTTCTCCGAAGCTTACTTTGAGAATTTGTCTATCAACGACATTGAAGACATGTACCTTGCTAAAGTACAAGGTCGCATGAGGCAATTTTCAACCAAGTACAACGTGAATTCATCAAGTCACTTCTCATCTTCATCGACGCATAGTCATCAAGGAACGTCTGAAGATCTTCAAATGGCGGTTGAATCTTATCGGACCGTGTCAACTTCACACCACCTCGCCTAGATCTTCCCGACATCAACCAACTCTCACAATATACACTCATCAAGAAACCTTCGGCATCATTTACCGTAGTGAACTACAAAGAAATTGTTTAATGGCGTGTAGTGAACTTTACAAGTTGGAGATCACACTTTGAAGATGGTTAGGGACGGATTGGCATATAGGTTGAAGGACATACGTCAAAAGATTGGGTCTCTAGCGATGGAATTCTCGGGATCGCAGGATGTGAGGAGGATCATCGAATGATTGATGAAAGGTTGTTTGAAGGATCGATTGTAACGATGGAAAGCTTTGTTGGTGGTCGACCGGGATCAACATCACCGCTATCAACGCATGCTCGCACTCCTAGCGACATCTTTGGACTTCTGGTACCCCTTGAATTGTTTCCTTCATTATAAATTTGGATGTGTGATTATATATGTCTATGGCTTGTGCACACATAACGATGTACAACCCGTAATTGTCAAGAAAGGACCACGTAGTACGCTTGATTGCCACAATCCTTATACAAGGAGCGAAAGCTTCTTACTTTTGAGTAAAACCTATCAAACCTTTCACTTTTCAAGGTTTTGCTCAAAAGGACAAGTACTTCCGTATGATTTTCAAAACCTCAACCGCTTATATCACTTGTTGAGGGGGAGTATTTGAATTAAAACTTTGTTCACAAATTGTTCATAGTGGTCATCTTCCCGCAACACTCGAAATGGTCATATTTATTGTCAACATTTCAAAAATAACATTTTATATGCCATTTTTGAGGGGGAGAAAATTGTGTGATAAGAAATATGTTGTGTAAATGCAAATGAATATGTGTGTAATAGACTTAACCAACGAATTGACGGTACTAAACTGTTAGTAAATCGAAAAGACTTGTCCTGGACGGGTAATAATTTCTAGCTAGTTCGCTAGTAATGTAAACGTGTCTCGCAAAGGACTTGTCCAAGTAGAAAGTACCATTCGAGATACTCTTGGTAGACATGAACTCTGACGGGTTTGACAACCTTTCGAGGTTTGTCTACACCTTCAAGGTAGTTATTAGAACTAGTTGTCACCTAAAAGCTGTCAATGTAACTCTTTAACTATGCAACGAACCGTGTCTCGCGGAGATTGTCTATCTTGAGTGGATCAATTCAAAAGTCGCGCTCTTTTCTCCTTGTGCAAATAACCGTTAAAACTCTTAAAGCACATGTGGAGGGGGAGTATTTATGCAAAATCCTATCTCTCACAGTGGTTCAAACATTATTTTCATTTACAAACCCTTTGAGAGATTCTTCACAACAGTGGTTTTAATGGCAACATAGGTTAGTCATGGAGTTATAAGGTGACTAAGGTTAGGAATAACCGTTCTATGATCCGCCAGAGCCGGAGGGATCTACCCAAGGACATCACAAATAGTTAGTATTTAGAAGTCCTTAGGTATGATTATAAAAAGGAGAAAATGAGAATCGGAGAAAGAAGGAGTTGAAGAATCAAAAAGAAATGCAAAGAAAAGGGTGAAAAGAAATAGCCCTCCAGTTATTCAACTTAGGCGACACGGGTTCAATTCATATACTCTTGGTTGTCACTTAGTGGCCTTGAGATTGAAGATTAAAAGTCGTCATGGACCCAAGTGACGCATGCACTAAACCTTCTTAGCCACTCAAGTTTCTCTCAACGAAGCTTGTTTCATTCTCACGGGAACCCTACGTAAACTATTGGCTTTCTCTTAGAGATCGCCGGTATTGAAGAAGGAGACCCTCCCTAGTCTCCGCCGGAAAACCAAACGCATTATTGAGTCTAGAGCCACGAGATTCATCAAAAGATCTCTTAGGAACACTTGACATTTTATCACTTGACGTTCAACAATAAGAATTTCAATGGTACATTATCGAGTCCTTCACGGATCTTAGCAACTGTCGAGAACATTTATGAGAGGTTCACATCCGTGATCCTCGGTGATTGAATGGAAACTCCGCCGTGGTCAACATCAAACGACCGACAAAGAAGTCACTTCGGTAACTCCCGTGGATTACGCGGAGTGTGTCTCAAACGGTCTGATCGTGAGGTAATGCTTCGTGTACCTCGGCGACTCATCCGAGCGTAGATGTACCCGGTACATCGCGTTATCTCACTGTGGGACTCCGGTTCAGAACGGCCTCTGTAAGAATTAGAGTTGTGTTTTCACACTATGCCGTTAACACTCTCAAGTTCAAACTTGTAAGTGCGGAATCCGCTTATTACTAACCGTTTGAAATGTTTTCTTCTTATGGAAGCTCGAGGCGGGATGATCGTGTCGATTCTTCTCATGCTCACGCCAACATCATCACTAATGGAAGTTCTATTCGGAAGCAACACAACGATCAGAATGATTCTTTGTCAAACCAAAGAATCTACAAAGTTAAAGACTTAAAGAACTTCATCAAGATTGAATTCCAACGTCAAAGAGCGTGTGAGCATGTTGAAGAATGACGAGGAGACACCGAGCAGCGAAGCGCACACGAGGCGCACTTGATGCGAGACTACAACGTACTATCACTTTCATCACAAAGAACAATGATCAAAGAACTAAGTTAAAGATGACGTCAAAGCACAACTGTTCAAAGACAACTATCTCTACACCTGGGAGATTGTTCGAATCAAGGCAATTCTTCTCACAAGAAAGAAGAATGTCGAAGACGCCGAGCTTCTATTACATCAACGCCTTCACGTTCATCACCAACACTTGAGGGGAGATTGTTGGAATCACTCCTAAACCATAATCAAGTGTTTGTAATCAATATGTAATATTTAGCTTTATTATGGCCTTTATGTTTTCAATTAGCCTTAGGCTTATGTAGAAGGCCCATAAGCCTAGGCCCAAGTCCATTAAAGAAAGGATGGAAACTAGGAGTGTTGCCCTAGCTTTCCTCCTATAAATACTCTATGTAAACCTTCATTTGAAGGTTGGTTGTTCAAGTTATTCTCTCTTTCACATACCTACGCATAACCGTCCTTAATATTGTGTGTGTGTGTTTGGTTTGCTTGTTCAATCGCCTTATCTCTTTCTATATTACTTGTGTTTGTAAAACTAGTGACCTAACAGAGAGAAAGAATGAATGGCAAAGGGTGAGGAATACAAGACCAAGGTGGGGTGTTAATACAAATAAGTCGTAAAAACGTTTATTTATATTTTACGATCTTCTAATGTTTTGTCGATAACAAACGTAAAATCATTTTTACGAAACAAATAAAATATGTAAATGGTTTGAACTAACAGTTTCTAACATATTAACATTTTCACATAAAACACTAAAACAAGTATAAGTGATTGTATGATTTAATATTACATATGTATAACAACTAGTGTTTACATATTTGGGTAAAATATACACATAACTAGTATGTAGTATATTGGGTAATATAAATGGGTAGAAACTTAAGTATCATAACCCATTGGGCAAATACATTGAATGTAGTTGGGTACAACCCAAAGCCCATGACCCATGGAGCTTGATCCATAACCCATTGCATGACATCATGCTTATATCATATATGGATAATATCCATAACCCATGGTTTTGACCCATACCCATGTGACTAGGTGCATTGCACTCAAGAGATACATTATATCTAGCTAAAGAACAATGGATCAACCCATGACCCATAACCAAAATACCCATGGGTAAGGGGCGTCCACGGATCCCTAGCTTTACGCTAGACGGATCCGTTGTGGAAGGATCCGTGGGATCCGGAAAAGAGAATTTTTCCTCTATAAATAGTGAGCCATTTTTCATTGTTGCTCACCCCTTTCTAACATACTTTCCCTAGAGTTAAAACTCTCTAACCTCGGATCCAAGAGATCTATGTTTGTAGTTTTGTTTTGTGTGATCTTCTAGGTTCCTCTTAAAGGCAAGATCACCACCTTTGAAGTCGAGCAAGCTCAAGTCCATGAGTTGCCATGCTTCCTCATCATCAAGACTATTGAAGTCTTCTTGTTGATGATTGTTTTTCTTTTCCTAAGAAGTGTTGAAGACATTTTTGAAAGGTGTCTCAAGTGTCAAGACGAAGATATTAGTGAAGGGTATCTATAGTCCATATCATAAGCACTTGTGGTAGGTGCTTAGAAGTCAAGACTAGAAGCATTATTGAAGGGTGCTTAGAAGTCAAGACACAAGACATTAGTGAAAGGTGTCTTGAAGATCTAGTTAAAGGCATTAGTGAAAGGTGCCTTAGATGTACATTCGATATGGTGTGTTTCGATGTACAAGATAGATTAGTACTAGATCCAAGGATATTGATATCCTTGATGATGTTGTAAAAAGGAGTGGATCTCCTTTGGGATTAGTAGTTGGTGTAGTGTTGGGTAGTAGTTCCTCCATTGCAATGGAACTAGGTGCTTAGCCTAGTACCTAATAAAGGGTAGGCGACGTTGTGTAGGTGTGGTTCACCTTGGTGTGAAAGAACTAGGTACTTAGCCTAGTACCTTATAAAGGGTAGGCGACGTTGTGTAGGTGTGGTTCACCTTGGGTGAAAGAACCGGTGGTTAGCCTAGCACAGAAAAAGGGTAGGCGACGTTGTGAAGGCTTCTCCACCATAAGGAGATTGGTGTAGTGTTTACGAACTCTCGAGTAGGTGACTCGGGGAGTGGAGTAGGGCAAGGAAGGTGTCCTTGTAGCCGAACCACTATAAATACTCGCGTTGTGGTTTTGTGCTTCTTACTCTTATCTTTTCATTACATACCTATATATGTTTGTTTATCAACATCCAACACACACATCCAAATAGATTGACATAAGTCGATCTAAATAGATTAAAAGGAATTTTTAATTGGCAAAACTATTCAACCCCCCCTTCTAGTTTTTCACATGGGGTACTTATAGGCAAAAATCCCAAAGTGGTGAAAATATATTTGAGCCTGGCGCACTGGCCTCGTGTTGGAGCGCGATCAGCGCGCCAGAATCCCTGATACATTTTTTCTTGGGATTTTGGTCTTTTAAATATCCGACCTTGCTAAACCCTTAATTGTACTTCACACTTTGACTTTTCCATTATTCTCATACTCAAGGTCAACCAACTCAAATAATCATTTGATAAAATCATTTGTGAAGTGTTTAAAAAAGTGTTTGGGGTGTTAACCGATTATCAAAGAAGGAAAGAGAGAGGGTATAACTGGATAGGGGTATTTTCGGTATTCTTCATATGGCATAAATAGAGATAAAGAATATGCCATGGAATATTTCTTTCTTGGAAAGGATGTGTGGATCTTGTGAGATGTGAGAGAGAGAGAGAAGGAAAATTTGAATTTTAAATTCAAATTGTGTGAGAGAGGGAAGTGTATGTAAGAAGTTAGGTTAGAAAGAAACCATGGTTAGGTTAAATGAGTTAGGATGAGATAGGATGAGTTGGCTTGATGTGATGGGGATCCTTTGGCTAGAATTCAAATTTCAAACTAATACCCGATGGGTTAATATACAAAAAAGTTACTAAACTTTCAAAAAAATTTGTCCTAAGTCACTAATGTTTATCTTTTGTCATCTAGGTTACTATACTTTACGTAACCGGTTATCTTGGACACCAATAGTGAGACAACCTTTTTTTACCGGTATTTTGGCTGACGTGTATACACACCAAGTTGTGGCACATGTTATCTAGGTCACTAAACTTTGCGAAAAATTTGTCTTAAATCACTAATGTTTCATTCCTGTCATCTAAGGTACTAAACTTTGCGAAAAATTTGTCCTAAGTCACTAATGAAAATTTTGTCCTAAGTCACGAGTTGTGGCACATGTTACTGAACCTTTAAAATTATACGTTTTATACGATTTTATACACCTTTTAAACGTTTTTATTCATTTTCATTCGTTGGTATACGTTTTTGTTTGTTTTCTTACGTTTTTGTCTGTTTTTATACGTTTTCGTCCGTTTTTGTCCCATTTTTTACGTCCATTTTTATACGTTTTTATGTTTTCATCCGTTTTTATATGGTTTTGTACAATTTTATACGTTTTTATGTTTTCATCCGTTTTTATCGTTTTATATGGTTTTGTACAATTTTATACGCTTTTATTCGTTTTACGTACGTCCATTTTTTTACGTTTTGTCCATTTTTCTTATGTTTTACCGTTTTCTATTTTTATACGTATAAAACGGATGAAAACATATAAAACGGATGAAAACGAATAAAATGTATAAAAATGTACAAAACCATATAAAACGGACAAAAACGATAAAACGGATGAAAACATAAAACGAATAAAACTGTTCTTCCATGTAGTGACTAGGGTGGCACGATAGTAACCTAGATGACAGAGGATAAGCATTAGTGACTTAGGACAAATTTTTTTGAAAGTTTAGTAACTTTTTTGTATATTAACCCTATATATATATATACCTTTAATGAAATATCCACATTTGTCGGGTAAGGGAAAGCCTACTTTCAAACACCGAAACGCTAAATACCTCGTAGTTGGCACGCTGGCCACGCGCTGGAGCGATGGCAGCGCACCAGACCCAGTTATTGGGTCGTTTTGGTTTTTGGCTAATGTTTGTGATTTTATATGTTGCGAAGGTTTATTTGTCATCATTAAAACATAAAGGAGACCTAATCAGTGTTGCCCCAACATGCATGAATCATTTTAGTGGTTAGCGGGGAAACAACTTAGATAGAGATATCGTTGAGGGTCTTAGTGAGTGATGTGTCTCGCGACTACTAGTTTTAAATTTATAACACAAATTATTGGATAAAGCTAAGAACACACGGGCTACTATGACCGTTTCGTATGTAGCTAGTTGTGGTTGGTAAGCCGAGGTCGTTCACTAGGATTTGGGTGTTTTCAATTGTAAAGAATCTATGTAACAATAAGCAATAAAAAGGTGGTAATTGGTTGTCACATTCCAACGTACCATATAAGAAACAAGTAACACAAAATGATGATTATGCGAATTCAATAAGATTAAAAACAACACTTGTTTGGAATTAGTATATATTTCTATGGATTGTATGGATATTCGGGTAGAACTTGTGGAAAACTAGAAGGAGGGTTGAATAGTTTTGCCAATTAAAACTCGTTTTAAACTATTTAGATTGACTTATGTCAATCTATTTAGATGTGTGTTGGATGTTGACAAACAAGCATATAGAAATATAAACATGTAATGAAAAGATAAAGAGTAAGAAGCACAAAACCACAACGCGAGTATTTATAGTGGTTCGCTACAAGGACACCTTCCTTGCCCTACTCCACTCCCGAGTCACCTACTCGAGAGTTCGTAATCACTACAAAACACCGACTCCTTATGGTGGAGAAACCTTCACAATGTTTCCTACTCTTTTTCCGGTACTAGGCTAACCACCGGGTTCTTTCACACCAAGGTGAACCACACCTACCACAACGTCGCCTACCCTTTATCCGGTACTAGGCTAAATACCGAGTTCCATTACAATGGAGGAACTACTACCCAACACTACACCAACGACTAACCCCAAAGGAGACCAACTCCTTATTACAACATCATCAAGGATATCAATATCCTTGGATCCAATACTAATCTATCTTGTACATCGAAACACACCATATCGAATGTACATCTTAGGCACCTTTCACTAATGCCTTTGACTAGATCTTCAAGACACTCTTCACTAATGTCTTGTAACTTGTCTTCTAGGCACCCTTCACTAATGCATACACTATAGACGATCGACACCTTTCACTAATGTCTTCGTCTTGACCCTTGAGATATCTTTCACTAATGTCTTCAACACTACACTTCTTAGAAGAAAGAAAAGAACCATCAACAAGAGGACTTCAGTAGTCTTGATGATGAAGAAGCATGGCAACTCATGGACTTAAGCTTGCTTGACTTCAAAGGTGGTGATCTCGCCTTTAAGAGGAACCTAGAGAATCACACAAAAACAAAACTACAAACATAGATCACTTGGATCCGGGTTAGAGATTTTTAACTCAAGGAGAAAGTATGTGAGAAAGGGGTGAGAAACAATGAAGAAATGGCTCACTATTTATAGAGAGAAAATGCCTCTCGTTCCCGGATCCCACGGATCCCTCCCTTAAGGGATCCGTCTAGCGTAAAGCTAGGGATCCGTGGGACGCTCCTCTTTGCCCATGGGTATTTTGGTTATGGGTCATGGGTCATGGGTCATGGGTTGATCCATGGGTCTTTTATTAGATACAATGTATCTCATGAGTGCAGTGCACCTAGTCAAATGGGTATGGGTCAATCCCATGGGTTATGGATAATATCCATATATGACATAAGCATGATGTCATGAAATGGGTTATGGGTCAAGCTCCATGGATATGGGTCATGGACTTTGGGTTGTATCCAACTACATTAAATGTATTTGGTCAATGGGTTATGATACTTAAGTTTCTACCCATTTATATTACCCAATATACTACATACTAGTTATGTGTATATTTTACCCAAATATGTAAAAACTAGTTGTTGTACATATGTAATAATAAATCATAAAATCACTTATACTTGTTTTAGTGTTTTATGTGAGAACGTAAGTGTGTTAGAAACTATTAGTTCAAACCGTTTACGTATTTTATTTGTTTCGTTAAAATGATTTTACGTTTGTTATCGACAAAACATTAGAAGATCGTAAAATATAAATAAATATTTTTACGGCTTATTTGTATTAACAGAACTTTAAGCAATAGCACACAAAATCAAAAGCATACATTTTCAATTCAATGGTCATATCATGAGATTGCACATACCACGATTTATATTAACGAACACTTTCGACCTATGATCATTATTATAAACCATGTCATTTACAAGCCATTTGTGAGAAATATGATTTTACCGATTTGTTCATAAGAGTTCTTTTGACCTATACTCTAGATTAAACCTTTATTATTCCGTTTAACTTGTATATTCATAGTTGTCAATTATGAAATACCAAACATATACGCGCGCTAACATTTGGAACAAATCATTACTAGAAATCCTTTCGACCTATAGATCTGGTTATGATTTACCAACAAGTTATTTAGACACATATCAATTCAAACAAACTCATAAGCACAATCATATGTCAATATTTCAAAATACCAAACACTCCATATCAATATCTACATCATTCCAAATAAGTATAAAATTAACTAGCCACTCATACTAAAATAAGACATAAACTCAGAAACTTTAGAATTAGAAAACATGATTAAAAGGTCTTACAATGATGTAAATAAGATTACAAATGATGAAGTATTGATGCCTCAAAGTTTAGTGATGATTTTTTGATGTTTTGACCTCTAATTGATGATTTCTTGAACCTTTAAAGTTTCCATGGGATTGTGGATGAATTTCTTAGTTTGAGAGAGAGTGGTGGTGGTAGGAGAGGTGTAAGAGAAGTTCTCTCATGTTGGGATTATGAAAACAATAGCATATGGGTCCTATTTATACTACTCTCAAGCGCTTGGGGTCTTCAATGCTCATCTTGGCCACCAAGTAGCCTAGAATGGACTAGAAGTTGAGTGGGAAGGGTCTAGAATCATTCAGTATATGAGTGGAAGCTTAATAACTAAGTTTGGGAGGTCAGGTTCACCAAGCCGATCGGTCACGGGGCCATGCCGATTGGCTAGAATGACTTTGCTGAAAAAGTTGGCTCCAGCCGATTCGGTTGCGAGCCCATACCGATCGGCTGGAGCCTTTTGGCCAAAAATGAAAAAAGAAAAGAAAAGTTGTAGCCCTTGCTCTTCTCTTCGCATAGCCATGAACGGGGGGGTTAAACAGAGTCCATATGCTCAATTTATGGCCAAAATGGTGAAGGTATGTCAGGAACAACGATTCTTCTAATATTTCTTCGTTTGAGCTTATTTTCTTCATTTCTTTCTCGTCTCCCGTCTTGTACTTTATTCTTGAGTCTTTGGAGTGACAACTTCATGACTTTATATTCTCGAATATACTCCAAGAGACTTGAATTTGTCAGGAATTCTTCGTACATGGATAAATCTTCATTTATTGATCGTTTCTTTGTCTTTTTCTTCGTTTTCTTTGTCTTGGCTAACTACAAACATGAAAATATAATTTTGTGCTTATAATTACCAAAAGATCATTAAATTAACCAAATACATGTACAAAATCCATGATGACGCTCCTAAAAACATACTCAATTTGATCATTATCAGTGAGTTTCTTGATAATCACAATGTGTTGGTGCAATCATTCAAAACGACTCAAAATAAGTTACAAGAGGCTGACATTACGGTCAAATTGTTTGGTGTTGTTGGTGCCCACCAGTACAAGTTACCCTCAGGTGATTCTATAGGAGCCATAGTATTTTACGTTGGGCCAGATACAATGACAGACTACGACATCATCATCCAAGAGCATTTGAGCAACCTACAACGAATAAACAAGCTCCACTGGTGCTATATGTCTTTACATTTTCCACTATTATTTGCCCATGGAGAGGAGGGGTATAACCTAGAACTCAAAATAGGTGGATACTATGGGAGTTGGTTTTGGGGATGAAAATATGGTGTCGATGACGATGTATTATTTGTGCCAGCTACATGACCAATTCAATCGCTATAACCTGTTGACAAGAGGCGGTGGTCTATTTCAATAGTATGTTGTCACGACATATTGCAGTATAGAGCAAAACATGATTGATTACATACGGGAAAAATAGAATAATATTTGAAATGCGTACCTATCGAGGTTGTATGACACGATAGTCATAGGCGCCGAGACGGTTCAGATGTTAAGTCTCGAACAATATTTTCGTCGTCAATCACTTGGGTCCACGATACATGTATAGCCACTATCTGGATGCACTTGAAATTTGCAGGGTTCATGGTAACCCATCATAACTTCAGGGAACAATTCCATGTAATTTTCAATTTCTATCCACTTAACATTACATGTGAAACAGACCAGATGTAGTCGTTCATGTTTTTTAGCATACGGTCCATGGTTGATTACTTAAAACATCACGCACCATTTGGCCGCGTATCAGCATGTATTTCGTTTGCTCTTTCATTCTACAAACTATCAGTAACTCAATTATTTTCAGGATTACTTAAAATTGTAGAGCCTCATATATTTCTTTTTTCATTTCTGTAGCTATATACACCATCGAGTTCTAGAAAAGGGGTTTGCTGCATGCAATTTCAAAATTACTTAAAACTGTAGAGCCTCATATATGACTATCTTATGCAAAGGAATCCAAACAGTTGGTGCAGATCATTTTTGAAGTTAGAATCAAAATGTCTTTCCTTTGAAAACGGTGCAGCTGAAAGCTTCATCAGAGCTGTAACACCCCCAAAATCTCAACGTAACAGCGGGAGGCTAATTTGGGTGTTACTTCAAGGATCACAGTCAATAATTATAGAAAACGACTCAAAAGAGACGTTTTGGTTAAAGTTGTTATCATTCAACAAAAACTCATTGTTTTGTTACAACGACTTCCAAATAGTTTAATGATACACAAAAGATGAATCTAGAGTTTGTGGAAAATGATAACTTTATGTTTACACCACGTTGAAAAAGGTCTTACATGCTCACTCCGTGCCATAGGATATCTTCAATTATTACCTGAGATAACATGTTTAAAAGGTCAACAACAATGTTGAGTGAATCCATAGGTTTATAGTTAATCAGTTGAACACAAGAAGATAGATGATAATTGCTTCGAAGACAACTTATCATAGAAAATCACAGATTATTATGCACTAAGCTCATGACACCAATAATCAACTACATATACCTAATTACTGGTGTACGTAATAGTTTGCCCCCAAGGAGGTAATTGCCAATTACCTAATGCAATTCAAATATAGTGCGTCCGGTTATTTCCGATAACCAAGACGGGGTCGTTAATCCCCATAGTACTATCCACAATATCTGCGTTCAGTCGCAAGTGACTAATGTGTTAGAATTTGGGTGTGTGTGGGTGGTAATAATCCTGATATGTTATCTGAATCGTGTAGAGATCACTTTCAGATTGAAGTATTTTGACCCTATATGCCTTGGGTATCACGAAATCCTCAATTGGATAAGACATAGAACAACACTTTGTTTCTAAGGCACGAGAAATCAAAGCAATACACAGAAAGTTGTTGTATTTGTTATGATGTGTAAGAGATCAATAATATAATGAAAACCATAACCGAAAATTAGTTAAAAATGGTTAAAATTAGTTGGCAGGAAGGGTTGCAACGTTTGGGGAAAAGACACGACTTTTGGTGGGAAAATCATTCTGGAAGTAAAACCGGGTAATATCCAAAGTGGGACCCCAGCAAGGGGCTCTGCCCCTTGACCCCGCAAGGGGGTGCGGCCCCTTTAACCCCGCTCTTTGTTCGTGGCAGCACCAAGCTAGCTAGAACGAGTGTGCACTCTGCACCTCCTAACTCGACTGTAAGCTGAACCTAATTAAGCCCTTGATCTTAAGTAAATCACAATTACATAAGATATAGATGATGAAACTAAGATCACCAACATAATGGTTCATGATGCAGGGGTTTTTTGGCTAATAACTTAGGCAATACCAATAATCAAGTAGCGTACAGTTGCAAAAAGGCTTGTGTTCTAGTTTATAGCATGTATCTCCCTCTCGGGTTTGTAAAGATAAGTAAAAGCGAGGCTATGAACTCACCTTAGTGATAGTGATAAAGCACAACGAGATCAAGTATGATATAACAACGGCTCCGAACCGGAACCTAGGTATGAGATGGCAAGTCTTAGAATCATGATAAACGTTTGGTACATGACCAAAATAATAGTGCTTGAACTGATGATTCGATAGTGAGTTTCTAGCGTTGTTTCTACTTGTGTGGGAATGCATGAAGTTCAAATTCAAAAAGATGCATTATATTATTTAAGTTATTTATTTCTTAGAAAAACCCACTTATATATATTTCGAAATGTTCTCTGATACCGATTTATGGAAAATGATGATGTCAAGTGTTTAAATATTTTATCTATTTTATTATAAGTCGTTATTATATAAGTGTGTATATATATCTATACATTATACTCCCTCCGTCCCAAATTAATTGTCCTCATTTGACTTTTTAAAGTCTTAATTTCTCAATTTTGATCTTAAATATTTTTATTTATGTTATATAATAATTGATGCAAAATATATGAATGGATTGTCTTTAAATGAAAATCTATTTATTAAGTATTTAAAATGCACTAAAATAGAAGAAAATACAAAATTAACCTAGAAAAATGAAATTATAACTTAGAAAAATCTAAAATATGATAAAACTAATTTTAAAATAGAAAATATATTTTTTAGACTTTTTATGTATTTATTATTAATTTAAAACTATTTAAAACTAATTAAAATGCTAGAAAATACTATTTAAGCTAAGAAAATTATAAAAAAAATACTTTTTATTACTTTTATATTTATCTTAACCTAAGAAAATAGAAAACATATTTTTTAAGCTTTTTCTAATTTATTTGCATTAAAAGTTATTTAAAAGTGCTTAAAACTAATTTAAATTAAGAAAAATAGTAAATAAGCTTGGAAAATATGAAAATTCAAGATAACTCTAAAATAATACTAGGAAGCTAGGAAAATGGAAAACATGGGCTTGTTTGCAAGATATAGAAACTGATATGAAAGTGCTTATTGAAATAAGCACTAAATTAAGCAAATGGAGCACAACAAGCACCAAACTGATATGGAAGTTATAATAAGCTAAAACAACCAAAATTCAACAAGATTCAACAAGCTACAACCTCTGAATTAGCAATCTGAACAGATTTGAGGTTAATGAGCTTATGGCCAAAAACAGTGAAAGGGGTACCTACTTCAAGCTAAGAAATAAGCCCTAGAATAAGCTGGAAAGCAAAAACCAATTATTGAGACCTAAAGATGAGCTGGTTAACTAACTAAAACCCAAAGATCAGACCTTGCCAAGCTCAAATGAGCTTGTGGGTGGTCTCAAAATCGCAAAGCTCACGTGCCATTGCCTGCACAGGCACTTAGCACCTATTTGATAAGCTAGTTTTTTTCATTGGTGTAATTTTCATCAAGTATTACATAACACATATAAAAATATTAAGGATCAAAGTTGAGAACATCATAATTCTTGACCACTGACCATGAAGCAAAATTTATTGAAAACTTTGAGCTTAAAAAGACTTAAAATCTTATATAAAGTTAAGTTTAGAAATAAGCTTCTAAATTACCTGAATTTTTCATAACAGAACTTGGAATTGGACTACTACCACCACCAAGCCTTTCTAGCTCTTTTATACTTCCAAACTTCTCCACATGTCTCTCGACTTGATCCCACCAACATTTTGGTCCTTTGATGCTTTGACTCATTTCTAGCCGGAGAAAGGCTTATCAATATAGGATCATTAAATGGCTTTTGTAGTTAAGGTGAGGTGGAGGGACAAGGAGATATGAAGGTGAGTGGGGGATGGTGTTGAGTAGTTGAGGGAGGGCAGTTTGACCAGGTTGACTGGTTATTAATAAAAGGGAGGGTCAAAAGGTACATATAATGCCACTTGGCATCCCATAATGTGACGTCATTATTCCATGTCATCGATGTTCATCCTTATGATTTAAAAGGGACCTTTGGTGACGAGGCAATTTTAGAAACTGGGGTATTTTGACATCATCAAAAATTCTTATTTTGTACAAAAATGATGAGTATTTACACACTCATCAGACATCATCAAAAATTCGGTATTAATTAAATCCAAAATTTTGGCATTTACAAGATTCGAACATGGGTCTATTAATTCACAAACAAGTGCTTCAACCAATGGAGCAAGCCAGAAGTTGTGATAGACAATTCAAAAACAAAATATATATCTCTTAATCACTCTACAATTCAGTATTAAAAAAAACTTATCATCATATATTTTCCTTAAATATAGTTCATAGATACGAATGTTGATATCTTCGTACCATTTAATTCGTGAGTTAGGGTTTTGCATGCAGAAGTAGGCTTTTTTGAACTTCGGCCAGACTCTGGTATTCATTACAAGTTTATTGATGGTCAAAATCTATTCCATTGACAGAATAAAACGATATATCATCTTGGGCCATAATTTTACCATAACCGGTCTTTCATGGTTTTCATAATTCGTTCTTCATCATTAAATTGCTATCATTAATACGCACTGCTTCGAAGGTATGTATACAAGGGATTATTGTAGTTTTTTTCTTTTTTATAAATTGATTGTTAATTAATCAGTTTTTTTTATTGATTATATGTATTATTATTTAGTCTAGATGATGAGGTCATTGTATGAAGATTCGAAATCACTAAGGTATTTGCAAAATCCAAATATTATTGGAAGATCATTGTTCCTACTTTTTTTTCGTTATGTAAAATATCAATTTTGAAGTTAGAATTTATAAATAGTGTTTGGGATTGCTTCTTCTTACTTTTTGTGTTTTTAGACCCAAGAGTTCATAATCTATTCTCACTCCGTATAGTATAAGTTGTTTTAAGATTAAGGATTTTTAGAGCTCGAATCCTTTGATGATATAGGATTTTTGTTAAAGTTGTTGTTTCAGGATTAACTATAAGGTATTTTGGGATTAAGGATCTTTATAGTTGGATTCTTTTGGTGATTTAGTTATTTGCGCTGATGATTTTTATTAAGGTCATTGTTTCGGATTGGCCATAGGTTTTCGTAATTAGTTATAAGTTGTTGTTTGGAATTCATATCTTCATTCCTTTTGGAGCTTTTTTATTTTGGAGTTTAGGTTATTATTTAAGAATTAATTATAAGTTGTTTCCTAGATTAGGGATTAGTTGCATTAACGTATTTTGGCTGTGGTTATTGCTTGAGGATTATATTAAGGCCGAAATATAATTTTGTAGAATATAGTGGTGTCGATTGGGATTGGGTTTTAGATTGTTGTATGAATCGATATTTGAATCATAATTAGTTTAATGAATGTAGATTTAGTTAAAGAGTTTATAAATTTGCTTGAGGATTAGTTATCGCGTTTTGTTAGGGAGTGTTTGGATTAGCTTCTTTTCCCCACTTATAAGTTTATTTAGTTTTTGTATACCTGATAAGGTTACTTTTTTTTGGGATTACGGGATTGCTAAATTCAGCTTATGGTGCCGCATGTATTCGATGTAAAAGTTTATCGTTAACTTATGACACCAGAGGTAGTTTGTTAGTGCTGGTAGACTTGAAGTTTTTGTAAAATAGAATTCAATTTGAATGTTTATCGTCAACTAAGTTACATTAATTAGTATTTGTGGTGTATGATTATCATGCTAAACGATTTGAATGTTTTGGGTCTAATTGTATCCGTTATTGTGTAGCTTTAAATGGTTTGTTGTACTTTAGTTATGTCGATGACTTTTCTGATTGTGAACTGAAGATCGATTCCGGTTAAACTTTTTAGTTCATGTGACAGTAACTTTTAGGCTTTATTGAATCAGTTATTGTGTAAATATAAACCTTCTCTTATTGTATAAAATATTTATCAGTTTAGGGATGAAAAATGCTTTTTTGGTATTTTTTTATGAGATTAACGAGGTTTCAAGAACGGTGAAGCTCAGTATCTTAGCGGGCGGACCTTCTTCATTTGCTAAGTTTGCGACTAAATTTTATTGTATTTCATTATTATTAGCTAATTCAAATGTAAATAATTGTAGGTTACAGTTACTAAGCACTAATGTTTCTTTGTAATTTTTTGGCAAGAAAATTCATTTGCATATCTAAAAGTCTTCGACTTGGAGTACGACACAAGGGCCTCAGAGAGACCGCATGCTCGCTATGGTGGACAAAGTAGGATCAGACGGAAGAAGTTGAGATTCAATTACGACATGGTGCTAAGGCTGTGATCTTGAGGTAACACACATTCTAACTTTGAAAAAGAGGTCCATTTGATACAGGAAGTCAAAGCTTGCGACGTTTTCACTAATATGATTGGGTAAGTAGTGATAAAACTGAAGCAAAACTTATCAGATTAGCTAGCGTCGTTAGGATGAATGGTATATTGAACAATGAAGTTGTATATGTAGTCATCTATAAGTTATCTCATTCTTAGATACTCTCATAGCACTCATATTGATAAATGTGGATGATTATGACCCTAAGCATAGGCAGTTGAATGTTGACGAAGGTTCATCTATTGTCTCCTACAGAGATGGCAAGCTAGACTTTGAGATATAGTAATTTTAGGATGGCTTGACCGACGTTGATGTATTGTTGGCTTTTTATCTTAACTAATATAGGCATGCAATAAAAAGTGTTAATTTTAGATACTCATGTTAAGAAACATATTTATTTTTGCAAAACTAAGTCGTGTATATGATAGGTATGTTAATGACGTTGAGTAATGTTAATAAGGATTTGTGACATTGTCTGATAAAGATTTGGCATCTTTTATGTAACGGGTAGTTTTATTTTGAATATTAGGAGAGTTAATGGTTTTGTTGTGATTAATACTGGGATTGTTAAGGTTTTCGTTATGCAAACTTTGTTTTGTCAGATTCTATTGTGGAAGGGACGAGAGTTTGGTAATACGGTTTGCTTTTTAAACTGTGTAAAATAAGCTATTAACATAGAGTTGCAAACTTAAACAGGTGAAGAATGAAGAAATTGCAGATGTAGAGGAAGTCCAACAAATTTACCAATCAACAACAAATATGGATCAAGTGCAACAATTGCCATTTAATGGTCAGGATATTTGCAAGCCAGGTTCCATGGATTTGGGGGCTCAATTGCAGCGGTGTTGTTGGTTGTTTACTGATAATCCACTTCGGTGGTGTGATGGTGTCATGGATACAGATAGTTTAGTAAAAGTAAAGGTAAGGGGGTGTTTGTATTAGCTTATTTAGTGGGCTTATGAGGTTCAATTAATTTAAACCGCATAGCTTTGTTTATGGCGATATCTGACGTTGATAGCGGTGATATTCAAGACACGATTGGAAGTGCCATTGCAATCAAGATTTTGAGCAATGGTGTCGGCTCTATTTGGGTTGGTGTCTCATTACACATTTGGATTGGTAAGATTTATGTATCCAATTTTTTTATAATACAGTATAATTTTAAGAGAATGTGTGTTGCCTGTCCATCAAGATCAGATGATCATACTGAGGAAGTTAAGGAATAATACAAAGGCAGGGTCGCGAGGTAATATTTTTATATAAGCTAAATTTGTACAATTTTGGGTGACGAATTAATAATTTTTAAAGAGTTATAGACTTATGTTGGAAACTATCATAATTAGGTGAGTTGTATAAATCTACATTTGTGTTGCTACATGTACTTTAAGTTGAATTCCAAATTGTCGATGCAAAAACCCTTAGGTAGCCTGTTGCCTAATAGAGTTGCAGGACGCTCGAAATGAAAAAACATCAAACCAAATTACTTTTCCCAATTGATTTATTTTTTACAACGCCTTTTAGGGGATACCATGTTCTTCTGATCTAATTCTTTGTTTGAAAAATGTCAAGGATGCCCCATGCCATGACCATGTTTAGCTCACAGCAAACAGTATGCGGATTTATGTTTTGTACTTACAGACTCTGCACATTGCAGTGGAGGGCCATCTTAAGTGAACAAATTCATGAAGGGGTTGAGTGACATCATTGTGGTTGCATATCAGAAAATCCAACCTCTGAATAATGAAGGTAATTCATACTTTCTTGGGAACTTTAAATAGGAAAGTATTTTTTAATGACTTCATAATTTATACAAGTACTTATTGCCATATCAACTTCTGCAGCCGCACCAAGCATCACATGTTCTTCTGAATTGAAGTTAAGCAGGAGTTGCAAAAAGAGAACAATGTAACCATACCCTCGGTTGATGTGAGGACCGAGGGTTTGCAAGAGAAACCTCCTGCTAATGCATATAGCTCACTGAAAGAAGCTTCAAGTAACCTGATCAATGGGTCAGACCCCCCTAAGAATAGTTGGGTTTCTTCACATGCAATAACAATGGAAAAACATGGTGGTAACGGAAAATTAATTTAAGTTTCTTAATAACAAGATGCCTACTAGGAGTTATTCCATCAATCATAACTCAAGCTCTTTTCAGTCAACCACGATAATGCCGCCATCACATCATACGTCACTCTGGCCTATGACTTCAACTTTCTTAAGTTCTTCAACCCTGAAGCATTTGGGCTCTCAATCAGAACATTTCCACAGCACCAAGGAGGTTCTTCTCAACCCAGTAACAAAGGTTTCTACTCTTGATTGGTCGAATCTTATTTTGTTAGCCGATCAGTTTTTTAGTATGATCAGTTAAGGATTAGTTTGTATACATTTATTGATTATGATTGTTAATGTTATCTGTGAAATCAATATTGACTCAATATGAAATTTTATACTTTAAAAGTCTATATGCAGAACGCGCTGAGGAAATAGTGTTAATGTATGTGTTTCCTCGGGATTACTTTGATTATGAACAAGTTAACGCAGTGAATAAGGAAGTTGGAATGATACATATCATCAGATGCAGTGTGGATTTGATAAAAGAAAAAAGAATACTATCGAGCAATGGTTATGAAGGTTGGATTGATAAGCTTAATGATGTTGCTGGTATTACTTATGGCCCTTAAGGTATTGAAAAGAATATGCATTAAACAATTTTCGATTTAATTTGTTCCATTCAGACTCTAATTATTTATAACAAATATCTACGAGAATTACGAGTGGAGAGGCTGATGAAAGTTAAGGTGACCGATGGAGCTGATGATTGATAGCGACCCCATATGACTTAATTGGAATCTCATATGGGTTCAATGGGCCTGACTTTATCAAGGTACCAATATATGAATTTATTATCTTTCCGTGCTACATATTGCAAGTATATACTCTCCAGTCATTTGGCAGCCACCCTACAGGCCCTAGAAGTGTGTGGCATCGCAACAAATCGGGCCCAAGCTCTTCACCATTTGGTGATTCACGTTCTTCACCAAAGGCAGATTATGTTGGGAATGATTTTGGCAATGGGCCTAAGAAGCCAAGAACTCAGGTCCAGTACACTTTGCCTTCTCGAGATTCAAGTTTTAAGAGTAAAGGTCATAATCAGATTAGTCTTCCTTACCAGAGACTTAGGAAATCAAATGATAAGAAAACATCTGATACATCTAAAGGTCTAAGGAGAAACTTTGAGTTGGTGGCTTGTGCGGCAAATTTATTGATAAACTCAGGGGATAAAGGGTGGAGAGAATGTGGGGTACGTGTTTTCTTGGAAGCTGTTGACCATAATGAATGGAAACTTGCTATGAAATGTAGCGGGGAGTTGAAGTATATATATAAGGTGCATCAGGATTTACCGCTTGCGTCCTCAAACCACTACACTCATGCTATGATATGGAAAGGAGGGAAGGATTGGTCACTCGAGTTCCCAGACAGGGTTGAGTGGATTCTTTTCAAGGAGATGCATGAGGAGTGCCACAATAGGAACATACGAGCATCATCAATAAAAAACTTACCTATTCCTGGTGTTCGCCTGATTGAGGATTTAAGCGATGACCAAGAAGTGATGCATTTTGTCTGTGGTCCCTGGTACATCAGCCAGGCTAAAAGTGATGTTGAAAGGGCTATGGATGCATCACATGTCTTATATAACATGGAAAATGAAGATGAATAGTGGGTGGATACAGGGCATCTTTTGAGATGCAGGGAAGTAAAGACGATGGGATCTCTGATGAGTTTTTTAAGAAGGTGATGGACATGTTGGGAGAAGGTTTCTTATGCTCAGAAGCGTGATCACTTTACTCCTGGACAGAGGCGGACCCAAGGCAACCCTAGGTGGTGCTCGGGAACCACCTTAGGAACTGAAATCGTTTAGAGGAGATATGTAAAGAAAATTTGGGACATACCTTAAAATTGTACAAGGAACCACCTTAGGATCCAAGTTAAAAAGGAAAGTAAGAAAAACCTAAAGAAAAAAGAATTTCAGCCAAATACTTCGCCGGACATAAGAAAATTATACATGAAGAAGATGAAGTAGGTAGCATTATTTCTTCATATAAGGTGGTAGAGACTTTTAGCTTCATGACAAAAAGTTGTATCAAAGAAACTACAATTTTTTACCCAATATAGTAACAAAGTATATAGCAGTAAAAAGCTTTTGAAGTAAAATCCTTAAGCACAACATATAACACGAGCGTGAAATGGAATCCAACTGGAAAATGTCAAAGTTAAACAATATTCTACACATAGGTAATTCTTTTGAGTGAAATATTCTCATTATTTGGCAAGTCTTTTTTCGTTTAGGGGGTGTCTAATTAGGATATTTTTGGGATTAAATTCATTAGCTAAATCTTTTTAGTACGAGATTATCAATTTGGTAACTTCGTAAGCCGAATACAATTAGTTTATAAGCCTTTTCAAGTTTATATAATCTCATAAGGTCGGAAAATAAGCTAATCCAAACACCCGCTACCCGACTCGACCCGTTTAAATGACTTACCTGCTAATTTTGTACCCTCGACGAATAAAGGAACCACATTAGATTTCGTTATGGGTCCGCCACTGCTCCTGGAGAAATCAAAGAGCAAATTGCCAGAGCAAGTCCCGTACAGGTTGGAAAATCCATTATGGTATGATGAAGGTGAAGAAATGAGGGAGTGAAGAGTGAGCTATTGGCACAATGATTGGTTTCACAGTCACTAATGCGAGTCCAAAGAAATCACCATTGTCACACTCCACTCTTTTAGGCAAGTATTTCTTTTATTACATACAATTGTTGCAACATTTGTAGACACAACACCTAATACAATATATTAAACCTGCTGACTTAATCCACTACAAGAAAAAATGGATTTAGTCACAACATGAATATGGTCACTAATAGTAAATATTTTGTCACTAAGCTGATTTAATGACCATATGAGAGTGGTCACTCGTCGTCACTAAAAGTCCGTCACAAAATGTAATAGTGATGACATATGAATATGGTCACTAAATAGTGACGACTTAAAAGTGGCCATTAAATTTTGTGACAACCTATTTGGTCACTTATTCTCGTCACTATATGGATTAGTGGTCACTATTTTGATCAATTAGTGACCGAAAATAATGACCACTACATAGCACATAGTGACATAGTATGTGGTCACTAATTTAAAAAATATAGCAAAAAAATATCTGCAAATAACCACTAATACAATTATTAAACAGCAAAATGAAAAAAGAATTTATTCGAAAAAATAAAATACAAAAATTAATTACATCTATATAATCCAAATTTTTTGTTTCAAACTAAATACAAGAATCACCATTACATCCACTTGATACCAACATAACACATAACGAAAACAAAAATAACCCGCAAAGTACTTAATAACAGTTGGTTTTGTTGTATTGATAAATGTAACTTTCTTTATAGAAAGGGCTTGTCAAGCTTTTGTGCCACATATTGTTTGTGATTACCTATGCAAATTATCCAAGTTATTTACCCGTTACTACCACAAGGTTAGTTTTGATAGTTTTGCTAGGTTAGTGAGTCTAAAGCTTTCACAGGACACTGATTTATTGTCTTACCAGGACACTGAGTTTTTCTAGGTTAGGTTAGTTTTGATAGTTTTGATAGGATTATTTTTTTTATTATTATTTTTTCATACAATACTGAGTTGAATTTTTGGTCCATTAAACTAAGTTAATCATCTAAAATTTTGTTTTTGATAATTTAAATTATTTTCGCAGGTTCAGCCTAGCTTGAACATGTTAGAGCTATGTTAGGCAACTGAAATGGTAATGAACAAATGCTTTCATCTTTTGGGGATCGCTCCGGTAAGCTTTCTAATTAGCAGACTTTTTCTTAATTCGGTTAATACCATACTATTGAATTGGTTCATGTATTTACTATGAAGAAGTAAAGTATACATATGATTATTTTTTAGAAACTATTAGTATAAAAAAAACAAAGTGTCACAAATGGAGGACGAGGAAGTAGTGCACATGAAGATAGAGCGAACAAATCATCTGAAACAAGAGATTATCAAAAGCTTTGTTTAGTAAAAAAGCTCTATTCTAACGTGGAACGGGTGGTTGTCTTTTGTTTCATTAGGTAAGCTACACTGTTCTTTTTCAAGTGCTTTGCTCATTGGTCAAAAGACCTGTTTGGTAATATAAGACATGTCAATATTTGCAGATATTCTACTATGAGTGTTGCCATTGGAGGAGGGTGTGAACCCGACCCTGTTGTTGTTCCATGCTTAACCTTGTGGACTGAGGAAGCTATTTCGGAGCGAGAAAAACAGGAGAAAGAGCTTAGTGGTTATGGTTGTGGAGAGGCAATTGATCTTTTTCACGATGATCCATACACATCTACATATGCATATGTAGGCCTATATATCTCTACGTGGGTACATGCTACACATATATTTATAACTATCTATGCACATATTATTACAAGTATATGTGCATTTGTGTACGTATTACATGTATGTATATATTTGTTCTACTAAAACTTAAAAATAAAAACCACAAGTCATACCCGTCCATCGGACGGGTTTTGACACTAGTATATATATATATATATATATATATAGAATCCGGATCGATTGAGAAGGTTTTTATTTAGAGAAAATTGAGAAGGTTTTCAAAACGATAGATTTTTAACTTTGATTCATGTTTTTCAAGCGTAAAACTCATTTTAATGTGATTAAAATTTAAAATGTGTAAAAGAAATTTGAATCAATGTTAAAAATCTCTCGATTTTGCGATATATGTAGAATACTGAATCATCTGTACAAATTTAATGAATCATCATAACTCGATTTTAACAATGATTTGTGAATCAAATTTGTGATTTATAGATTCGATTCACCATAAAATGATGTTTATTTGTGAATAAAATCAAAAACATGAATCGCTTGGTTCAACGAAGATTTCTCAATCTTCTCAAAATAAAACCTTCTCAATGGACTCTGAGCCTATATATATATATATATATATATATATATATATATATATATATATATATATATATATATATATATATATATATATATATATATATATCCGTTATTATGAAAAGTTTCTTATAATGAAAAGAATGAGAATGCATGGAGGTGACATGTGTCACCTTTGCCACATCATCATACCCCACTCCACCCACCCACCCCGCCGAGAAAAAAAAATCCCGCCAAAAAAAAAATTTTTTTTGGCAAATTTTTTTTTCCCGCCAAAAATATTCCGCCAAATTTTTACTGCATCATAGTTATAAAGTTACTGCATCACGATCATGATTTTAGTGCATTAAGGTTATAAATTACTGCATCACAGTTATAAAGTTACTGCATCACAATCATGATTTTAGTGCATTAAGGTTATAACCTTGATTTTAGTGCATCATAGTTGATGCACTTAACTATTAACTATGATGCAGTAACTTATAATAAAGATGCACCAAAACTTATTAGTGCATTAAGGTTATAAGTTACTGCGTCACAATTATGATTTTAGTGCATTAAGGTTATAAATTAATGCATCACAGTTATAAAGTTACTGCATCATAATCATGATTTTAGTGCATTAAGGTTATAAACTTGATTCTAGTGCATCATAGTTGATGCATTTAACTATTAACTATGATGAAGTAACTTTTAATAAAGATGCACCAAAATTTATTAGTACATTAAGGTTATAAGTTACTGCATTACGGTTATAAAGTTACTGCATCATAATCATGATTTTAGTGCATTAAGATTATAAGTTCAAGAATAAATTTTATGAAATTTTTTTTACAATATATATATATATATATATGCGTCACAATGATTGTGATATATATGATATTTTATAACTCGTGATATATATATAATAAATTTTAAGGGAAAAAATTTTTGCCAATTTTTTTTTTTTTTTTTTTTTTTTTTTTTTGCGGGGGTGGGGGTGTGGGGATGGGGTTTACATGTTAATTATATATTTATATATATATATATATATATATATATATATATATATATATATATATATATATATATATATATATATATATATATATAGGTTTATTTAGTTATCGACATATTAATTTACGTATTTATATATATATATATATACATGTACATTATATATATATTGGGTTGTCAAAATAATTTTTTTTATGAAACCGTTATAAGTTATTAGTATAGTTTATAGAATTTATAAGTTTTCTAAACATTACCCAAATTTACAGTTTTAACCCTCGAGTTTCTAAAACTTACATTTTACACCCCTTCGGAATACATTTTTACAATATTGACCCTTGTCTTAATAATTAACTCATTTTACCTTAGATTTTACCAATTTTACCGTTTCTACCCCTTAAGTATAAATGGATTTTACTTTTAATCCAAACTAGTACATTTACACTTTTTACCCTCGAAGTTATATACTATTTTCAAAACAAGTCCAATTTCCTTATTTTAAATATAAACATCACTTTCTGGAATTTATGTGGTTGGTAAGCCGAGGTCGTTCACTAGGATTTGGGTGTTTTCAATTGTGAAGAATCTATGTAACAATAAGCAATAAAAAGGTAGTAATTGGTGTCACATCACAACGTACCATATAAGAAACAAGTAACACAAAATGATGATTATGCGAATTCAATAAGATTAAAAAGAACACTTGTTTGGAATTGGTATATATTTCTATGGATTGTATGGAGATTCGGGTAGAACTTTAAGCAATAGCACACAAAATCAAAAGCATACATTTTCAATTCAATGATCATATCATGAGATTGCACATACCACGATTTATATTAACGAACACTTTCGACCTATGATCATTATTATAAACCATGTCATTTACAAGCCATTTGTGACAAAATATGATTTTACCGATTTGTTCATAAGAGTTCTTTCGACCTATACTCTAGATTAAACCTTTATTATTCCATTTAACTTGGATATTCATAGTTGTCAATTATGAAATACCAAACATATACGCGCATTAACATTTGGAACAAATCATTACTAGAAATCTTTTCGACCTATAGATCTGGTTATGATTTACCAACAAGTTATTTAGACACATATCAATTCAAACAAACTCATAAGCACAATCATATGTCAATATTTCAAAATACCAAACACTCCATATCAATATCTACATCATTCCAAATAAGTATAAAATTAACTAGCCACTCATACTAAAATAAGACATAAACTCATAAACTTTAGAATTAGAAAACATGGTTAAAAGGTCTTACAATGATGTAAATAAGATTACAAATGATGACGTATTGATGCCTCAAAGTTTAGTGATGATTTATTGATGTTTTGACCTCTAATTGATGATTTCTTGAACCTTTAAAGTTTCCATGGGATTGTGGACGAATTTCTTAGTTTGAGAGAGAGTGGTGGTGGTAGAAGAGGTGTAATAGAAGTTCTCTCAGGTTGGGATTATGAAACAATAGCATATGGGTCCTATTTATACTACTCTCAAGCCCTTGGGGTCTTCAATGCTCATCTTAGCCACCAAGTAGCCTAGAATGGACTAGAAGTTAAGTGGGAAGGGTCTAAAATCATTTAGTATATGAGTGGAAGCTTAATAACTAAGTTCGGGAGGTCAGGTTCACCAAGCCGATCGGTCACGGGGCCATGCCGATCGGCTAGAATGACTTTGCTGAAAAAGTTTGCTCCAGCCGATTCGGTTGCGAGCCCATACCGATCGGCTGGAGCCTTTTGGCCAAAAATGAAAAAAAAAAAAAGAAGAAAAGTTGTAGCCCTTGCTCTTCTCTTCGCATAGCCATGTACGGGGGGTTAAACAGAGTCCATATGCTCAACTTATGGCCAAAATGGTGAAGGTGTGTCAGGAACAACGATTCTTCTAATATTTCTTCGTTTGAGCTTCTTTTCTTCATTTCTTTCTCGTCTCCCGTCTTGTACTTTATTCTTGAGTCTTTGGAGTGACAACTTCATGACTTTATATTCTCGAATATACTCCAAGAGACTTGAAATTGTCGGGAATTCTTCGTACATGGATAAATCTTCATTTATTGATCGTTTCTTTGTCTTTTTCTTCGTTTTCTTTGTCTTGGCTAACTACAAACACGGAAATATAATTTTGTGCATATAATTACCAAAAGATTATTAAATTAACCAAATACATGTACAAAATCCATGATAACGCTCCTAAAAACATACTCAATTTGAGCATTATCAGTAAGTTTCTTGATAATCACAATGTGTTGGTGCAATCATTCAAAACAACTCAAAATAAGTTACAAGAGGCTGACATTACAGTCAAATTGTTTGGTGTTGTTGGTGCCCGCCAGTACAAGTTACCCTAGGTGATTCTATAGGAGCCATAGTATTTGACGTTGGGCCAGATACAATGACAGACTACGACATCATCATCCAAGAGCATTTGAGCAACCTACAACGAATAAACAAGCTCCACTAGTGCTATATGTCTTTACAATTTCCACTATTATTTGCCCATGGAGAGGAGGGGTATAACCTAGAATTCAAATAGGTGGATACTATGGGAGTTGTTTTTGGGGATGAAAAGAGGGTGTCAATGACGATGTATTATTTGTACCAGTTACATGACCAATTCAATTGCTATAACCTGTTGACAAGCGGCGGTCGTCTATTTCAATAGTATGTTGTCACGACATATTGCAGTAGAGAGCAAAACATGATTGATTACATACGGGAAAAATAGAATAACATTCGAAATGCGTACCTATCGAGGTTGTATGTCAGAGGCGCCGAGACGGTTCAGATGTTAAGTCTCGAACAATACTTTCGTCGTCATTCACTGGGGGGTCCACGATACATGTATAGCCACTATCTGGATGCACTTGAAATTTGCAGGGTGCATGGTAACCCATCATAACTTCAGGGAACAATTCCATGTAATTTTCAATTTCTATCCACTTAACATTACATGTGAAACAGACCAGATGTAGTCGTTCATGTTTTTTAGCAAACGGTCCATGACTTGGTTGATTACTTAAAACGCCAAGCACCATTTGGCCGCGTATCAGCATGTATTTCGTTTGCTCTTTCATTCTACAAACTATCAATAACTCAATTAGTTTCAGGATTACTTAAAACTGTAGAGCCTCATATATTTCTTTTTTCATTTTTGTAGCTATATACACCATCGAGTTCAAGAAAAGGGGTTTACTGCAAGCAATTTCAAAATTACTTAAAACTGTAGAGCCTCATATATGACTATCTTATGCAAATGAATCCAAACAGTTGGTGTAGATCATTTTTGAAGTTAGAATCAAATTGTCTTTCCTTTGAAAATGGTGTAGCTGAAAGCTTCAAAAGAGCTGTAACACTCCCAAAATCTCAACGTAACAGCGGCAGGCTAATTTGGGTGTTACTTCAAGGATCACAGTCAATAATTATAGAAAACGACTCAAAAAGAGATGTTTTGGTTAAAGTTATTATCATTCAACAAAAACTCATTGTTTTGTTACAACGACTTCCAAATAGTTTAATGGTACACAAAATATGAATCATGAGTTTGTGGAAAATGATAACTTTATGTTTACACCACGTTGAAAAATGTCTTACATGCTCACTTCGTGCCATAGGATATCTTCAATCCCTCACACTAAGATATTGCTAGTCCAATATAAGTCCCCAGCGGAGTCGCCAATCCCTCACACTAAGATATTGCTAGTCCCTAGCAATCTTTTCAGAAAACTTAATGGATTTCATCTCTTTACCAAAAGCCATTACTTCTGGAGTAGCCAATTGTTTCAGTTCAAGTAAGAACCTTGGTACAATGATAACCAAATGATTTTGAGCAAATCACCGACTTTCAACGGTTTTGATTTGTCTTTACGAAGCCGCTT
This sequence comes from Chrysanthemum lavandulifolium, assembly GCA_022545495.1. Taxonomy (NCBI): domain Eukaryota; kingdom Viridiplantae; phylum Streptophyta; class Magnoliopsida; order Asterales; family Asteraceae; genus Chrysanthemum; species Chrysanthemum lavandulifolium. The sequence continues at coordinate 140,369,313 of CM040244.1, read as the reverse complement.
GTTTACGGACTAGCCAACTCTTAGATAAATTATCAATATTATCTTTGGTGAGTGATTACCAATTATGGTTTTCCAATGACCTTTACCACAAGCCATAAACTTGCGGGCTAGCCAACTTTTCACTAATTAAAGATATGGTGAGTTGAACACCATACAATTTTGGGCAAATTGCAAGCCATAAACGGATTTGAGATATCTTTACCAAGAGCCGCTTGCTCTCGGATTAGCCAATCCTTATGTGGGTTAGACATGGTGGATGATTACCATTTGTTGTGTTTAGTACATAGTACTTCCACTAAAAAAAAATTAAAAATTAAAAAAAAAAAAAAAAAAAATTAAAATTTGGCCATTTTGGGGAAAAAGGGACTAAAAGGGTACATTTATGATCAAATTCGCTAATTTCCCATCACACTTAGAAATGAATATTGTCCTCAATATTCAAAGTCCCGCTATTATGCCGAATCCTTGAACGTAAAAGATAACATTACTAGCTAAGTGTAGAAACACAACAATTATTCTCTTTTTAATATTTACAATTTTCATTCATTTTTAGATCTATATACAACATGTGGGCATCTCCCACACTTAGGTGGTACACACGGTGAAAACCCATGTTTAACTCATCGTTTTTGATTACCGAGTCGCTAGCTTGACTCGACCCCGAATTAAATGGTTCATGGGGAAATGATCGGATGAGAAATTGGAGTGGGGTCACCACTCACGTAATTATGAATAGTAAGGTAAGGAGAATATTTTTGGTTTTGATTTTATAATATAAATGAAAAGTGAAAATGTTTTGTATTTTTATCTTTATATATATGGAAAGAAAAGAAAAATATTTTGTGTTTTATATTATTTTGGAAATGAAATATGATATGATATATAATATATATACAAGGGATAGATATTTCAACAAAACACAAGTACGTTACGCAAAGACACCTCGGCAGACAAGCGCCAAATTTTGATTGGTCCTAAACTAGTCATCTTTATATTAGTCAACCACTTGTGAATGGTCAACCATAAAAGTCCAAACAGTCTAGAACAAAATGCAATTAAGATCCGGAGAGTATAGTGTTATATCCCCGGTCGTTAAGTCCCAACGAGGCAGTAAACTGTGAATACAATGATCGTGTCTTTGAAATGATACAGAATATACAAAAGCAGGAATCGATTGACTAACACTAGGAATGTGAATAGTAATAGCTCACACAGCCTATGTCGTTAAAACGTGCAATCGAAACCTAAAAACGTAAAAGATATACAAACGACGTTTAACTTAAATTAAACGTAAACGATAAAAACAAAACGATTATGACTATAGTAGGGATTTGCATGTCTTAGCGACTTAAATGCAAATTAAATATAATTAAAATATTTAACTATAATTTACAAATTTATATAAAAGTTAAGAAAACCTAAAAAACTAAAATATGTACGTGTACATAGCAATTACATAAATGTAACAAAATAAAAAGTGAATTCAGTCCAATATAAGTCCCACAAATGTGAAAATCATATTTTTGGAATCCTAAAAAGATAAGAAAATTATTAGAAAATTAAAATAAATTTTTATATTATTAAATTAATTAATATAAATTAAAAATGAATTAAATGTATTTAATAATGAATTAAATAATAAGAAAATCTAAAATTAACTTAAATAAATGAAATAAAGAATCAAAAATCTAAAATATTATAAAATGAATTTTAAAAGCGAAAATGTATTTTTACACTATTATTCCATTTATTATCAATTATTTACTATTATTAAGTATTAAAACTATTATCGATTTATTATAAATATTAAATGAATAAAGAAAAATCTGAAACTTTTTACATAATTCTAAAATAAATAAAAGAAGCTAGGAAAAATATAAAAACTATATGTTATTAATGAAAATAAGCTAATAAGCAAATAAGCTTCTAAGTAGAAGCTATCACTTAGCTTTAAAGTGGTTCTTTTTGGCTTTTCTTTTTCTGAAACTCAATATGTACTGATATTATACAAGTTTAATGAAAACAAAACTTTACAAACTAAGAAATAAGCAAGGTTTTTTTTTTCTTAAAGAGAAATAAGCAAGTTGTGAGCTTATGAGTCCAACAGTTAAGCTTTTGGCTTGACTGTTGGAACTCAAGCTCATAATAAGCTTGAAATAAGCTATATACATGAAACAAAAGGTAAAATAAGATGTACACAAGTCCAATGGATAAATATAAACAGGAAAAATGGACTGAAATGGTGCAAAAGTGTGAGCTTATGGTTTAGACAGTTAAGCTTTTTGGGCTTAACTTGGATGGAGTGAAAGCTTGTAAAAGCTTGGTATAAGCTCCACACTGGAAAACAAAAGAAAAATAATATGTATACAAGTTATATGAACAAGTATGCACAAGCTGGTATACTGACAATCACTCATAAGCTTGGTATAAACTAATAAGCTCTTACAGTACACTACAGTACCAAACACCCCTGCATACTTTTTGAATGACAAATTAAGCTAAGGGTATAAGCTTAATAAGCCAAAATAGGAATTGAAGTAGCAAGCTGGGCTGGTGAGGATTCCAAAAAGCCAAAGCTCAAGTTGAGGGAATCACATATGAGCTTATGAGAAGCTTATGAAGTTGCTAAGATTACACTGATTTCTCAATGTAAACTGAGAAATGGGACAAACAAAAAGCTTGTTGCAGCCCTACTTAATAGGCTAAAACAAGAAATTTAAGCACTGGACCTTATTAACTGGTTGGTTAGCTTTTAAAAGAAACTAATTTCACAAGCTGGGTCCCAAGAATAAGCTTTTTGTGAGCTTATGAAGAAGGCCAGTGTATACTGAAAGCTCAGTATACACTGATGGAATGGGACAAGTTACAAGCTACTTGTATCCCTATATAATAAGCTACAAGGTGGAATTGATACGTGGTCATGAAGTTGGGTGGATAAGCTTCACAAAAACTAAACCACACAAACTTATGACCACAAATGAGCTTTTAAGAGTCATTGGTAATGGTGTAAGTTCAATGAACCGTTGTGAGCGGGCAAACAACAAACTCCTATAGGACTTATCAAATAAGCTCATGAGAGCTCAACAAGCACTGAAACACTGAGTATGATAGATTAGCCTCACATGAAGCCAAAGATCACAAGCTCAAGGTCAATAAGGAACTTTTCATGAGCTTGAGAAAATAACTCAACCACACAGTTTGCTTCTGTGTGGTGAGTTTGGTTGTAACAAAAAGGGTGAAAGTGATTAAGCTATCTAATAAGCTACAAACTGGAAAACAAGCATACACATAATAAAAAGGCCATAAGGGATACACAAAGGAACCAAGTACTCAGGCTAAGATCAATTTCATAAAGCTTATGCAATTGACTGCCTAAACAGTGCACAGGGCAAAAACAAGCTAAAATAAGCTATAAAATAAGCTATTAAACATGACATACAAAAATTAACAAAAATAGAGTAAGAAATATTAGCAACAAAACTTCAATACCCTAAAAGCATGTAAATGTAAACTAAATAGCAAAGACACACCTGAAATTATTAAGTTTATTCAAAACGACTAAATTGAAAATTTGACTTTTACAAGAACACTAAAGTTTGACTAAACTGAATTTAGAACTTAATTCATCGACTTAATATGTTATATTAAGCTATAAGAACATGAAATAAACACAGATACACAAGAATTGAATACATATACAAGATTCTAGGATCTAACATCATAACAGTCAACACATAAATTAGTGCAATTGTCATTTTGACTTTTTCATATATAGAACTGCTAGATTAAGGTTTCTCTGAGTTGTTTAGGCCATAAGAAGAGTACATCAAACAAGAAAAACCATTCAAATATCCTATAACACAGAATCACCATCAAATCCAAACAATCTTTAAATGAGATTAAATTGAACTTTTCATAACATCAAAGCAGATAAACCTAATTTATTAAATCCAGGGCTTAAGTGTGTCAAACCAAACCTTTTCACCCTAAACAAGTAGTCACAAAAGTCTAGGTCTAGGATTATCAAAAGCAAGCATATTGACAGTCAAAATGCAATATCAAACCACAATCCAATCCAAAACATAACAACCTAACATTAAGACATATTATGACTAACAAACAACAAAGAAACATAAAGAACATCAAAATAAAAGCAAATAAGCAACAAAACAATAATATGCAAAATTTAAGAAAATGGCTTACAAGTTGCAATACAAGCTGAGACAAAGAACCAAGACCCAAGAACAATCCTAAAGCTTCCCAAGAAGCATTACTACCCAGGACAATCCAGAATTCATCCTGCTCCAAGCTTCTTCCTTCTCAACTCACTATTTTTGATTTTTCATTGATTTTCTTGATTTTTAGTGTTTTTCAATTTTAAAGACTAAGATCAGATAAGGTTTCTAAAAGCTTTAAAGCTTTGTCGAGCTTATGTGAGCTTATTGAGTCCTTTAAACAACTACTTAACAAGAATTTAAAGAACATGAAATTTAAAGGTAATTAAAGTAAAACTTGAAACCGAAATATACTTGAAATTAAACCGATAATAAAGTTTCATTACACTACTTTAGGAGAATTACAACATTAAAGCATTAAAATGACTTGAATTTAAAAAAAGCGAGAAACTACATTAACTATGTGACCTAGGCTAATCCAAAGGTAGGCTTCTTTCTTTCTTCTTCTCTTTTATAGCATTTCGAGTTTCCACTAGCATTCTAATCAAATCCCACTTTAATTCGTGTCCATTGAATAAGCAAAATTGATCCTAGCCGCTTAAATAACTTTTGGCCAAAAGTCCTAAAGGTGCTTGGGGTGGTTGAGAGTAATTAAAGAACTTTGGGAGGTTGTGGAGGTGGAGGGACATGGTGGGAAAGGTTGGTGATGAGCTGGTGGTGAAACCAGGTATGTGGAGGGTAGTTTTGGTTTTGGCGGGGTTGTGAGGAAGATGAACAGGAGGGTGGGTTTGACTGGGGTTGACCCCGGTATTATATAAAAAGGTTGGGCTGGGTATGGATATTGGGCCAGCTGGGTTGTAGGATTGGATTTGGGTTAAATAACAAAGGGTCCGTTTGGTTTGGTATTAATACAAGGACCATTTATGCAATAGGAGATAATTAAGGAGTAATACAAACTAAGTAAACACATCTTTAAACTATCATACGAGCACACATTAATTAGACATAGACTCCCACAACCTTAGTTTAGATAATTAGATAATAGTAGAGTAATCGGTAGAAATACCAACCCCCCAAATCCAATACCCGAGATTCGTACCTTTCCATTTTTCATAAAATATAAAAAGATAAAAAAAATAATCTTCCTCAACCTTAACCTTAGCGTAGTAACTCCCTACTAGCATTCCTATTCCCCTAGAGAACGATATCAATACCCGTGGCTTACCCTAATTACTACACTACAACGATTAGGTTCCACCGCTTAGGGTGTTATAAAACTTGCTCAAGAAAAGGAAGTTCCTTTGACCCCGAACGACGCGTGTGGCGTTATCAACTTTAATACCGTTCTTTCGTGCTTAGTACTTTGAAGATTTACATGTGCTTCAAGACTTTGAGGTTCATTCTCCTTTCTTCATGAAATTCAAAGATCTTCTTTCAAATTCTCTTCTTCTAAATTCCTCCCAATTGGACGTAAGAATGTTGTTGAACCTTTGTGCCTTTGGTGGTCTTCTTAAATTGCATTTCGCTTCTTCTTTTCAGCTTTGACCCATAACCTGTGATGTTTAACCAATGGCCATACAAAGTTCTTCAATCTTCTAAACTTAAACCTCAACTTCTTAATCTGAGTGGCCTGTTTATCAAAAGATTTCTGCAATCTGACTAACGCCCTTGTCAAAATATAATTATCTAACACTAATCTTTCATGGGGTATAGGAGCATTATCTCCTCCAGAAGATGATGAGAGAACTTGTTCTGGTGTCTCAATAGGAGGAGTAGTATGTGGTGATGAGATGGGAGAAACTGCAGTACCTTCATTAATATCAGTATTTTGTGAAGCAAGACTCAGATGCGCCTCGAGAAGTAGTGCCTTCTCTTTCATCACTAGCTTCAACCTCATCTCTAATAGCTTGAACAATCTCCATCATTGAAGTAGTCAATGGAGTGTTCCTTCCAGTGAATAAATCACTCTTCCTAGCCATGAAAGTGAAAATCTTGGCTGGTTGCGCCACAACAGGTAGGAGACTTGTAGGCTTTGGGACATCAGTAAGTTGCTTATTTAAGAACACTTGAATAAACCTTGGATACATCAACCATCTTGATCCATTTGAAATATGAGATAACATTCCATCTATAATTAGCCTTGAAAAATTGAAAACTCGATTTGTAGCTAAGCCCACTATAGCAGATGCTATGTTAGAACCAAATTGCTCCCATGATGTACTTTTAGCACTAATACAATGAAGCAATACATGAACTAAATACTTCCAAAGGTGGATCAATAAGGGTTTCTTGAAAGTTTGTTCGCTTAAGGACCCTTCATATCCGATGTTCTTCGAATGTATCCCAAATCAATTACTTATCAAAACGAACAGCCCCTTCTTCATCATCAAACAATAAATCTTCACGAATTGAGGCTTCGGTAACCGTCACAATCTTCCCAGCAACTTTAGATTGAATATACGAATCTTCATTTGCCATATGAACCCTAGCAGTTGCCCAAAATTGTTGAATCCATGGCTCAATGATATTTGGTTCCACTAAAACTGCATAACTAATCGGCGATCCAGTGAGAAAATCAATGATGTCATGGAAGATGACATTAGCTTCAGTTTTGTCTAAATTCGCCACCATATTGTGTTTCGAAACTGTATTTCGATTTGCCATTGATGATTTGTTAACTAAAAACGCCGTTGAGTGAAAAATATAGGTAAAAGAGAGAGAAATATGGAAAAGATTATAAGGTATAAAGTTGAGAGGGAAATTCGGAGAGTAGTTATGTATAGGTGAGATTTAAAAAATCACAGCCCTTAATAACAAAGTGACCGTTAGTGAAGTTTACCCTCAATATTACCGTTGGAACAAGATTTTGATACGACATGTGCGCAAGATTTTCAAAAGCGATTTTCCAAGCAAGACTTTTATATAACCAAAAGCAAGACGCTCCCATTCTCCTCTTTATAATAGCAAACGCTCAAATAAACATGAATTTCCTCCCCTCAAGCAATGCATAGGACTATACTTACACTAAATAGTCCTCCCCTCAAATGTAGCTCAGTAATTAATCATGCCAATGCTTACCACCAAGTGATTGAATCTGGAAACATCAAAGCCTTTAGTGAGTAAGTAAGATACATTATCATCTGTATGCACCTTGACAACATTAATGAGCCTATGCTCATAACAATCTCTGATGAAGTCGTGCCTAATCTGAATGTGCTTAGTCTTGGAATGATAAACTGGATTCTTCACAATGCAAATAGTACTCTCATTATCACTATTGATAGGAGTATTCTTGAAATTGAACCCATAATCCAATAGTTGATTCTGCATCCACAAAACTTGTCCACAATAGCTTGCAGCAGCCCACATATTCTCGCTTCAGAGAGGATGTTGCCGCAATTGTTTGCTTTTACATCGCCATGAGACTAATCTTCTTCCAAGATATTGGCATCCTCCAATGGTTGATCTTTCGTCATAGTTGTCACCGCATAATCACTATCTCGAAAAGCTTTCGAGTGAAAAGGTGAATAGTTTGGATACCACAACCCTAACTTAGGTTGTTGTTTCAAATAATCAAAATTCTCTTCACCGCATTGGATGATGAGAGACCTTAGGTGAGACTTGATATCTTGCACATAAACAAACAAAGAAACATGATATCGTGCCTAGATGCGTTGAGATAAATAAGACAACCAACCATTGATCCAGATAACTTGACTTCAACAGTTGTCCATCTTCATCTTTTCCCAAAGGAGTTGATAGACTTGATAGGTGTAGTTACCGGCTTCATAGCATCAAAATTGAACTTCTTAAGTATATCGATACATACTTGTCTTAACTAATAAAAATTCCTCCTTTGATCGCTTAACTTGAAGTTCCAAAAGAAAGTTAACTCACCCATTGAACTCATTTGAAATTCATTCTCGCATCGCCTTCTCAAACTCCTTAACCATGGACTGTTTGGTAGCTCCAAATATGATATCATCAACATACACTTGAACCAACATGATATCCTTCTTGTCTCTCTTGATAAACAAAGTCTCGTCAATGGCTCCCCTCCTGTAACCATGTTGCAATAAGAAGGTAGAGAGCCTTTCATACCAAGCTCTAGGTGCTTGATGTAAGCCATAAAGAACCTTAACAACTTTGTAGACTTTGTTTGGATGTGTAGGATCTTCAAAACCAGGAGGCTGTTTGACATACACCTCCTTTGTAATCTTGCCATATAAAAAGGCACTCTTGACATCCATTTGATAAACCTGAAATCCCATATATGATGCAAAGGCAAGGAAGATTCGAATTGCTTCAATCCTTGCTACAGGAGCAAATACTTTATCATAATCTACTCTTTCTTCTTGTCTGTAGCCTTGTGCAACTAACCTTGCCTTGTTCTTGATGACATTCCTCTTTCATCTCTCTTGACTCGAACACCCATCTTGTACCAATGACCTTCTTTCCATCGTGTAGATCACACAAGACCCAAACTTTTGAAGCTTGAATTCAAGAAGTTCTTCTTGCATAGCTTCAACCCAACTCTCTTTAGTTAATGCCTGAGCTATGTTCTTGGGTTCTTCTTGAGAGATAAAGCAAGTGAACAGGCATGTTTGATGGTCCTTATGATTTAACTTGTTTTGTTTATAAACAAAGCTAAGCAAAGCATTATGAGGTGTAGAAAATCCCTTAGCTTTGTTTCTTGTCATTACTCCAGAAGTAGAAGGACCAATGATTTGATCAGCAGGATGATTCTTATGAATTCTTAAGATTGGAGTCTGTGGAACTTCATAATTATCACCCAAATTAGTGAAATCAAGATCTTCATTGAATCGAGAAAATACCTTCATCTTCAAACTCATCATCGGATCTTCTAAGCCGTGCATGGTAGGATCATCCAAATCATCCAAAGTGTCATTAACAGTGCAAAGAAGACTTTGATCGAAAGTATATCAACCAAAGTACTTGTGAGTGAACTCGCAGCCTTGTTCTTTTTCTTTGCTTCCTCATAAGCTCTTCTTTGTTCATCATTATAAGAATGTGCTATAACATCTTGAAAAATCATCCGATTAAGTTCATCTTGAATAGATTGATCCTCGCAGACAATGAGGATTTTGGCTCATCAAGATTTTCTCCCGCTCAGCTTTAGGTTCTTCATCATGAACAAGATCGTCTAATATGGACTCCATGAACAACATAATCAGTAACTCTTCTCCATTGTGTACAAAGTTGATTTTCTTCTAATGTGTACATAGTTCATAGAAGAGTCAAAACTTCAAGATCAAACATCCAATCAGGACCTTTACCCTTCTGATTTTCTTGATCTTCTAAAAATTCAACATGAAGACAATCTTGAACCTTCTTGGTGACTCTGTTGTACACTCTAAAGCCTTTGTTGTTGGTGTAGTACCCTAATAAGTAACCTTCTTCTGACTTGCCATCAAATTTGCCCAAATTATCAATCGTGTTGAGAATAGTGAGAGGGCATCCAAAAGGCTTCATAAATTGAATGTTGGGTTTGTTTCCCATCAGCAACTCATAAGGTGTCTTCATCTGAGGTTTTGTAACCGACACTGTTAGTACATAGCAAGCAAGACTTACAAATTTCATCAAAATTGAATAGGTAATAGTGAACTGCAAGCATTGTTCGGCCGCTTCAATCAAAGTTCTATTCTTTCTCTCGCAACACCATTCTGCGTGGTGTTCTTGCAATGTCGAACTCCTTCTTGATTTCTTTGTTGGCACAAAACTCATCCATAAGCTTGTTCTTGAATTCAGGTCCATTATCACATTTAATACCTCGAACCTTGAGTCTCAATTGGTTTTCAAGTGCTATTATAAGATTATGAATAGCATCAAAAGTATCATCTTTAAATCCCAAGAAAATACCCAATCGAATCTATCGCAATCATCCGTCACAACCAAGCAAGATTTTTCTTGTTTAGACTTGCAATTGAAACAGTCCAAACAAATCCATATGTAATGTACCCAAAGGTTCTCTAATAGTCCTTTCCTCAAGCTTCTTGCATGAAGCTTTGTGTTGTTTACCCTTCTTGCACGCCAAACAGAGTGATCATTCTTGTAAGTCTTTGAAGGTAAACCTCTAACTAAATTCCCTTTGACCGCTTTGTTGATATTCTTGAAATTTACATGGCCCAATCTTCTATGCCATCGATGTGCTTCTTCAGATGTTGCTTTTGCCACTAAACATGTGGCTCTCCGTAAGAGTGAAGACTCTTCATATCCGATCAGTACACATCATTGGTTCTGGTACTCTAAGAACTACCAAGTTATCATCAATGTGCTTGAATTCGTGGAGAAAGGATGAGACATTCGTGTCGGTGAATAACACAGGTGCCTTTTATCACTGATTTGAGATACTCGACAAAAGGTTGAACTTGAGCTCCTTCACATATCTAACATTCTCAAAATCTATACGCCCGCTTTGATGGTTCCTTTCCAAAGGATTCTTCCTCCATTAGGATCATTCCCAAATGCAACTCTTCCTCCATAAATAGATCTAAAATCGGCTGAATCTCCTTGTCTCTCCGTCATGCTTCCGAGCAACCACTATCCACAATTAGATGATCTTTAAGCTCTTCTTCTAGGTTGCCCCGCACAAAGATAAAAGAGTTAGTGTCTTTTAGGAACCCAAGCCATTATCGACTTATGTTCCCTTAGGAGTAACATACTCAAATTCCTTGAGTATGTAATCTTCACGCTTTTGTAGATAGAATCAAGCATTATCTTTGTTTTAAAACTTGTGGTGGATTTTCAAAGAAAATTTTCTTTTTCAACAAAAATCTCCTTTTCTTTTACCACAAAATCATCTTTATCAAAATCTGCTTCACCAAGATTTGTTGAAAGTAATTGCTTGTTCATCATCTGTACTTTCCTTCTTAACCCATTTAGTTTTAACTTCAACAGTAGAGTCCCTTGATCTAGCTACTTTCTTGGAGTTGTAACGCCTTCTAGATTGATAGTAATTAGATCTCCTAGGCTCCTATTCCAAGAGGTGTTTGGTGAAAATCGAGCAAGACTTTGACAAAGTAATCGTATTTTGCTTAACAAAGACCTTGGAAAGTGTTTGAAGGTATTGGAGGTTTTGAAAAGGTCTTCTCGTGTGAGGTACCTATAGTCCGTGAGAAGGTTCTATGGTTAACCCTATGTGAATGATTCCAAGTCGGTCTAGTCTCCCTTGGTTTTTGGTTGACGCTATGTTCTTTGGGAACTTACTTAGGTACTACGATATAAGTCACACCTTAATCAAATGATCGACTAAAACAAACGAAATGAGTTTTGATTTGTAATCCCAAAATTTCTTCTTCTATGTGTATTACCAAACATATCCTAATGTCTAGGTGAGTGATTAAACTGCTTTTGACCAAAATTATCCCAAAAGGTTTAGCATTATTGTGAAAAGGTTTTCTTAAAGGTACCGTTGAAGGTGTAGCAAGATTTTGAGGTGTAGCAAGATTTTGAGGTGAAAGCACCGCTGGATTTTAGCATCATCTACCTTAGGTGTCTCAACTGCTTTTGGGGTGTCGAGACCCAGATCGACCAACAAGCTTCTTTCTAAACTCTAGGTTGTCTACACCAAAACGAGAAACATCGATCTAATGGGTTGATGACTACCATCTGGGATGTGGGAAAGCATGATAACCCTTGTCTTTCTTATATTCAGAGGTGGTTCACTAAATGATTCCTCATTACTAGATGTGTCAACATAGTTAATAAGTTCATCATCACTAGTGGTTATATCCTCAAAATCAAGGTCATCCTTATCACTAGGTGGGTTTTCTTTTACGCCATCGAAATCCATACCAAAACCTAGATCACCCTATTGTAAGCCCTTCTCTGCTTTTTCAACATAAGTGACATGAGATGCACTGATTCTTTCTAAGCAAAGAAACTTTGCTAACAATTCATCTCTCTCCTTAGTCGGCTTCTCAATTTGTAAATCTTACAATTTAACTTCAATTCACTTAATTTTAACCGATAATCATGTTGTTCATACTTTTCTGCCCAAGCCATTTCATTATTTTCATGTGTTATAATTTTGGCTTCCATAGACTCTAAAGTAATTTGATAACCAGCTACCTCAAACCTAGCCCTTATATGGTTATCTCTTTCAATCACATAACTATTAAGTACTTTTTGATAAAAGTCATGACACTTAGAACATACCTCAGAGATAGGGGGTGAGCTTGGTGAAGTGGCTACCATAGCAAGTAAAACATGATCATCTTCACACCCATGCTCCACCAAAGCTTCCATAACCATCTTTAGACTCCATAGCAAAGATGTCCGTGTTCCTCATCAAAAGTTGTGCTCACCAAACTTTTCCACGTAAGCCTCCACACTACCATACAAGAGGTTATTGGTTCATCATCAAACTCAAGACTCAAATCAACCTCGATAGATTCTCTTGAGAAACCAAAGCTTTTGTTTCGTAATAGGAATTTCTTTCAACTCTAGCTTTGGTTTCTCAGTCATCCTATTTGCTTGATATTTAGCAAACCTATATTCCTTGCAAAATGTCCGCCTTTTGACAATTGAAGCATTCAATCTTGGATTTGTCAAAAGTGGTTCCTGTTTTGGTTTGAAGTCAATGCCTCTTCCTGCCTTCCTCATAAACTTCTTGATCCTTGCAAGGATCATAGCAACTTGCCACTTGATATCAATTTCTACAAGAGCATCCTCTTCAACTGTGAGAGATCTTCTTCATAGGTGATGTAAAGTAGCTTGTTGTGCAAAGAAAGAGCATACGACTTCATCCGAGTGGATGGTAGGTGTTGGTGTGGTTTGTCGAGCAAAGGTGGGGTAGAATAGGCAAAGATTGAGCAACAAAGCTTTGAGTAGGAGAAGCAACACTTTTAGTGGAAGTAACGCCTCTTTCGGATGACAAAAGGCAATACCGTGAGATTTTGAACTAGTTTGGCCATTCATCTCATGCTCATAAACCTTCGATGATTGTAAAGATCCTCAAAGTCCATAACATCCGCACCGTGTTGTCCTCTCGATCATGGTAGCAATCATTTGCCATGTCGATGGCAAACTCCTTAAGAACGTTAGATTAGCATCTTCAACTCGAAACCTACGCTTTGTATAGCTCCAAGATGTCGAGAAGATTTTGAATCATTATAGCGTGATCAAGGCCTCTCTTTCTCCAACAAGGAATGTTTCAAATTGTCGCTCAACAGATTACAGATCTTCTTGGAAGCATCATTGCTCCAAACTTTTCTCGAGAGCAGCCCCGAGTTGCTTTGCATCTTTAGCATCATGGAATTTGAGTAGATGACCATTTGGAATGGCGACAAGAGTATGTTGAGAGCCTCTCTTGATTCCTTATTGTAGTCTGCCGGTAAGACGCCTTTAGGTGCTTGGGTTGTCCAGAACATCAATAGATTCGAACGACTTCATTATTATTGACAATTACATTCCATAGTGTATGGTCCAGAATTGCAATGTACCGCCTCCTCTTCATGCTACATAGGTTGTATTCTCCTTCTTAATGATTGGTATTCGAGTGAGGTGATTGATGGTGGTGGAACAGCTTCCTACGACATCTTTAGGTTTTTGTTGTTAACTAGGTTTTAAGGTTTCTTCTTAGTCGAGTTTCCACACAAGCTCGATACCACTTGTTGGATCGATGTACTCTAACCAAACTAACTATATAGCTTGTTAAGGGTTTAACAACCTCGGATAAATCCTAAGTTATTAACAATGAAACACCGAGTAATCTCTATTAAGTACGCGGAATTTACTTAACAAAGCTAAGAAGAATATAATATTAACTTTCAACGATTTTATTAATAACTCCAAATCTGCTTGTTATGCAGATTCTTAAACAACTCTAAAACACTAATAATAATTGTACTTTAGGATTCTAAAACATACATCTCTAATGCCAATCTAGGGGTCCTTTTATAGGCTTAAGGATAACCCTAATCGGTTTATAATTTGTATCCTTGTACGACAAGTAATCTAAACAAAGAATATTCTAGAATAACAAAGCTTTCCATAAACGAATATAACAGCTTCTTTAGCTTTTAAAGATTTTGACTTCCTCTTTAGCAAGATTTTGACTTCTTCCAAGATTTTGTCATTCTTCGGTGTTGGAATTTCGTGAAACCGTGTTATCACGAATCGAGAAATAATGGATTATGTCAAGAAGAGTTTCATCAAGTAATATAAACATATTAAGTAGGAATTATGCTCAAGTTAATCAAGAAGTAGTGAGCCATGGAATCAAGCAAGCGGTGAAGTCGTGTCTCATTAAATAATGAATCGCAGTAGAGCGTGCTTGAGTTTAATTTTTATATGTTAACCCATATTTATTATTGTACTGCCCAAGGTTAGCATGGGCATGTGTAGGGGTTTTACATTTATTTATTTGCATGCTTATACGTTTCCCAAGAAATGTATTAGGGTTCCTTGTCTATAAAAGGAACATAGGTCTTATGTATTAGGCACATCTCTTTGGGAAAAATATTAAAGAAAAACCTCATTAGAGAGGGTGTAAAGATCCATAGAGGATCATTAGTTTTAATAGAAAAACCTTGTTGGTAACTTTGATTGTGTCGTTATTATTCCACTGTGCATCTAATCAATCAATATTGCTTATACCCTAGTTGAGTCCGGATCTTGGATTTAACAATTGGTTTCAGAGCGGGTGGCTCTCGATCTAGGGTTTATAAGGTTTTCATGTATTTAGGGTTTATACCCTAATCATCTATGGCGGCAGACGAAAAGAGGCAGCCAAGAAAGAGCAGTTCTACAAGGTGATTACTGTTGTCAACAGGAGCAGATTCGAAGGAAAATTTACTATGAGGTAATCGTTATTTTTTTGGATCTGTTTGTTTGATTCATTAAAAGAATTTCACATTGATGGGTCAAATGTTGCTTTATGATTCCGTATCTCATTGGTGCAATTATAATGTTTCATTTATTATTCCTTAATCACCGGTCCCATTAGTTTAAATGTTAAAAACGCAAGTGATATATGAATTGGTCAACTGTGCTACTCTCATATTGATGAATTAAAGTGGTCGAATGATATTAGCTTGTCTCGTGGACATCTATTGGTTTATTTGGTCAAACATTGGGACGGTGGAAAGCACAAATTTTCTGAACTCATGTGTGGAGCGTTGAATTCTGCGGGTCCCACCTTTATTGGGCATTCAATTTCTTTGATTTGCTGTGGTATGATATATGGAAGTTATGGTGGTCTCCTTTGTTGATTGGTCCATGTAATTGTACTGACTGACATCTCGTGGGCTTAATTTGTATTTCATTCGAGCTATGCTTCATTGTTTCTGCTGATACGCATAAGGTTTCTGCTGAAGCTTTACTGCTGCATTCAGCTATTTACTAACCTCTCAACCAATCTTTTCTCCACTCCTTTAAAATGGCAGAGTTTGATAATAAAAAGGATGATGTTATGTTTCCTTTTTTGATGAATGATGAGTACGAGGTCTGGGCTAAGAAGATGGAACACTAGATCATGAATAATGATATGAATATCTGGAAGGTGATCCAAAATGGCAACAGTTTGAAAAGGGTTAAAAGTGATCGTGATGGAAACATCATTATTCATCCTCCAACGACTACAGATGAACACATTGCTGGACAAAGAGAGTCAAAGGCCAGAAATATCTTGCTTAAATCTATTTCACGATCATGTAGCAGATTTTCACTATATGGATGATGCAAGTCTTATATGGAATGCTCTCAAAGCAAGGTATGGAGGAAAGGCAGAATTCAAGAAGATGAGCAAGGAAGTTGATGCTAAAGGTTATGCTGAAGAATTTGCCAGTCCGCAAATTGCTCTCATGGGCATCTCTCAGGTACATACTTGTGTTTTTGATTATAAGGAGAGATATAATGAACTTAAGGAAGCCTATGATGAAATGAAACCTAAGTATAATGCATGCTATGTTGACAATGAAGCTTATAAACTGTCATTAAAAACATTAGAAAGACAAAAAGTTTGGTTTCAAAAGAATCAAGTGGCTTATGATGAAAAGATTAGGGTGCTAGAAAGTAATCTAGAATTTGCTAGAATTGATTTAAAGCGCACTGAGAAAGAAAAAGCTACTATAGTATCCGAAACAAAGTGCTAAAAGAGAAACTAGATGAGGAAATTGCTAGGCATAAGGAATGGATTTTGAATGGAAATAAGTTAGCTAGTCACATCTATGCTAGTCAAAATCCTAATACTCCTATAGGTTTAGGCTTTAAGAAGTATGTAGGAATAGAAGCTAGGGTTGACACTCGTAAATCTACACCAGCAGGATTAGCTAATTTTGTAAAAGAAGGTGATTTACATGTCGCTCGGGACCTATTAGAGGTGAATTCATGCCCATTGACATGTCCATTCCAAGTTGACTTTGATGGATCACACCATTTATATGGCAAAAGTCAAGTGACTTGCCGCACCTTAGTGGCCAAACTAATGACTCGCCTTTTGCTCTAAAAGTGACAAGTCGCCGACATAATGTCCATTGTCTATGCCTCATGTGATTCAAGTGAAAAGTCCGACTCACCTAGGCACACACCCAAGACTACACCCAAGTCCAAAGTAGTCGATGATGAGCCCAAAACAAAGCCAATTACTTATTCTATTAAACACACACCGCATCTAGTTGCATTTTCGATAAGTTTAAATGTGATGAACAAAGTTGTGTTAAGCCTTTTTAAGAAGAAATCTTGTTTTGTGTGGTAGTAAACTCCATCTTATTATAGACCTGTGATTATCATGAGAAAAGATAGGTGTTTCCTCCGCCATAAGACTCTAGACCCACATGGACTAATGTTGCTAGTATTCCTCCATTTGTTCCCAAAGTTGCTCATGTGAAAAGTGTAAATTAGTTCCTTTCGTAAACCAAAGGTGTATGCATCTCTGTCACGACAGCTTAATAGGCCTTTTCCAGCTCCTCCGGTGGAGGATATTCTTCACCGCCACTACCGGATGGTGGAACAAGAAGGCTAGGCTTATGCCCTATAGACCTAAAAGTTCTTATTTTCACCATATACACCTTATGTATCTCATATGAATAAGGCACATGGTGGAGTTAGTGGCAACTGTTGTTAAGCCCTCAACATGTTATTCTTGGAAAATTCAAAGGAAAGTTTCATTCGGTACCCAAGAACAATAGTCTTTGTCGTGCATTGATTGAGGGAGGCATAAGAGGGAGGCTTATTGTGGTATTTTTGTTTTCTAACCATTTTTGCACTGTTGATCCTCATACGCCTAAGTGGGAGGCTTAGTGTTTCTACCGACACTACAACCGTCTTTGGTTTTCGCCGCTTGATGGTATCTTGTACATGTTTTGGTTATTTCTATTTCTTCTTAGTTTTATTTATTAAAAAAAAAAAAAAAAAAAAAAAAAAACTCTAACCCGTCTGTGTTCGCTTACTCTCTCTTGCATGTGTTTTGGTGTTGGTTCATTACCACACCACTCATGGTTTTCATCTCACCATGTCTTTCTAACACAAGAGTTGGCTAGCCCACAAGATTATGGCTTGTGGTAAAGGCTGCGAAAATCCATAAATGGTAATCAACTCACCATGATGATGACTGCATTCCATCGAAGAGTTGGCTAGTCCTGAGCAAACGGCTCCAGGTAAAGACATGTCAAATCCGTTTATGGTTGCTGGTTTGCCAATAAATCGATGGTTATCGATGTACTATAGTTTTCGAACTTAAACATTTGGCTACTCCAGAGTGATGGCTATTGGTAAAGAGAAATCAAACCATTATTTTCAATGATTAACCTCTCGTGAGTTAACACACCGGATGTGATGAGAATAGTATGAAACTAATATGTTTTGATGTACATGTTGTCATTTGTTGTCGCAAAGATCGTGTTTCATGATTTGTCATCATAGAGATGTTCGTGTTCGATTTTTGTGGCTAATATTCGAGTACAATCCTCCGGTTCGAAGTGTTAAAGATTCGAACCGGAACTTAACCCAAGGTCAAATTCCAGTTTAGGGAGGATTGTTGGGAATTTCGTGAAACCGTGTTATCACGAACGAGAAATAATGGATTATGTCAAGAAGAGTTTCATCAAGTAATATAAACGATTAAGTAGGAATTATGTGGTTAATCAAGCAGTGAGCCGTGGAATCTGCTAAAGCAAAGGAAGCCGTGTCTCACTAAATAATGAATCAGTGTAGAGCGTGCTTGAGTTTAATTTTTTATATGTTAACCCATATTTATTATTGTACTGCCCAAGGTTAGCATGGGCATGTGTAGGGGTTTTACATTTATTTATTTGCATGCTTATACGTTTCCCAAGAAATGTATTAGGGTTCCTTGTCTATAAAAGGAACATAGGTCTTATGTATTAGGCACATCTCTTTGGGAAAAATATTAAAGAAAAACCTCATTAGAGAGGTGTAAAGATCCATAGAGGATCATTAGTTTTAATAGAAAAACCTTGTTGGTAACTTTGATTGTGTCGTTATTATTCCACTGTGCATCTAATCAATCAATATTGCTTATACCCTAGTTGAGTCCGGATCTTGGATTTAACATTCAGCACTTTCATATCCCAACAAAGGAGTCGCGCCTGAACTAGCACCAAGTGACTTCGTGTCTCAAAACTATGAAACCTTGGCTGCCCTCATGCAAGAGGAGGCTAAAAAGAGGTCGAGTCAGAGCCTGCAGCACCGACTAAACTTCGACACGGAGTACAAGACATCCCCATCGCGTCATCAAAAGGAGAGGCGCGGGAAGGATAGCCGCCGCCCCCCAGTGTTTACCAGGATCGGGAGGAGAGTTGAGAACGATGAAACACCGACCGGGCAGATCCGAAGAACACGAAGAGGACGGACGGCGTACCAATGTCCACGCTAGGCTCGGTAGCCGCAGGTCCATGACGTACTGGACGACGGCACTCCCAAGTGAAAGCTCTTCAAGCTTGATTTCGAGGACGGTCGCGCAAGCGCCGAAAGAGGGAAGCTCGCCCTCCGGTGATTCATCGGGCAACAAGGACAATAAACAGACACCGGAAGTCCAGGGGAAGATATCGCGACTGTGAGGAGGAAGATATGTCTCTTTCCCGGCGCCGCCAAAAGGTGGATGCGCTCACTCGGCGCATCGCCGATTTCTCGAAGATAAGAGAAGGCGCATGCCCACCAATGTGAAAACTCACGATGGAACAGTGATCCGAAAATCACCTAAAATTTTCGAATCACCGCTACCATCGAAGATTGGCCACAACTTGTGGTGCCACATGTTCAATTCCACATTAGTGGGCAATGCGCAAAATCGTTCAAGAAGCTTCCACGCAAGCTTTGATGGTTTTGAAGAGTCATGGAAGGCGTTTACCGAACTTCACTCAAAGGAAGAAGTGTGCCAAAACCCCGCCGAATCCTGCTGTGGTAAAACAGCTGTGGGAATCTACAAGCGCTTATGTGAGCGCTACAAAGATGAGTGCATACATGTCAAGGCATGCCCCAAATACAAAAGATCTCGTGGTTCATGAACGGGATCAATAACCCGTAACTCATCAAAAGGTCGAACGACAAGGTCCCCAAACCTTTGATGAACTTATGAAACGCACAAGGTCCTTTATCCAAGGAGAAGCCATGGCATGACAAAGAAGAAAGGCTACTCAAACTATAGGTCACAAGAATTTAGGAGACAATCCATTGACCAGAGTAGCAACCGCAACAAGAACTACCGCGGCCATGGGAGCGGGCGAGATAATGACAAATATACCCCGCTAACCAAGACTCCAAAGGAGATATTCGCGGCGGAAGGCGCGAACTTCCCGAGGCCCCCACCAATGTGCACCCCAGAAGAGCTGCGCGTGGGGAACGGATACTGCGACTATCATGGACAGAAGGGCCACACCACCAATGAGTGTGTCCAATTGCGCCAACTAATTGATAAGCTAGTAAAAAAAGGCAGATTGGACCATTTAGTTAAGAACATCAAGGAAGGGAAAGATAAGCAAAAGACTAGGAACAAGAAAGAAGCACCCAAAGATAAGACGGATACCATCTACATGATACAAACATGGCAGCGAATGACTAGGCAGAAGATCAGCCAAAAGTTTTCCCATGGAAGCGAAATCTCTTTCCCCACCTTGGCTGCGGACAACGCAGTGGTAGAACCGCTCACCATTGAAATTAACGCAGGGGGTCACGATATCCACCGCATGTATGTTGATGGAGGCGCATCCGCAGATATAATGTATGAACATTGTTTTAAGCGATCGCGACCGAGATATGAAGTCGCTTAAGCCCGGCCATGACATCGTTGGACCGGTTTTACAGAGAAAAGATATGGCCCACGGGCAAATATGCCTACTAGTCAATGTTGGTAATAAGGAACACCCAAAACACTGGATGAATTTTATGGTGATCAATCCCTTCGCCATACAATGGCATTATTGGAAGACCAGGATATCGACCTTGCGTGCAGATCTGCTTTACAAGACATGGGATGCTCAAGTTCCGGTGGAGGAGGCATTGTTACTCTCACAATACCACCGCATCACCTAGAGAATGTAACACGATTACATGTGAGACGACACACATTTCGTATCACGCAACTAAAATATCAAACCCGAGGGTCGAATTCATCCCGACACCAGAGCAAGAAGTATCGACGGGGATCGTTGTCGATAACAAATAGGTAGCCGTAGCGCACTCTTGCAAAAGAATTTGGATATCTTTGCATGGGAACCAAAGCACATGACCGTGTACCACGCCGATTACGTAACACAAGTTGAGAATCCGACAAGGATACTCCCCAAGACGATGAAGAAGCGCGCCATGCTCCGTAGCGCACACAAGCAATTCTAGCGTAAGTACATAAACTTGTGGATGCGGTGTATGCGAGAAGTCTATTACCATGACCGGATTTCCAACCCAGTGATGGTCAAGAAGAGCGACGGTAGTTGGCGAATGTGCGTGGACTTCACGGATCTCAACAAAGCATGTCCACAAGACTGCTACCCACTACCAGAGATAGACTGGAAGATAGAATCTTTATGCGGATACCCACTTAAATGCTTCTTGGATGCATACAAAGGATACCACCAAATCCAGATGGCTAAAGAAGATGAGGAAAAAACGGCCTTCCATACAAGCCAATGCGTCTATTGTTATACTAAGATGCCCTTTGGCTTGAAGAACGCATGGGCTACCTACCAGAGATTGGTAGATAACGATTTGAAAACAAAGGGCCGCAACCTAGAGGTTTACGTTGAAGACATTGTCATAAAAAGCCACACCGAGGACGAATTGGCGCGCGATATCAAGAGACATTTAAGACACTACGAGAAATCAACATGAAGTTAAATCCTAAGAAATGCACCTTGGCGCTCTGTAAGGCATGTTCTCGGATATTTGATAGAACCCGATGGCATTAAACCATGTCCAAAAAATGAAGGTCGTTATCCAACTTCCTTCACCCAAGCACGTTGAAGGAAGTCCATCTTTGAATGGAAAACTAGCCGCTTTGAATGATTCTTATCCGATCGCAGATAAGTCACCTCCTTTTCAAAACGCCAAGAAGTGTACAAGAAAGGGATATTTTCACCGACTACGGAGGCGAAGAAGCTTTTATACGCCTTAAACAAACCTAGCAGCAGCCCCACGCTTAGTCGCGCCCGCCTAGGGAAGAATTAATTATGTACTTATCTGCGACTCATGGAGCGTCAACATGGTGCTATTGACGGATAGGAATTCAAAGACAAACACCGTATATTTTGTAAGCAAAGCACTCAAGAAAACGGAGGTTAACTATAGCGCAATGGAGAAGTTGGTCTTGGCATTAGTATTCGCCGCCAAAAGGTCGCAGTACATCCAGCGCACCCAATAGCGGTGATCATGCATCAACCTATCAAGCAAATCATCTCCAAACCCGACGATCGGACGACTACGTATGGGCGTGTTGCTAGGTGAGCATAACATTTCCCATGCACCGCAGACTACGATTATGGGCGATACTAGCGTACTTCATCATCGAAAACCGGACACCGATGATGCACCTTCACAAAGTAAGGTGAAACCACAAGAACCATGGATTTTATTCACGGACGGATCTTTATGCGTGGACGGTCAAAGTGCGTGCCTTATCCTCACAAGTACAATGGGAATGGAATTCACTTACGCATCGCTGCTTTGAATTCACAAGAACAAACAACGAGGCGTAGTATGAAGCCCTTATTGCCGGACTACGATTGCAATCGAATGGGCATACGCACCTAGAAGCAAATGTAGATTCCGCTTGGTAGCCAACCATGTGTTGGGCGAGTATGTGGTAAAGAGGAAAACATGATTCAATACCTCGACAAGACCAAGTCCTTAATCCGTGGCTTTGACAGTTTACCATCAAACAAGTTCCTAGAGGGAAAATGAAGGCGGATGCATTCAAGAAGATTGCATCCACAAGCTTACAAGACCTATCAAAACAAGTATTGGTGGAAACAGAAGAGCAAGTCCATCTCGGAGATGGAGATATCCACGGTGATAGAGGAACAAGGTCCTACATGGATGACTCCAATTGTCGAGTTTATAGGCAATGACGACGCCCCAAGAGCGAAGGACGCCCGACGACGAGACGCACATCAGAGGTTTGAACTGGGACAAGATAATATATCGGCGTTCATTTCTACAACCATGGATTCGATGTGTCGGACCCTTCAAGCGATTACGCACTCGAGAGATCCACGCTGGCTCATGTAGTATGCACTCGTGACCACGGTCCGTTGTGGCGCGCTTTACGGTCGATACTACCGCCTACGATGCATCGTGACGTGCGAGACTTAATAAGAAAGTGTGGTGACCGCCAAGTTCACATACCCATTCCACGCCAACCACAACAGAGCTCACACCTATTACGTCGCCGCGTTATTCTATAAATGGGGCATCGACATTGCCGGCCCCTTCCCTTGCTAAATAGGAGGATTGAAATTCCTTATAGTGGTTGTAGACTATTTCACTAAGTGGATTGAAGCAAAGGCGGTCGCGACAATCACAGAAATCAGGTAAAACGATTTGTTTGGGAAAATATCGATGCCGCTTCGGATTACCTAGTGAAATCATCTCGACAACGAAAAACAATTCCGGACAACCCTTTCAAGGAATGGTGCAAAAACTAAATATTGCACAAAGACTACGATCGGTTAAATACCCACAAACCAATGGTTTAGTCGAGCTGCAATTTGAAGTCCGGTGAAGGAATTAAAGCACGCTTAGACAAACACAAAGGAGGTGGGTGGAGGAGTTATCGATGTCTTGTGGGCGCATAGCACGACAATCAAAATTAGCACGGAGACACTCCTTTTCTCTTGTCTATGGGATGAAAGTCATACAATACCCAAAATTGGGATGCCAACTATTCGACCACCGGGTTAATGTTACAACCAATGACGATGAACGGCGATTGACTTGTATTGCTGAAGAAAAGCGCGAGCACGCAGCTATATGAGGGAGAGCTAAGTCAAAATGAAGGGATACTACGATGCTAAAGTTCAAGCATCTCATTCAGACTGGCGATTTTGTATATCGCGCCAATGATGCGAGCCATGCAGAGGATACAGAAAACTTGGACCGGTGGGAAGGACCTTATGAGGTCATCAAGCACTAGGAAAAGGCGCGACAAGCTACGTGACATGGATGGTCGTGAGCTACCACGCACATGGAACATCTGCAATC
Source organism: Chrysanthemum lavandulifolium (assembly GCA_022545495.1). NCBI lineage: Eukaryota > Viridiplantae > Streptophyta > Magnoliopsida > Asterales > Asteraceae > Chrysanthemum > Chrysanthemum lavandulifolium. The sequence continues at coordinate 140,345,464 of CM040244.1, read as the reverse complement.
TCAAACGATGTTATTCTAGAAAGGCCACGGCCCAGCAAGACGGACACCACCGCACTGGAGTATAGTGCTCAATAAATATCCGTGTATTTACATTCTGTTTTGCTTAGGCAAATGTCTTTTTTCTTTTTACAAAAACTTGCAAGTATTAATAAAACGTCGCGGTTTCTAGCTAACTCCACAACACATTTAAATTTGTTATTTACATCTTATTTATGTCTCAACATTGTTGTTATATTATCTTTTGCCTACATGGCGTGCATGCACTTACTAAACCCATGATGGTAAAAAGGATGAGTAAACCTACTAAATAACTCGTTGAGTAAGAGGGTTGCAAACCCATCAACATTGGATCATGCATCCTTGTTAAACACCTTATTTTCAAGACGTTGGAATAAGTTCAATGCACATTCCACGATGGATGCGCAACAATGCAAACTGTATCAAGACTCTTGACTCCTTAATATGATATTTACAGTACGCTACATATCACACCATACACGATTATGACACAAGTATTTAGAAATTGCGACTTTCATACATGATTATGGACTTCATTTATTCTTCGCACTTATACAACCATTTGATTCTTAGACAACAAGAACATTTTTCATGCAAAAGACGGATAACTAAGTACAAAAATTATAAGTCGCAACCACATTCGGATGAACACACCTTCAACAAAAGGAAAAATTTTATTATGAACCATGAGTTCTTACAAAAAGGATATTTACAAAGAAGCTATGGCCTACATACTATTACAACGCCTAAGATGTAAGCTCTCAACACGGTTTGCATCGTCCCCAGCCTCTTTCAGTTTCTTCAATAGGTCGTAATCTGGCGCGACATCGTTGTTACACTAACAGTACCCGTCCGATCTAGGGAGATGCGTCGCGCTAAGACCACACAAAATAGCCTTCCTTTCATGCCCTTCTTCTTTGCAAGCCTCATAGCATGGGCTTCTAAGGATTCTTTCAAAGAAATTTCCTCTCAAGCTTAAAAGGGTTTAGGATGTCGCGGGCGAGCAAAGATAGGCACTGCACCGTGACTCATCAAAGCTTCAAAAATAATCAGTCGCGCTCGCATCATCGAACGGTGGCGGGCCAAGGTTAATCCTCCAAAATCACACCTATGGGATAATCTTGATCGCGCTCCAACTGAGCAATCTGAGGAAGCTCAAATATCTTCATCTTTTTCATCGCACAGCAACAAGATCCTCATAGGCATGCTCATTGTACCCAGGCACCTGCGCGGCAGGCACTTTCAAAAGGCCACCCTCATGGAGCTCTTCTATGGCCTCCGCCTTTCCACGCGCCAAAGCGCACTGAACAACACTCCCGAAGCTGTCGGTTACCTCTCGAGACTCCAAAGTGCCGAGGGCAGCAAGGCGCAAACCATTGCCGATGAGCCACCTGCGCTCAGCAATTGTAGAAACTAGCTGAGGATACAGCTCCTCGTCATATTCAATGCTGAGCTTGCGAAGCTTCATCTCTTGCTTCTCCAACATTCCATCCACGGCTGCACGAAACTCTCCCAACCGAGAGAAATGCTCATCCTTCCCTTTCTCCAAATAATTAACAGCCCATACGCAAGAAGCCTTGTAGTCTTCTAACGCGGCACGCTCCTGGCTCACTTGGGCCAGCAACGACATCTTTTCCCCAGCAAGTTTTTGGGAATAAGAGCACCGACTGCTCAACCTAAGCACCGCCAAACGTGCCTCCAAAGAACGCAACTGCTTGTCCTTCAGGCGCCCAGCCTACTCTCTCCAAAGATACCTTGACTTTAGTCACATGCAAGTAGCTCGCAAGCAGCAGCCCAAACCAAGCTCCTCAACAAGTTGGTCCATCTAAGACATCCCCGTGATGCCAATGGATCGGCGCCTTGTCCTCTGGGCGCAGAGGGTCAAGGAGAATAGGACTCACCTTGGGTGGCGACTCCACGTAATGCCCAAGAAGATTCCCACCGGTTTCAACATCGCACGCAAACAAAGAAATTTTATGATTATTTTATACAACAAATAAGAATGCACTATGTTTAGGCGACAATACTTACTGGGAGGAGTATTCTCGCTATACGGAGGGCGATGATTCATCTCGATGATGACTCCACGCCATGAATGACATGGCGTTGCCTCTAGATGAGCTCGCGCCATCATCACCAGCGCCTCTGCGCTGACCCTTGGTTTGCTTCCTCCGCTCTTCCGGAAGACTTCCACGCCTCCACTACATTTGCGCGAAAGCTCGCCACAGCGAACGTACTCGAGGTCGGGCACGCACAGCAGAGGATTGCCTCAGCGCAATGTAAGAATCACCCACCGGTTCCTCCAACAGCATCTCCATGGTGCGCCCGCAAAGAGCTTCCGCATAGGGACTTCCCTCTCTCAAAGGGCGCACTTACGGTAACCGGGCGAGTTTCGCCAATTGCACAACGAACAAATCCATCTCGCAAAGAATAAACAAACAAAACAAGTTATATAAGGTACAAAGGTGAAAAGAAAGGCTCACATTAATAAAGCAAAGGAGTACGAAGGACGAGCACCCACCCCGGTCATCCGTGATCTAAGAAGGTTGGCACTTCATCAGCCTATCGAAATAGTTACGACCGATGCCCATGTGCACCAAAATTCCTCTGGTAGGAATGGATGGGAATACGATTGGTGTTTATCGCTTCCGCATCATCGTCATCAGATGTTCCAGGAGGGGCGCTTATCCTTTGATAGCGAACCCCGGTATAGAAGACAAAGCGCCATGGGAACAACGCCTCATCAACCTAGAAGAATTTCTCTCCGGCCCTAAGTGCGCCTAGTTTTTCAAGATAACATTGCAGCCACCCCGCGCGCTTAGCGAACGAAACCCACCCGCTTGACCACGCCATGGTAAAACGCGGAAGAGATAGATAGTGGGGTTAATCGCCAACAAATGGCAATTAACCTCAAGTTTGTTATTTTTATGCACCTATACAAAGGCAGCAGGATATGTGTAGCGATAGTAATTTAATACGTCGATAAGAATAAGGAGATGGGCACACGCTGATTCGCAAATTCAAAAACGCGTGTATACCCCTACTTTCCTTCGGGAAATCCGCTATTGACGCACGCGCACCGAACTACCGGTGCAAGGTAAACGGATATAATATTCCGAGGTGAACTCACGCAGTTCATCCTCAGTCATATCGGATGTAAAGTCGCTAATCCACGAACCATAATAAGGCTTAGAATGCGCACGCGCGGTTACCTTTAAACGTTTGTGTTTTTCTTGGTGAATATTTTGAGCTTTGCAACAATGGTGGAAATGATTTTTACTGTGATAAACACAGTAAAAGGGAGGCGGTAGTTTATATAGGGTTCTACATCCATGCGATGCTTGACACGCGGACCCCACTTTCTCCAAACGTGTGGGTAGGAGTTGTCGACGTGGCACACTTTCCATTCACTTTCCCACGTTTCCGAGGGATGTATTTGACATATTTTGACTAGATTCACCGTATCTTCTTCAAGGCGGGAAACCTTTGAAGCTTCTCCGCTACGCCTTGAGGAATATATGAGCTACGATTATTAGTCGGTTTCACCTGCGCATACTAGACCTGGGGACATGATGACGATAGTCCAGATTCGGTCATGAACCCGACCAATAAATGCTACTAGCAACCGAGCCCAAGACGAATGGGCTAACCCGATAACGGTTTGGGCTCACGAAGGCCCAAACCCAAAGTTATTTATGGTTTTGATATCGGATATCTCTTATTTAAGAGATATGTATTGATTGACCGACTTAGGCGGGATACGAAGGTTGGGGAACACGAAACCAACAAGGATTTCGTGTGTATATAAGGGGCATCTCGGCCCTCATTAAAGGTACGATCTTAAAACCTAACTCTCCACTAAACCATAAAACCGATTACTTACTCTCATGCCGGAGGATAATCGTGGGAAACAATCCCACGATAAGTCTAACGGTGTTTTCTGTTTACTTAGTGCGCATGTCTCAAGCATCAAGGTCTGATTGATACGAGAACCAGAGTCCAAACAAGGAACGCCCAACTTTTGTATCAACAGTTAGTCTACAGGCCATAACAAAAAAAAGCTGTCATAAGGACCCTGTACCCAAACCACCAAAGGTCAAGAAACCTCCTAGTAGAAAAAGAGTACCAAATTTCAAAGTTTTGCATCAAACAAAGGTGGCGGTGAGGGTCTAGAGGAGGCATGGTTGGTCCAAGTGGTGGCAAAGGTGAGCCAAATGATGGAAGATGTGAGTCTTCTCATATGGGTGTTGGAAGGGGCGAGTCTTCTCATATAGGTGTTGACAGAGGTGAGTCTTTTCATGGGACAACTGGTAGAAGTGGTAGAGGACCAGGAAGAGGTGTTAGAGGTGCAGGCAGAGGTGGTACAGGAGCAGGTAGAGGTGGTAGAAATGGTGGGGAGAAATATGTTAGTAGATGAACATGTATGCAGTTTATGTATTCACATTTTTAAAATTAGGTGTTTTAGTTGCTTGGCTATTTGTTTAACATTTGACATGAATTAAATGAAGATGGAATAAGAAGAAACATGGAACATGACTACATGGAGTAGTTACTATTTGAAGAAGAGGAAAAGAGGGTTGTTGAAGAACAAAAAAGAATAGAGGAGGAAGATTGGGAGCATGATGAAGAAGCATTGAGGATGACACTTGAAGCAGCATAAAAAGCTGAGAAGGGATCCCAACAAAGACTTAGAGAAGAAGAAGAATTTAAGCATAAGCAGCAATGGTACTACAGTGAGAGGTTTAGCCCAAAAGAATCATTTGAAATGGAACCTTTGAATAGGAAAGTACAGAATGTAAATGATAATCTGGAAACACAAGAATCTGTTGTCAATATTTCAGAACAAATTAAAGCAATTGAAGAATGTGAAGCAGCTAACAATGGCAAAGGAGAAAATGAAGAAGCATATGCAGATGAACAAGCAGTTGCAGATGAACAAGCAATTGCAAATGCAGAAGCAGTTAATGACAAGGGCAAAGGAATTGAAACAAGTGTACAAGATAAACCAAAAAAGAAGCAAGGATGGAAAAGGAAAGCTGCAACATCTGAAGTAGAGAAGATTTACCACAAGAACAGGGGTAGATCTAAGAGGATTTTTAGAATGAAAATGAAGAAAACTTGTTTTGGATCAAAGGGTGAAGGGTCAACAGCTGATAAAGCATTCTTAATGGAGTAGCATTGGAACATGCCCTTTCTTTATTGCATTTATATAAGTAGTTAGGAGACATTATCATGTGGTATCTTTTGTGGCCTCAAAGTGGGATCTAAGTGTTTTGTAATGTAATGGTTGAATTATTGTATGTATAGTTGAACTATTGTCTATAATGGTCCCAAAACTCAAGGGTTTCAACACTGCACGCAAACAAAGAAATTTTATGATTATTTTATACAACAAATAAGAATGCACTAAGTGTTTCAGCGACAATACTTACTTGGGAGGAGTTGTCTCAGTTACGCGGAGGGGCGATGATTCATCTGATGATGACTCCACGTCATGAATGACATGACATTTCCTCCTAGATGAGCCTGCGCCATCATCACCAGGCGCCCTCTTGCGTTTGACCCCTTGGTTTGCTTCCTCTGGCTCATCCTGGAAGACTTCCACGCTCTCCACTACATTTGCGCGTGAAAGCTCGCCACACAGCGAACGCACTGGCCGGGCACGCGCAGTAGGGATTGCCTCCAACAAGCAATGTAAGAAGCACTCACCGGTTCCTCCGGTTGCATCTCCATGGTGCGCCCGCAGAGCTTCCGAATAGAGACTTCTCTCTCAAAGGCGCACCCACGGCAGAACTCGGCAAGGTTTCGCCAATTGCACAATTGAACAAATCCATCTCTGCGTAGCAATAAACAAACAAAAACAAGTTATATAAAGTACAAAGGTGAAAAGAAAGGCTCACATTAATAAAGTAAATGAGTACGGCGACGAGCACCCACCCCGGGTCATCCGCATCTAAGAAGGTTGGCACTTCATCGTGCCTATTGAAATAGTTACGACCGATGCCCATGTGCACCAAAAATTCCTGGTAGGAATTGATGGGAATACGATTGGTGTTTATCGCTTCCGCATCATCGTCATCAGATGTTCCAGGAGGGGCGCCATCCTTCGAGAGCGAACCCCGGTATAGAAGACAAAGCGCCATGGGAACAACGCCTCATCAACCTAGAAGAATTTCTCTCCGGCCCTAAGCTTGTCTAGTTTTTCAAGATAACATTGCACCGCCCGCGCTTAGTGAACGAAACCCACCCGCTTGACCACGCGCGGTAAAACGCGCGGAAGAGATAGATAGTGGGGTTAATCGCCAACAAACGGCAATTAACCTCGAAGTTTGTTATTTTTGCTGCACTTATACAGTGCAGCTGGGATATGTGTAGGCGATAGTAATTTAATATGTCGCACAAGAATAAGGAGATGGGCACACGTTGATTCGCAAATTCAAAAAAACGTGTGTATACCCCTACTTTCCTTTCGGGGAAGTCCGCTATTGATGCACGCGCAGCCGGAACTACCGGGTGCAGTGCAAACGGGATATAATATTCTGAGGTGAACTCACGCAGTTCATCCTCGGTCATATCGGATGTAAAATCAGTAAATCCATGAACCATAATAAGGCTTAGAATGCGCACGCGCGGTTACCTTTAAACGTTTGTGTTTTTCTTGGTGAATATTTTGAGCTTTGCAACAATGGTGGAAATGATTTTTTAGTGTGATAAACACAGTAAAAGGGAGGCGGTAGTTTATATAGGGTTCTACATCCATGCGATGCTTGACACGTGGACCCCACTTTCTCCAAACGTGTGGATAGGAGTTTCGACGTGGCACACTTTCCATTCACTTTCCCACGTTTTCCGAGGGATGTATTTGACATATTTTGACTAGATTCACCGTATCTTCTTCAAGGCGGGAAACCTTTGAAGCTTCTCCGCTACGCCTTGAGGAATATATGAGCTACAGTTATTAGTCTAGCACTAGCGGGTTTCACCCTGCCCATACTAGACTAGGGGGACATGATGACGTATAGTCCGTATTCGGGTCATGAACCCGACCAATAAACGCTACTAGCAACCGAGCCCAAGACGAATGGGCTAACCTGTAACGTTTGGGTTTCACGAAGGCCCAAACCCAAAGTTATTTATGGTTTTGATATCGGATATCTCTTATTTAAGAGATATGTATTGATTGACCGACTTAGGCGGGATACACCGAAGGTTGGGGAACACGAAACCAACAAGGATTTCGTGTGTATATAAGGGGCATCTCGGCCCTCATTAAAGGTACGATCTTAAAACCTAACTCTCCACTAAACCCTAAAACCGATTACTTACTCTCACGCCAGAGGATAATCGTGGGAAACAATCCTACGATAAGCCTAACGGTGTTTTATGTTTACTTAGTGCGCATGTCTCAAGCATCAAGGTCTGATTGATACGAGAACCGGAGTCCAAACAAGGAACGCCCAACTTTTGTATCAACAGTTAGTCTACAGGCCATAACAAAAAAAAGCTGTCATAAGGACCCTGTACCCAAACCACCAAAGGTCAAGAAAACTCCTAGTAGAAAAAGAGTACCAAATTTCAAAGTTTTGCATCAAACAAAGGTGGTGGTGAGGGTCTAGAGGAGGCATGGTTGGTCCAAGTGGTGGCAAAGGTGAGCCAAGTGATGGAAGATGCGAGTCTTCTCATATGGGTGTTGGAAGGGGCGAGTCTTCTCATATAGGTGTTGACAGAGGTGAGTCTTTTCATGGGACAACTGGTAGAAGTGGTAGAGGACCAGGAAGAGGTGTTAGAGGTGCAGGCAGAGGTGGTACAGGAGCAGGTAGAGGTGGTAGAAATGGTGGGGGGAAATATGTTAGTAGATGAACATGTATGCAGTTTATGTATTCACATTTTTTTAAAATTAGGTGTTTTAGTTGCTTGGCTATTTGTTTAACATTTGACAGGAATTAAATGAAGATGGAATAAGAAGAAACATGGAACATGACTACATGGAGTAGTTACTATTCAAGAAGAGGAAAAGAGGGTTGTTGAAGAACAAAAAGAATAGAGGAGGAAGATTGGGAGCATGATGAAGAAGCATTGAGGATGACACTTGAAGCAGCATAAAAAGCTGAGAAGGGATCCCAACAAAGACTTAGAGAAGAAGAAGAATTTAAGCATAAGCAGCAATGGTACTACAGTGAGAGGTTTAGCCCAAAAGAATCATTTGAAATGGAACCTTTGAATAGGAAAGTACAGAATGTGAATGATAATCTGGAAACACAAGAATCTGTTGTCAATATTTCAGAACAAATTGAAGCAATTGAAGAATGTGAAGCAGCTAACAAGGGCAAAGGAGAAAATGAAGAGCATATGCAGATGAACAAGCAGTTGCAGATGAACAAGCAGTTGCAGATGAACAAGCAATTGCAAATGCAGAAGCAGTTAATGACAAGGGCAAAGGAATTGAAACAAGTGTACAAGATAAACCAAAAAGAAGCAAGGACGGAAAAGGAAAGTCGCAACATCCAAGTAGAGAAGATTTACCACAAGAATGTGGGTAGATCCGAGAGGATTTTAGAATGAAATGAAGAAAACGGTTTTGGATCAAAGGGTGAAGGGTCAACAGCTGATAAAGCATTCTTAATGGAGTAGCATTGGAACATGCCCTTTCTTTATTGCATTTATATAAGTAGTTAGGAGACATTATCATGTGGTATCTTTTGTGGCCCCAAAGTGGGATCTAAGTGTTTTGTAATGTAATGGTTGAATTATTGTATGTATAGTTGAACTATTGTCTATAATGGTCCCAAAACTCAAGGGTTTTGTCCCCCACATGACTTATTGTCTAATGAATGCAAAAACATGTTTTATCTTGCATATTGTATCTTAGTCATTTCTGTATTTAAATCGACACATGTGTTTTTATAAATATTTTTTTTGCTGGATGAAATCTAGATGTGTTTGACTACATTGTTTCAATTTTGATTTTTATTGGCCAATATGATGACTCTATTTTTCTTACTTGACAAAATTGAGCTCGCTATTGGTTTAATTGAAACCTTTAATCGATTTGTTGTCACAAGTTTTCATATTATCTTATTATATAAAAATTATTAATTAATAGAAAAATGACAACTAAAGCTAGTAGGATGTTAAACTATAAAATTCATTAATTTTAGGCGTAATATGTTAGTATATAAAGTTTTAAGAGGCGTTTGTGACATTTATTAATGGAGTAAGAAAGTGGTAAAAATATAAAGTTTGACAAGGGTTATTTTGTTGTTTTGCTAAGTTGAAGGCAGTGTTTTGAACAATAACTTTTTTGGCAGAAATAGTCCTCGTGATTTACAGTCGATCACGTAAATTGTGTTAGAAAATTTGCATGTAACGCCCTTGTCGTTATTTGCCGCTAGAGAAGCGATCTCTTAGTCGAGGGTGTTTTAAGTTTTGCAAACTCACTGATCATGAACAGTAAAATTGCATTTAGAAAATGTTAATATTAAAATGAAATGGACCTAGTCGATTGTTAGTTACTTACTATCAAGCTAGAAAGATATTATATAAATGAAGGTGATTTGCACATTTTAATTTTTGATTCACACACTTGAAGTAGTTGAAGAATGTGAATGATAATCTGGAAACACAAGAATTTGTTGTCAATATTTCACAACAACTTGAAGTAGTTGAATAATGTGAAGCGGCTAATAATGGCAAAAGGAGAAGAAGAAGCATATGTAGATGAACAAGCGATTATGTATATGTAAGCGATTGATGACAAGTGGCAAAGGAATTGAAACAAGTGTACAAGATAAACCAAAAATAAGCAAGGAAGGAAAAGGAAAGTCGCAACATCCAAGGGCATGATTTACCACAAGAACATGGTAGATCCGAGAGGATTTTTGAAAATGGAAAAGGCGGTTTTGGATCAAAGGGTGAAGGGTCAACAACCGATAAAGCGTTTCGTGGAGTAGCATTGAACATGCCCTTTCTTTATTGCATTTATATAAGCAGTTAGGAGACATTATCACGTGGTATCTTTTGTGGCCCCAAACTGAATGGATCTAAGTGTTTTGTAATGTAAGGTTGAATTATTGTCTGTAATGGTCCCAAACTCAAGGGGTTTGTCCCCCACATGACTTATTGTCTGATGAATGCAAAAACCTGTTTTATCTTGTATATTGGATCTTAGTCATTTCTGTATTATATAGCATGTCAACCCATTACATAAAAAATAGTGTAAATACTCTTACAAAACATCACGAACCAAAACATATTTCCATTCATACCAAGGATTCCCAAAATACAACAAGAAGATGAAAAGATGTTAAATCCGAATAGAAACATACATAGTGGATTGCTATTACAACAACAAGAAGCAAAAACAAAATAAAACTTATTGACTTCCAAAAAGTCAAATGGGTCATGAGTGAGGGAATAACTTCATCCTGAAACTCCATTAACCTTTCTTCACGGGTCATCTCATTGTCAAGCTGATGTCTTTCATTTGGAGTAAACAACACATACATCTCATTCATTTGTTGCTTGTAGCAATCATGCTCAATTTCAAGATCAAATCATAGCCATGTCTCACATTTCTTTTTGACCGATTTCTGAAATCAAATGACTTTAATAAGTTATGGAAGATCTTCACTTTAATGTCAAGAAAATTGTAAATAATCATCAAGAACTTACTCCACGATTGGACAAACAAGGAAACGCTCACCTGCATTGTTTAGCGTCCTGTGATGTTAAAACCCTATGAGGAAGATTACAAGTATATAACTTGGACTTTCGACAATATGCGATATGTTGGGTGTGTTTTTCCGATCATGAGGTTGGGTTAAGGATAACGGTAGTAAGAAGATGGATTTATATGGTTGAGGTGTGTTTTGTAACATTGGAAACCCGACCCAAATGAAGCAAACCGATTACATGGCAAATACTAATTTCCACATAGATAAAAAGAAATAGGTAGAAAATCATTTTGAATGTTGGTGATATTTAACGGTACCAACAAGTTGGTCGATGATAATGGTATTTTAAAGAGTACATTACCCGATTTGGAAATTTTGGAAAATACGTTGGTAATATAAGTCTTTAACTTTAAAATTTAACAACTAAAGTTTTATTATTTACTCTTCGCTTTGTAGTTTTTTTTCCTTTTCTTTTTACAAAATCGACACATGTGTTTTTATAAGTACTTTTTTGTTGGATGAAATCTAAATATGCTTAACCACATTGTTTCAGCTTTTAATTTTCTTGGCCAATATGATGACCCCTTTTTTTACTTGACAAAATTAAGCTCGCTATTGATTTAGCTAAAACCTTTAACCGATTTGATTTCACATTTTGCATGTTATCTTATTATATAAAAGATTATAATTAATTGAAAATGACAACTAAAGCCGTGAGGATGTTAAACCATAAAATTTATTAATTTAAGGGATAATATGTTAGTATATAAAGTTTTAAGAGCGTTTGTGACATTTATTAATAGAGTAAGAAAGTGTTAAAATATAAAGTTTAGCAGAGGTTATTTTGTTGTTTTGCTAAGTTCAAGGCGGTGTTTTGAACAATAACTTTTGGCATGAAATATTCCTCGTGATTTACAATGACACGTAAATTGTGTTAGAAAATTTGCATGTAAGGTCCTTGTCGTTACTTGCCGCTATAGAAGCGATCTCTTAGTTGAGGGTGTTTTAGGTTTTGCAAACTCACCGATCATGAACACTAAAGTTGCATTTAGAAAATGTTAATATTAAATGAAATGGACTTAGTCGATTGTTAGTTACTTACTATCAAGCTAGAAAGATATTATATAAATGAAGGTGATTCGCACATTTTAATTTTTGATTCACATACTTTAAAGTATAAATACAAAGAAACATCTTATAATATATGCAATTGTTTACGACATAAAATAAAATGTGATAATCAAAACTTAAAATATGCAAATCACATCCCTTATATAAACCTCGTTTAGTAAATGGAATTTACATAACCTAAATTATATACTTTTGACAAAAGAACTTGATAATCCAAACACAATATATGTAGCTATCAATTATTAAACCCAAAGCTAATTAAAAAAAAATGTAATCTTTAATTTGTTAACTTTACTCTATCTACCAAAGTCACAACTCTCAAACCACCATACACTTTGACTTCCATCTTACAACCAAACCCAAACAACAGTACTTGAATGAATCAAGTACCTAGATTCTCTTCACTTCACTTGTACTAAAACTAAACCCGAAAAAAAAAAACCTAAACCCATCTTAACGATGGAAGAAAAACGAAAAAATCCACCACCAGCCACCACTTCCTCCGGTCAACATGAAAACTCACCACAAGACTCATCCTTATCTTCCATCTCATCTTTATCATCCTTAAGTCATCGCTTTGAAGATGATGAAGACCTACACTCAGTCCACCAACAAACACCACATGGGTCACCACCTTTAGAACCTATACCAGATTTATCACGAGCTAGAGTGACGTCATCATCACCACCACCACCAGTGCCTGTGGTGAACAGGTATGTTAGAGAGGAGACTGTGCCCATGAAAAAAACTGATAAAGCTGCTGAAGATGGGTATGTTGGACGGTTGCCGGAATTTGATCGGAGTGGTGCTGGCCATGGTGGTGGTGGTGGCGGTGGGGGTGGTCAACGGAGGAGGGTCAGGTCAACGGGGAAAGAAGGGTGGATGAAGAAGTTAGCGTTAGGTTTTCGGGTTTTGGAAGTGTTGTTCTGTGTGGTTTCGTTGTCGGTGATGGCTACGGATAAGAGTAAAGGATGGGCTCTTGATTCGTATTATCGATATAAGGAGTTTAGGTATTATCGAGTTTTTAGATAGATGTGTTTGATATTTAGTTATTTGGTTTTGTTTAATGTTTATCTGGTTTTTGTAGGTATTGTATGGGAGTGAATGTGATTGGATTTGCGTATTCTGTGTTACAAGGATGTGATTTGGTGTATCAGCTGGCTACTGGAAGTCATGGTAATAGACGGCATTATCTTCGTATTACTTTGATTTCGCTATGGATCAGGCAAGTTTTGAATTTCATTCTTTGCTTTTGTGAATTTAAACATGTGGTCTAATAGGAGTGATTATATTTAGGAGTGTATGCTGTGTAGATTGTGTTTAAAGTGATTATTGCAAGTTGAAATATCAATAGCTAGCAAGATAAATAGATAATACCTTCAAAATCGATGCCCAAACACCACCTTAGAAGGGATTTGTTTTGGAAACGGCAATGAATTAAATTGCCATCAAATATATGGTGCATACGAAATCAGCATTCAAGCAGGAGAACTATCAAAATATGCAACAATGGCAAGAAAATCATATACACCAAAAGCTACCAAACCTAGAATAACCAAATGAACAGAAGCACCCTAAGAGTGGATTGTAAATCAAAATATTTTGTCATTTGGGGTGTTTGGGTATGCATATTATTTGCGCTTTTGGATCTTGGTAACGTTGTTGAGCTCTTTTGGGTGCTTGGGTAAAGCACTGGCGTATGCTTATTAACCTACTTTTTCGAGAAGCTCTTTTGGTGTGGCTTCTTGGGAAAGCTTGCAGATTTTGTAAGGATGTTTTACCATGTCACACTTTTACAACTGATATATTGTGTTTGGATACAATTATAAGCTAGTAAGACTTTCTTCTAAATAAGCTCAAGCTATTTCATAGAGCTTACCCAGACACCCCCTAAGTCGTGTTGCTTACCAATCAGGCAATCACATCACTTCTGCACATAGCTTGGAAAAATACATTTAATCAAGTATTCAAGTGACAACATACTAGCTCCTAGATTAACGGTTTGTATTGTTTCATCTTAATGCATTACAATAGACTAGTTAGATACCAAGGCCAACAAGCGCGAGTAAATATAGTAAATGAATTGCTAACCTAACCTCCTCGCAATTCCCTACCCGCTTAGTGAATTCATTTCACAACACTCAAATGTATATGTGTTAGTTGTATGTGTTTGTTTTGGTTTTCCAGATCTTTCCCGTGACATCATTATTCCCAAGATATAAAAAGACCTTCACAATCTCTTTCCGTCAAACACTTTCCCAAAAGTAAATGATTTTGATAAATAAAGTTCAGATTGATTGAAATAAAGGTTAAAGTTATAAAATTTGAATAAAAATAAAATAAACCTACTAAAATGTAAAACTAAAAATCATAAAATATATCAAATGGATGTTCAATTAAAGAGCACAAAATTTTAAAAATATGGTGAAATTAGATAATAAAAAATTTAAACCGATTAAAAGATATTTAAATTTAAAAATAAAGGTGATTAATTAGTTAAGAAGTCGACACGGTCACCCCATTATCGGAGCTCTTTAGTTTAGTTTGTTAGTCAGCCTACGCAGAGGGATTCAATCCTCTACTTTTCCCTCGCCACGCCGCCTTTTCTCCAAATACGCTAGGCGATTAATAGTGCCCTGCAAGTAAGGGCGATTGGTTCAATTTTTTTTTTTTTTTTAAATTTAAAAAAAAAAAAAACATTTTTAACACAAAATAAAATTTCATTAATAATTAAACGTTATGTTATAATTCAAATAAAATTAAAACTTTACAAAACTTATTAAAACATTACAACACTTATTCAAAATGTAGGTGCGTGGCGCCCTTGATCGCTTCTTTGAGTTTCTCGCATTGTTCATGCTCTATCATGCGGGCAAAGACGGGTCGATCAGCGTGCAATAACAAGAGATCCGTGATCATATTTCTTTTGAGCCTCTAATTCAACTTTTCGCTCTTAGTGCCAATTTTTTGTCTTCCCTAGCTTTCTTTGTTGTTGTAGCTCCAACTCGATTCCGTTGTTCTAGCTCTTCTTCTTCAAACCATAGTGCAGTCCGCCACTCCTTCTTCTCCCCAATGCCTTGGACTCGATCTTGCCCCATGTCTCTCGCAACACCTTCCATAGAAAATCGCCAAGATTTCTTTTTATTCTTTATGTATCACCACCAATTGGTCTATTAGGCACGACGAAGGCACATCCGACCGCACATCCGAGTCGACCAAGTCCTTGCTTTTTATGCACCATCCCTCTGGGTTAAAAAGCCAAGATCTCATTATCCTTCCAAGCGTAATGCTCCTCAAAATCCGCCAACAATGCTCCAAAACAAACGGACGACCACACACTAGTTGGTATTCATCACAAGCTCGTATAAACAAAGGAGGTCATTCTCACCACTCCGTAATTTTGAAAGCATTGTTGTAAATGGCACAAAATGACCAACTCTAGGACATACCCTATTTTTCCACTTTGTAATGATAGAGTTCACGTTCTTTCCGCACCAACCTCCTTCTCAAGTATTCAATGACTCTTCGCCAAAATCCTCAGCAGTTTGGTTGTTTCCTTGCCACACTATTCTCTGATACATCACACCAAGCGCCGCAAGCGCGATCTCTTCTTCTTGGTCCAAAGCAACGAATCATTCTTGCCTTCTTTCTACGCCCTTCTTCTTCCTTTGTAGCTCGCTTTGGTTTGACCGGTGACGTCTCTTCTCGACATTCTTCTTCTTCTACGCCATCAAGGTTGATCGAATCGTGATACGATCCATGAGCCGAACCGCACCGAACCGTGATACTCTTGAGCCGGATAACCCGATCCGGCCCAAAGATAAAATTAGGATTGTTGTATAGTTGCTCATCAAAATCAAAACCCTCAAGATTGATACGGCTAACCGGAGAATATTCTTGATAATTTGAATATGAAGACGTTGATGAATCCATTGTTGGACGGTACACAGATTCGTGCGACCCATACATAGATTGGTTGCTTGACCGGAGTAGCTTTGTTGTTGTTGTTGGTAGTGGATGTTTTGTTATGTGGAACAAATGGACGATTCATACTAAATGGATTGTTGGGTGTTGTTGTGGAGCTTGTTGGGATTGATATTCGAAACCGTGGGGTTGCAAATTGATTATTGGTGAGACACCGTTAACCGGAAATTCGGATCCGGTGTCAAAATATGCGGACGCTTTTGTGACAAACGGGATTTTCGCCTTTGGTTGGTGGTGTTTTCTTAGACATTTTGATAAAGAGGATTGTGTAGAGAGGATTGTAAGATTTGTGAGTTTTGTATGTAAATAACTTGTATTTATAGGATGGTTTTAGTAGTGTTTTTTTTTTATTTATTTTTTTTTTTATAAACCAAACGGTACAAATTTGCAACGGTTATTTTTTTTTGTTTGGATTTAACGGCTAGCAAGAAAAAGAAAAGGGACAAACTTTGCTTTGTTTTATCGATCGAGTATACGAACGAGATGGCCAGTTTTTTGGGCGATCGATACTTTCCACAGTAGGACGATCGACAAGCGATCGATCGCTTGGAGCGACGATCGACACTCGATTTTTACTACTGTGGGCAGCCTTAGAGCTCCTCCTTTTTTGTTATTTTTTAGTTAGAGAAGTGACACATGTCACTCAATGATTGGAGCTCCTTATCTTAATTTTTTGTGGAGCCCACAACTTAAATGCTTTATATAGTAGTATAGATTGATTAAAAATTATGCAAATAAGGTATCTCCTACATGTTATTATATCTTTGCGTAAATTGATCAATTCAGTCATTTGTAGCAAGAAAAACCCAATAGTTTTGTATTTGTGTTTGTTTGATCAAATGATCTGATACTTTAATTATATGATTTAATAATAGGCAATTTTTTCATTGTTATAAAGTTTCTATGACAATAAATACATTGCTATCATTATTTGTTCTAAATTTGTTGAGTAGACACGCATAATGATACTATAGGTACATGCCTATGCTTTCTTGAGACTGGATGCAAAGCTTCAACTTTTGTACTTTCGGTTGTTTCTGAAGATTTTATCATTTTGTTTTAGCCTTTTAGCCTTTACAGTTGTGTTATTATTCATGTCTAAATGTGATGGAATTTATGACTTAAATTTCCTGATGTTTTTTATGGATAAGAGCATCAATGATAACATTATTATGAAATAAAAGCTCTCTTCTAGTTACTGTTATTAGTAAATGGATTCATTAATGTAAGTCATGATGAGATTAGTCCCAAAAAAAAGTTGCAATCAATTAGTACATTTTGCCAGAGTTCATAGTTTGGCTCCACAGCTAACTTCATAGATCATGGATTGGCTAGCCAAGAATACTATTTGGAGTTGCAGTTGCACCACAAAATGTTGATTTACATTGCCTAAGCTAGTCTTTTTAGGTGTTCCGTGTTCTCAACTCTTACTGATGCTTGGTTAAATAAAAGTTGTCGTCCCCTTTAGTTGCTGTATTTAGTAAATGTATCCATTAATTTAAGTCATGATTAAATAGCTCCGACAAAAACATTCGCCTCAGTTAGTAAGTTTTATCAGCCTTCAGTGATTTGCGGCTCCACCGCTAAGTTTGATGTGAAGCCATTCCATTGTTGTTACACCACAAAATCTTGATGTACATTGCCTGAACTCATTTTGAGATGTTCATAACTCTTTTGAAAATTGGTTGACTTCAGATGCTGACATACCTTTTAATATCGCCGGATCGCCAGCAGCAACCAGAGTGGATGACTGGAAATCAAACTGGGGTGCAGACAAGTTCCTGAGCTGGCTACTACATCTGTTGGTTTGGGCTCGTGGCCTTTGCCGCCTTTGCCTTCAGCCCTGATCTCTGGTTATTCACTTTACACTTCCACATCTTCTTGATTCCATATTATTACTCTGTAAATTTTTGAGACATGATTATTATAGAAGCTGTAAAGACATTCTAAGCAAACAATATGTTCTTATATCTCATGTATATAGACTTATTTGATGCCAAATAGGCTTATTGAGCTTACAGTGTAACTGTCAAGCTGAGCTCGAATCCTAGACTATCGGGTTGTAAAATTTACTGCTATCGAAACACTGCATATATTTATGAATAAAGAATATAAATTTTTAGTATTGGTTATTACATAAAAAACCATGCACAATGTCATCATTAACTGTTACCTGTTGCAGTTAAATCATTATAAGACGATGCCTGTGTCTGTCTGGATTTAGTTACTAGTTAAGGCTCATTGAAGAGAACCTAGAGGTTTGTGGTTTAGTCACCTGTTTACTTTATAGTAAAATGAAGGATCTCTATGCTACATACGCGACATTTGAGGCTTTGGTGAATAATTTTAGTTTCTACTGGGTTTAGAGTGGTGGGAACATTAGCCATCATTGCATAGAGGTCGTAATGTGGGTGTGCTATATTAGAGGCGTAAACATGTTAAGTGTAAATGAGTAATGGGAACTTTACAGCGTTCGTCTGGTTTAGAGTAGTGGGAACTTTACACCTTTCGTCCTGTGGTTTAGGCTAAATCCCTACGTACCCCCTGTCCCGCCATTTTTTTTTTCATGATTGATCCTTATAGTGAAAGTATGGGCTTGTTTGGTATGTGAGTTTGGCATGGGTTTTGGAGTTGGAAGACCAAAAACCCATGTTTGGTTTAAAATCTATGATACAAGGCATGATATCTGGCGGTCTCACACTTTTGAAATCTGGATGGAAGAGTTTGGTTTTATATCGTAGGTGGGCCATTTTCTATCTTCTTTCTTTTTCTCTCTCTTCACACTATATTAATTTTTTTTTTTCAAATAACAAATTATATGTTAAATTTTAAAATATTATACTTATATCAAAGCTAACTCTAATTCCAAATCTTAATTCAAATCTTAATCTTAAACATGTCAACGAACCAAACAGCCCTATGTAACACCGTCCATCCCTATCGCAAATTGTCGTTATCTTTCTATGCAAGTCGACTAACATGCCTCCCGTGTGAGGGTATTTTGTCATAGGGATGAGCATTATAGGATCATGGACCGGACCAAACCGAGAAGCGGATCAAACCTAACCGAACATATTTCGGTTCGGTCTTCGGTCTACCCTTTTCCTCATTTTCGATCTTCGGTACGGT
Organism: Chrysanthemum lavandulifolium; assembly: GCA_022545495.1. Classification (NCBI taxonomy): domain Eukaryota; kingdom Viridiplantae; phylum Streptophyta; class Magnoliopsida; order Asterales; family Asteraceae; genus Chrysanthemum; species Chrysanthemum lavandulifolium. The sequence goes on along the minus strand of CM040244.1, from coordinate 140,326,529 downwards.
CCAATCTGATTCGGTCATATGCAGAACCGACTTTTATGCTTTGTTAGACTTGACCGACCGGGGAACCGGACTGGACCGACCCGGACCGAACATTTTAGTCCGGTCCTCGGTCTGGACTTTTGGACCAAATTGGTTTTTGATCCAGTCCGATTTTCAGACCATGATCGGCCCTATTGTGTCATTTCAATTTTGCATTAGTACTAGTACTAATTAAAACAAGGATAAGGATCCTCTCATTCACATTAAACACAACATGACCTCATGCGAGGATACTTATCCTTAAAAGTTAAAACAACCACCACTTGATATCTCACTAATAAAATAACAGTAGCCTCCACTACAATAACTCACATCAAGAGGGGTGTCAAAAAACCGAGGAACCGTACAAGTACCGTACCAGAATCGAACTGTATATTAGAACCATGGTCCGGTTCTTGGTTCCTAAAATTTCAAATTTTCGGTTCTCGGGACGGTTTGGGTCGGAACCATCCGGTTCCGATACTTTCCCGAAAGAACCGACTCTGAAAATATGAAATTTTATACGTTTTCCTTGGTACATTGTGTACATGCATCCTTTTAAGGAAATAGAAAAAAACTAGCCCATTAGTAAATTGAAAGAAAAAAATTTAAAACCTAAAAACCCTAACATTTACTCCATTTCAAATAACACCAAGCTATCAATTTTATTGTTTTACAATTACTAATATCATTCAAAGATTCAAATATCATCATCACCATCATCATCCAATATGAAAGTAAGTTTTTTCTATATATTTTTTCCTTTATATTATGATCATAATTGATTAGATAGTGATACTATGTTACGATCTGATGAGAACAAAAATTAAACCTTCGTATGTGACAATTATAAACTTATATTTTGACATTTTTGTTTTTTTATTTTAATGTGAAAAAATGAAATTATTAGAATGACTTGTATCGTTGGAGACATTTTTTTGTATGTGTTTGTATTAATATTGCATGTCCTTTTATGAATGATCAACAACGAAAAAAATGAATTTTTTAAACACTTTGGTTCTCGTGGGGAATTACCGAAAATTCATGTACCGGAACCGAACCGAAGAACATGGGATGGTTCTCGGTTCCACATTTTCTTTTTTTTCGGTTCTCGATTCTTTCGATTCCGGTTTCGATTCAGTCCGGTTCCAATACCAAAAACACCCCTACATGAAAGAGCATATTACACTATTATAAATAAAATAAAATAAAATAAACAAATAAGCACGATAATCCAAACATAAATATTAAAATACTAGTAACACATAAACATAATAGAATCATGAATAAGCATAACTAAACAATTCTAGAATCACAAAATTCTATCAAGAAAAGAATGCAAGCAAACTAACATAATTATAACTAGGCAACTAACAGGGCAAATTATCTTATTCAAGCAAATAATACTAACTAGAACAAGAACAAGATCTGCAACTATCACAGAAAACATAAATACTAAGAAGATCGCAAAATCACAAAACAAAACATATATTTGTTTTACGGAGGTCCCCCAGCTGACGGTCTCAATTGTGGGCTGCCGAACAAAAATCACTTTTTGTAACTTTGTAACTTTATTGTGGGCTGCCGAACAAAAATCACTTTTTGTAACTTTGTAACTTTTTTGATTTTTTGTTCCAAATGTTGTAAAACAAATTTTCCGTGCTACAGAATAAAAACTAAACATAATTAACACTCAAATCTCCAGCAGTGGAGCCAAAAACTTGATGTGTTATTTTGCTATCAAATTTTAAATTTATAAACTTGTATTACCAATCTTATTTAACAATGCATACGGACTAGTATAGCCGTCCGTTTGAAATTTAAAACTAACAGATTACATTTAAAACTAAAAATAGAAGTCTTATGTACAAAATTTTTTAGTACATCTAAGAAAGTTGTTATAATAGTTTTAACTTTGATGCCTTTTATTGCTTATTTTAAATTGTAGGAAAGGTAAGTTATGGCTACCTAAACATAACCAATGGTCAATTTTTAAAATTTTGAAGGAATTAAAACTAACCAAATCGATTTTTCTAGTTTAATTTTTTCTATCAAACTAAGGTTATAAAATTTTTAAACAAGTAATGTTATTAACTCAAAAGTTATTATCCATAAACCAATTAATAAGGGGAAATTTTTTCTTAAACGCCAACCAAATTTAATTTAAATTCATTTGAATAACGCCTAATAAATTTTATACTTATGCTTTAAATAACAATTTAACTAATTTATTTAGCATTTGGAATTATTGAAAAAAAATCTTTAATTTTAAATGACATTAATCAATATGGCAATTAAAATCCAAAGTAATTTATTTAAACCAAATGATTATCTTTCAGGACTTCCAACACATTAAACCATTTAAAATCAAATTGCCCTAAAAATTTAAAAAACATTAATAATTTCTAATTAATTAAAAAATAATTAAATGTATTCAATTGAATAAAAATTATTTATGAAATAAGTGCTAAGAAATAAATTTTAAAGGCTTTATAATAAATGCAAATGGCTTAAACAAGTATAATTTAAATTTCATTAAACCGGTTAACGGAAAAGGTCCTAGACTAAAAAATAAATTTGATCTAATAAGGCTAAAATTGATGAGTAATCAAAGGTTTAACTAGAAGGTAATTGGCAATCGATGGGAATGAAGGGCATGTGGAGGTATATAAAAAAATGGTTTTTAAAATAAGGATTATTTCAATTACAACAACGATTACAACTAAAGGTCGAAAATGTATTTCTCAAACCATATTTCTACTTCTAAAATTCAATTTTATCTTTAGTAAATTTAAAGTTATACGTATGATTTTTTTTAATTAAGGCCCCAATATTTCAAATTATGGTACTATATGTTTTCTAATTTCTAATTTTATTAATTGCCCAATGTCCAATTAATTTTAAAGTGACTTCATGGCAAATATTTCGTCCTTTTAACGTCTCAATTCAAAATTGTCTTCTTAGTAAACCTTTAAATCCAACGATCTTTAAAAGTTGAAAATATTAGATAAATTTAATAATTTATTCTTTACCCCCATTGAAAATATTGTAATTTTACGTATGATTTTTTATATTTTAGACAGTACAATTGTGTTCAAGATAAAATTAAAATGACAAAAGATAAATTTACCATTAATTAAAAAGAAGACCAAGTTACCATGTGTTTGATTTTTGAGTGAAGTTAATTTATATTCAATTGATTAAATTTAAAAATTACGGAGGATAGATCACATTAACCAAAATTTTTCCTATCTAATTAAACACGGGAAACGGTTTGCACCAATGCCAGGAGGTTTTCCAAATTTGGTAAACTTAAATTTTAAACCTTGTAAATAGATCGTGACGATCCCATACTGTTTGAAAACAATCAGAAAGCCAGTTCGGTCAGCCTAATCACGCATGGCCAGGTGATGCCGAACGAATTTAAGAAGTCTTTCCAAATGGTATTCGATTTTAGATTTACGACTTGAAATATGTTTTCATGTAAATTTTAATTTTATTTAATAAAATTATATTTAATAATTAGAAACATTCTAATCAACCAACTGTGAGCGAAGGTGGCCAATTAAAGGACGTCAACAATTAATGTCAATTTAAAAATCAAATAATTTAAAACTAAAATTTAAATTGGTACATTTCCCAATAAAGATAACTTTCAAATACCAAACCCACCAAGCAAAATCCTGTCAAACCTATGCTTTTAATAGTGACCAGGTTTTGGTTTGCACCGGAAAAATCCAATTAATTAACCCAGAATTGATAATCAAGCATTAGAGACCATGCTTATTGATTTATTCGTTTTAACAAGCCTTTTACCATATAAGAAAGGAAGCGTAGACTTAATTGAACAGGCATCTGAGGAAACATAACCAATTTTCAATTTTACTAAAAAGAAGACTTTGGTATGATTCAGAAGAATCGCTCGTAAGACTTAGTGGCAGAAGCTCTTGGAACACAGTTCATCATAATTTATATATTTAACATGTAATAAGATTAATGTTCCTTATTAAAATAGTTTAGGTAAAATTGAATTGAGTTTATAATCTCAAATAATGTCAAGTTTATTTATTTAACCAAATTCAGAAAAAACTGTTTCCTAGCTTCGTTTTAAGGTAAATTCAGAATGCTTATTATTCCTTAACTACATTTAAATCTTTGCTTACCTTAAAATTAATAGTCAAATTTAACCCTTGTATAGCAACCCTTCATTACCATGTTTTCATATCAACATAATTACAGTCATACTTTTCAAGGTTACCCTTTTATTTAAAACACTTTTTTAGCCGGAAATGAGAGTTAGCGTGATAGCTCATCCCCTCATTTTCCCGAATTTTTGTTTGGGCCTTAAGAGCGATATCCTTTACCTGGACCATTCGGCTTTATTTTGAATCATGAGTTTTAACATTAATCCAGCAAGTTAAAATATTATTTTAAATTATAAGTTTAGGGTTTTAAGATTCTGGTTGTTTATAGGGAATTTGTGGTACCTTGTATTTATATTTGCTTCCATAAAGGTAACTTAAAACAAATTTTGATCAGTCAAAGTTTAAATTTACAAAACACAAAATTTTAGGATTAGGCAGCTTAAATTTTGAAAAATTAATTACAAAAATATTTTAAAGGGATACCCTCCCTTTTTCCATATCACAAACCAGGTTCCTTTTATTTTAAAGGTAACATCAACATTAGGCATAAAACCAAGACCTTTCAAGGTAATCCCAGTTCCCATGGCGATTGAATTTGTTACAAGTTAGTGCTTCATCGGGTATTTTCCAGTCTTGACCTGAATTATAGTATTTAAAAAATTTGTCTTAAAGGTCACAAGTTAAGCCCTTGGTGATATTATATTGATTATTTAACATAGCGGTTTATAAAGCTTCTTTATTCACAATGTTGGTCGCTCAATTTGTATATTTACCAGCTTTATCACAACATAGAATCTTCAAACTATTCTGCTCTTGACCCTCAAGATAGAGACATAAAGTTTCCTATTTAGAAAGCCGACATCTAAAGAAACAACCCAACCTCGATAACCTCTCGCCTTGACTTCTACTAATGGTCATACCCAAGCAAATTTAAATAAGAAAGTATCGTCGGTTTAGTTTAAACAAAATTTTATTGTCAAACGGGCTAATGACCATACGCGGTATTATGTAAATAGTACCGACACTCCCAACTGATATTATCTTATCTTCAATTATATTTGTTCTCATGCTTAAGCATGGTCTAGTTGAAATAATAATTTACGTGACATGCATATAGAGACGTCAACTATTAATAAATTGAATAAAGCCAACAATCTGTCCAAAAGTTTCAAATCGTATCAATGAATTGCGTACTTTTCACTATCGGTCTCAAATACTTCCTAGTAAGGGTAGGGATTTATTGCATTATGCCATTCTATTGATCAATGAAACACTTTTTAAACTCACCATGTCCAAGTTTAAGAACAATTCCAAACTAACAAAACGATTAGTACAAAAATTATAATGTATGATATGTAAACACCTACTTACGTATGTTAATCCATTATGATCTTTAAAAGAACTTTCTTATGAATTTATAAATAGAATATCCAAATTCCAAATTAAACATTCAGTACTGATAGTATGAGAAACTAAACATGGGAATATGGAGACCGCTAATTAATATATGTCATTTCAAAGCATGCTTCTTTTGGTCTTCAATAATGGAAACCGAAAAATGATATGATTGCGCGTATGGAAAGAAGAATATTATCATATAATAGTCTCCAAGAAAAATAAGTGCCTTAGATGTAAGTTTATCCAGTGACGGGTAAGCATCAATTTCTATTTCTGTCGTACGAGCGGCATGAAAGCTGCAAATCGCCTCTAGGAAAACCTCTAGAGCTCGGAATTCAAATGGAGACTCTGCATGCATTAGTAAAGAAACCATAAAATTAACATGCTTGAGCAAAAGACAAAAAGCTATTTCTTTTCAAACCCAAGATATACAAAAAAAAAATACAAAACTGAAACTAAAATTTTGCACAAACAGAAACTAAGGCAGAATTCGAATACTATACCATCTTATTCGTCAGTTTCAACATCATTCTGACCACCCAATTCTCCTTGATTTGCATTTATAATAGGCAATCTCTTATGTAGCTCCTCAACAACTGGTATTACATTATCATCTGAAGGATCTCGAAGCAATAACTGCCCCAGAAAATGAAAATGATGGTTTAGCAATCATGTAACAAAGTCAAACTGTTTTGCTGAACCTCCATATGAAGGTGATCGAATCGTAGGAACAAAGCAAGACAGAAAACCAATATAATTTCATGCTGTGACTAATATATGAAACATATTCTATATAATACATGCTACGAGCATCAAGATACATCTAGAGTATAATAATAATTGTTATAGGTTAAAAGAGATTTAGAAAATTGAATTGGCTTCACCCTAATAAAAAGGAACCTAAAAGTGAATCAAATTAGCAACTAACATTTAGAAGAGAGTGTTATGAAGAATGTAGATGATTCAATGGTGTGCATCTGAGGAACCAGAAGATGGCTTATCAGAAACATCATTGTGCTCCTCATCATTGCCTTGGATTCGTGCCGGAAGTTGATACCCGAAAACCCACCTACACTGGAACTAAATCCAGTTATAGGAGACGGGTAATGGAGAGCTAGGCCTTGATGTTGATCAATCCCCACACCAGAGAAAATATGTTCGTCCACCCAGGCACGAACCTGAGCCGTGTTACTGGACTGAAGGGGTCCCCTATGAGACTGGCCAAACAACGGCTGCAAAAACAGCATAGTATGTGATGAACCAAACACAAACCCATTCGGAACACCGTCCCCACTTCAACCCATTCTCTTTACATTTAACAAATCAGCATTATTTGTTGTCACCTCTAACATCGTTTTCCAACCGAATAAGTTCAACCTTCACCGAGTCCTGTAGTAGATCCTTGACTTTCCTGTCCACACTGCTATTAATGCAGGTAGATTTTCCCGTTCCACTTTTAAATACTACTAATTGTCATAAAAAAAGAAGTTTGTTTCAGTTTTTGAGAACCGTACCTGTTTGCTAACTTGCAGGAAAATAAATTATTTATGAACACAAAGTGAACGCCATGTTGGGAGGTCATACATGGGAAGAAGCATCTACCATAGCCGAGATTATCAGCAAAGCTGATCATGATAATGATACCCCATGTTTCTTTAGTTAGCTAGCACAATTACACTGCAAGCAACCGATCAATGGCCTTTTTCGCAAGCCGCTCCAACACAATCCACACAGATGAATGTTGTGGCTACAATTCTACAATCGTGGGGCATACATCAAGTCACACTCATATTCGAAACCTCACATCTAGCTTTGTCGTCAGCACCAAGCATCTCTCATATCTCTCGAGCATTTCAAAAACAGGTAGTGTATGTACTAACCCATATCTTACCACCTATGTGTTCTCTAAATGAAGAGCTTGAACTACTTAAGAGACAATAGCGTCAAGTCTTTGTAATACACACATCCTTAGAACTCGGGGCTCGCCTGTTTTAGACAACCAAGAAGAAGGAAATGACCGGAGACGTTTATCTACGGATTGCATGTAACCAAATCACTTACGTGATTTACTTGACAAGAACGTAGTTTTTTTTTCAAAAAGAAAATTTGTTTTTTTTGCATACCTGTATTCTGCTCGTGTTGTCTCAAGATGACCATCAAGCCTCAAATGTTTATGAAACGGTAGGATGATCATGGCTGCCTTTTTAGCCGCTGCCCCATTACAAATATCTTCATGCATACTTGATACAGCAGAAATAGCAGTTGTTGGTCTGATAGAGACTTTACTGAGCTGCTGAAATGTCTCAAATGCAACCACGATCTGGTCAGAGTCAGCATTGGGATTTTTCTTCCAAAACGGAAACCCGTTTTGCCTAGCTTTGTGCACCATCAGTATAGCGGAAGACCGTTCAGTGAGTTCCATGAGGTACTTTAAACAACCTCTCTGTTTTAGCCGTCCTTTTCACCTCCTCAGCTTTCTTTGTAGTATTAGATATTTGTGATCGAGGTGACTTACCAGGTGTCGTACCAAACCTGAAGTACAACAGGTCCTAACTCAACCAATGTCATTTTCTTCAATGGCAAATTCTCATTATTGCAGCCTTTGTATTATTTCCCATGTCTAATCGATCCACGAAACCTGCTGCTATGGCAACAACATTTTTCAATGTCCCACATAGTTCAACTCCATCCACATCTTGACATGCTGAGACCATAAAGTAAGGAGTGTTGAATAATTGCACCCTCATCTCTGCAATCTCTCTATTTCCGCAATACCCTACCGTTGCTTCACTAAGTCTCTCCACTGCAATCTCATTAGCGATGTTAGCACCCATAAGAACACAACAATTAACACCTAACTGTTGTGGAATCAAAGTGGAGATCATACAAGGACCTTCCTTCTTGACCTCCATTCCTTTAATCAAAGTTATGGCTTGAGCATCACTCCTAGTCGTTCCAATTAATCTCTTGCATATACCCTCCATGAACTGATGAGGGGTCACAAACACCAACATGTTTGCATCCCTCACTGCATTTTCAAGATCTGGGTCAGCAAGAACATTACTTCCAAGCTTAATCCTCAGCAAATACTTTACATTTTCATTGGTACGATTAATAACATCAGTAAGTTTTGACCACTTGGAAAAATCTCCTCAAACACCCACATCTTCACTTCATCATAAAAAGATGGTAACTTGATAGTATTGAAGCAATAAGCTTTGAAGAAACACTACCCCAATTCCCACTGCCAATAATTGTAACCTTAAATTTAGTTGAATTATTGTTTTGTAGAATGTTGTTGTTGTTAACAGGAGACATGGTGATATGAAATGAAATGAGGAAATGTGAAGACGATAGGAATTAATGGAAGGAAGGAAGGTGTGTTTATTTGTGGGTTAGGGCAGAGAAGGTATACGCCACAATGTCAAACAGATTATTTGAACCTGCTTCTATTGCCTTTAATATCGATCTTTTCTATTTCTTTAGTTCCTGAGAAATAACACATATAGATTTCACTTACTGACCATAATGATCACATACTCATTTAGCCAATTCTACTACTAATCTACCTAAGAGTTAACTTGGCCTGTAACCCTTCCGATAGAAAAAAGGAAAATAATATCAAATCGATATGCATTTCATACCTGAGATATCCACAAAGCATGTGTTTGGGCCACAGGTTAACCCTCCCGCATGGAAATCAAGGTATTTGGTGAAAGGTCTATAAATTTGTAACAGGATCGGAAGTAATCCTGCAAAAGAACTTAACTAACGAATGCACTCATAATGGCAGTGTAAAAGTTATATTGAAGAAATAGCAAATATATTATTTGCATGAACAATTTATAAAGTATGAGTGACCTTACACTCATATTTCCACCAGCGTTGATGTCCAAGAAGGCACTTCCTTGTCTGTAGAAAATAGTTGTAATCAGTATCACTACTAATATGGCATATGATTGCTTCACCCGAGTTATATCTTATCCAGCATATATCATATTGCATCATCTTACCCCACACAATGATCACCAACTATCAAGGAATTAGTGCTAACATGAAGCAATGCTAGATGTCCATTTGTATGCCCCTACATATCAAAATTACACTTTTGTCAAATATCTTAAAATTTTGATTTCAGTTCTTATACAAGTAATAATAAACTGAAAATGAATAGAATATTGAGAAATAAAACAAACTAATTCGAACAGCAAAGGGTAAACTTGATTAAATACAGAATGATATCAGGTGGTAATTATTTACTGGAGCAAAAATAATTCTCAATCTCTCCCCGCCAATGCAGATCTTTTATGTTCCTGAAACTGTCGTACAATCACCAGACCAATCATCTACATCCCCAAAACAACAAAAAATAAAGAATTTATGAACATTACATGAATTAAAGTGAAATCATGTCTAAAAAACAATATGTAAAAAGGTCTTCGGTGTTTTGCTTGTTAATCATATAAGTTCTAACCTTTGATAATGTGATTCATGGTGTTTTCATGGACCAAAAGACAAGCATCATGATTGGTCTTCTGGATAGTGGAAAGACCTGAACATAAACAGTAAATAGAGCATCAAAGCAAAAGTAGCTTCTGATTCTTAGAGATAGTAAACCAAAATATAACTCATGAGTGTTAACTATTGTTATTGCTTACTATCAACATGATCACGATGATGGTGAGTGACATAGACAATTAACTTCCATGGTAAAGCAGAAACAATTTCTGCAAGCTGGTTGGTTGTCACCATATAGATATCACAGAAGTTACCAAACCAAAGATATAATAAGAGATAAGATAATAGAATAAAATGTGTAAAGTAAAAGGTTAAAAATAAATTGTGATAAGCACACTATCAACACAAACTTGTAACAACCAAAGTTAGGAAGTAATAAAAGACATATCTGAATTAATATAGATTTCATACATTGTAGTATAAGGTGCAATTTGATTGTTGAGTATGCACACTTTTGGTCACATTCACTTGTTGACCTTAGGCCATAGAGTGTTGAGACTTGCATTTGATAGCACATGCACCCGAGGTGGAACTGATGTCACATAGTCACTGCCGCATTTCGGTCTATTAGTTACATAAACCATATTCATGGACAAAATATCAGAAAGTAGTAAATTAAATCCATTGTATTAATTTGTTCCCTTCACGGTTTCTTCTGCAAATTCCAAGGCGTTTTTGTCACTATAGAAAAGATCAGAATTTGTGCCAATTTAGTCGAGGATAAGTAAGATCTTGACTAATGAGTTAAAATGGCTTTTCCAGCTGCTATAGGAGAGTAAGGCAATTTAAATTTAATTACCTATAAGGCTATAAGAAAAAGAATAACAACAATAAAAACAATGATAATACACCTCGCTCATTGCATCTCCCACGCAGAATTTGAAAACACTAATATACATCATATTTATCCATAATAAAAGTAGCTGATACTTATTGTTCAGTGGCAAATCTGACATATCTTAACTTCACAATCTCCACCTCAAGAGATGAACAATACCGTCACCAGACTCAGCCTAGTATTCAAGAATCAACAATGCATATTGTTACATAGATGATTAACTTATACCAAAAAGGCAAAAACTATGAAATAATATACGGAGGAATGAGCGAACCTATTTTCTCTTTCATGAGTTTTTGTTACTATTTGTTACTTCTGAGTTTTTATAGATAACAACCTTCTCTACGTGCATGCTCTTGTGTAGGGATTTGTAAGGGACAATGGTTTTGAAATTTTGGCCATAACATCTAAATCGATAGTTGGTTTAGCATCAACATATAGATTAGTATTGTTGACCTTTACTATCCTATAATCACTTAGTGAGTCCTGGTAACTCAACACTAAAGGGCATATTTGGTAATGCATTGTGTTATTGATCATCTGATTACATGTTTAGAAGTCTCAATCAATCAGTTTCAAGTTTTGAGTACAAATCAAATAATCATTGATACATTACCAAGCAGCCTAACATGTTTTCGACTGGTTTATTACCTTATCAAAGAGCTTTTAAGACATCCATATAAACCGCTAAGATCAAAATGTCATCATAGAACGATAAACTCAATCCCAACCTGCAAAACAATAACCTACTTAGTCTGAGATCACACAAAGCAAAAGATCCTACTATTCAGCTAGGATAACATTCACACACGTAACATGTTATGGAGGTTATAAGAGAATGTTTACATAATATTCCTTGACTCATAACATCGTATATGGTATCTATTTGAATGTACCTGACATGTCAACATTACTGAATGAACTAAGTTCTTTGGTGAAATTATGGAGTAGGAGTTTAGATTCTCTTTCGATCTTTGTACCGATGCAATGCACATGCCTACAAAGTTCCTTAAAGAAAACCCACAACGCGTTTATGATGTGTGTTGTATCTAGCTTAAGTGTGTTCAACCATACTTGATGGATTAAGTAAGTTGTGCTTCACACGTATCGACACAGGATCTAACTATTCTTCCAGTTTCAAACATCTCAACCCCTCATCTAAACATATAATATTATCATTGTAGTACCAAGAAAGAAATAACTACCTGTTGAAAATGGGTTGTTGAAATTTCATGAAGAAATTTTGATGGTACCATGCCAACTAATGACTCTCCAACCACCGCTTCAGCCTGTACCAAATCAAAATTGATATTGTAATGATTCATACTTTCCCTTGGTCAACAAAGAAGACATCATATATACCTCAACTGCCATGGTTGGTTGATGAATTTTTGTAAGGGTTTTGAGAAAAAATTATTATGAATAACCTGCAAAGCATATAAAAAAAGATGTTTATAAAATAAATAAGAATGTAACTGAACTGTATAACCAAAGATTTGATAACTTCATAGATGCTTCAAGTTCCACATCAGGCGCCTGGATAACAACCTGCACATCAAAGAGAAGAAAAAAAACATTGTGTATGTGATAATGAGATGAATGAGTGATATTAGGGTTTTTGGGATAAAAAATACTCCGTATGAATTGGACTGGATATTAGGGTTTTGGGAAAAAAATACTCTGTATGAATGGACTGGGTTTTATCATAGGGGTTATTTAATTACATAGCTTTATCAATAATAAGCTGCAAATTAAATCCCAACAATTGTGTTGGCGCAGTGGTAAAAATATATGCAGTGTTACTCACAGATACATGTTCGAATCCTGCTTCATCATTTTTTGAGAAAATTAAAGCCGGATTTTCTATGGGAGAAAATTAAAGCCGGATTTTCTAAATAGAAAAGGATTGCTTACGTGGCATACATTGCTTGGGTGGATTTATGACGTGACGCCTCCTCTTTATATATAATATATATATATATATATATATATATATATATATATATATATATATATATATATATATATATATATATATTAAATAAAACCTATGCAAACCTTTAAAACTTTAAAAATATAATAACACAATATTTTCTTAAATTTTAAAACCTATGTCAAACCTTTAAAACTTTAAGACTTTAAAAACTTTTACAGAAATTATGTCAACTTTTTTTGTCAAAAAAATTTTATAAAAAAATCTCGTAAAAATTATTAATAATATCATTAAAAATCTCGTAAAAAATCACGTAAAAAATATTTATAAAAAAAATCTCGTAAAAAATTTTATAAAAATAATCTCGTAAAAATCATTAATAATATCATAAAAAATCTCGTAAAAAAATTTTTATTAAAAAAATCTCGTAAAAAATTGTGTAAAAAAATCTCGTAAAAATTATTAATAACCAAATTTTTAAAATGCTTTTTGTGAAAATTTTATATAAAAAAAATATCGTAAAAAGTTCAAAAATATTTTAAAAAATTTGTCAAAAAAGTTTAAAATTTTTTTGTGAAAAACTTACTTAAAAAATTCGGAAAAAAAAATTTTGAAATAAAAAAAATTATTAATAATATCATAAAAATCTCATAAAAAATCTCGTAAAAAATCACGTAAAAAATTTTATAAAAAATATCGTAAAAAATTTATAAAAAATCTCGTAAAAATTATTAATAATATCAAAAAAAAATCTTGTAAAAAGTTTTATAAAAAAATTCGGACAAAAAAGTTTTTGAAATAAAAAAATTATTAATAATATTAATTAAATAGTTGAATAAATAATAAATGAAAAAAGTAGGGACCAAATTCTTGATATGATACAAACCACAAGGACCATACAATAGGAGGGTATTTCTGTCAATTCACCCATTTAAACACCCACTGACGGTCAAATTAATGAAAAAATGGTCAAGGACCAAACTCAGAATGGGCCAAAACCATAGGGAGGAGATCCGCAAAAATAAAGTTTAGGGACTAAATCCAGAAACCCGATAAATCACAAGGACCATTTATGTAATTAACTCAAGTAAATAAAGTTACCCAAAAGTATGGTTACAAATGAGTAAGAAATAAGAAGTTCGAACACTCCTTGAGCCTCCAATCAACTAGTATGTCTTCAACCACGCCAAATAATAGTACAAAATGCTTCCTTGATTGCTCTTAGTACCCTACTCAAAATGGCAAAGTTCTAAGTCTTTATTTTTTCTTAGCTATGGATTGGACCCATCTACCATTTAATATTATTACTTTTTAAGCGCCCATAAAATCCCTTTATTTGGTCTATATCCGTAAGGATGAAATTTGACATCCTCCCAATAAAAGACTTGGAAAGACATGGGACCCACATGAATCTTTAGCTAAGAAGAAAAATAAACAACCCCTAAGCCTAGGTTGTAGGATAATCACCTATGTCACACGCTGATATCTAGGCCTAACCCGTTGTATTTATGCTTAAACAACCTTCATTAGCAAGAAAAAGCGTTCAAGAGAGTAATGTCCATGAAATGATCGGCCTCCATCAACGAGGAGTAAAAACATCATAAATGCAACTTTTAGCCGAATTGTACCTCATCATGGGTCGTGGTCCTCATCGGTCGTTGGTGGTACGCCACGGCTCGTGGTATAGTTTGGTTGGTTGGTGGTACAACCACGACTTGTGGTACAGTTGGGCGGTTGGTGGTACACTTCTTGTGCACATTTTTCTTCTTTCGCCTTTTCGTTTAGTTGCCATTTCCTCCGACCGTTTTTTTCTCTTCATTTTTTCCCTTCTTCACTCGGAACCATCGCTTGAGTCTTTTATCTTTAAAGTCTTCTTGAAGTTGTTCTTTGGGTAGAATCGTCATTCGTGCATATCTTCTTGTTTTGACATCATTTCTTCGCCTTTCTCGTTGTTGTCTTCGCTTTGATCATACCGAGCCTCGAATTCATCTTTTCGCACTATTAAGCACCAATATCTTACAAATATAATCAAATAACATGTAAACACACAAATAACGCGAAATGTGTACAAATTAAGCATTATCAAATTCCCCACACTTGAGTTTTGCTTGCCTCAAGCAATTCCACTTTGAAGATCATTTATCCAAATGGTGCAATGATCGTGGTTCATAAAATTATGTTTATTATTCTAATACAAAAGAGTAAAAGAATAATTAACGTTTTAAAATTTATATGTGAAATTCTAGACCTTTGACAATACCCAACGAATCTCAATCTTTGTGTATATTTCTTTTAGACTAAAATACACTGTTGGTCCCTAATTTTGGCCAAATACATCACCGGAGGACAAAACATGGCATTTTCATCGCAAATAGTCCAAACTATGGGTTTTTGAGGCTAAACCAGTCCCTCGACCCATTTTCCGTTAGTCAACTTCTGTTATTTTCCTCATGTGCCTTGTACATGAGGGCAAAATGGTCATTTTATTATTTTGGTTATACCATCACTACCACTACTCTTCCTTTATCTCTTTTTCCTCGCTTCTAAATATCCGCTTTCTCTAAAATTAACAAAGATCACCATAAAATGAAAGAATGAAATTGTATGCAATATTATCAAGTATACAATGCAAAAAAAAAAAAAAAAAAAAAAAAAAAAAAAATTACAACAAAACATGAAAATTGAATATATATTAATATTTGAAAAAAAAAAAAAATTTTTCATCATGTCCTTACTTATCTCCATCGAAATACAGATAAAGAGATATTCAACAACTGCTTGTTAGGCATATATTTTTCCGTAATCAATTAGTACCATCAAGAATCGTATGCGGATACACTTATCTAATCATTTAATCCTAATGCGTTACTCAATAATGCGTGGAGATTAGCATGTGTGATAATGTTAATCCTTCTACATGGTTATCAAGAAGACCTTTCGTGATTGTCGCTCCTCTAATAATTTAAAAGCAACAATGGATGAGTAAACTCTAGCGCATTTTAAACTAGAAACTTAAGGAAATCAAGATTTATTGTAAACAATAATGTGAATCTTAGTACCACCAGAAGTCGAATTCCCAAGATTGTATGATAATGAACGCCAAATGTTGTTGGGGAATGTCAAAGTCCGATGCATTTTTTCCTATGCCTTCCTTTCATCTTATTCAAGTTTCTTAGGAACCAAGTGTGTAACTAAACTAGAGTACATAACTACATACACACTTATTGCTATCAATTTTGGTTAGTAATCGGAAAAAGGAGATTGCAGAGTCCGTGGCAACCGAGAACCGATTTATTACCCTATGTTTGGTACTTATCACCTACTTGTAAAAGCTTAAGCGTTGCCAAGATAACTAAAACAACTTAAACAATCGAAGTTCTTTGGTTCTATCCAAACAATTAAATGTGTTTATTAGCTGATCAAACCTCGTGAAGTTGTTTTGAGGGTTGTTTGGTAAATAGTATTACTTCAAGCTTCTTAATTAAGGGCTTATTCCTTCAAAATCCGAATAAGAAGATAAGCAGTTTTCAATAGAGTGTTTGGGATTGCTTATCTCTTAAAAACAAAGCAACAAGCACACAAGTGCTTAGGAGGTGTTTTATTTAGCTTATTTTTGGGCTTATAGGCTTATTAAATTTTGTAAAATCCCATAAGCTCATTGAATCGGCATATGAGCTTATTAACTTCAACTTTTATAGGCTTAAAAATGCCATAAGCTAAAGTTAATAAACTTGTACACCAATAAAAATGAGCTTATATGCTTCTCCAAAGTACACTAACCCCATAAGCCCAAATTATAAGCTAAACCAAATACCCACAAACTCGCCCTCCCATCAATAAAACACAAATGCATACTTTCTGACGTGACCTAATTTCTGCACTAATCTAAATCCCTCACTACAAATATGCAAAATGTGAACCGCATAACAATATTGAAACCCAAAAAACACAATATATTTCATCAAATTTCAATTATAAAGAAACTAGAACACAAATGCATACTTTAACAACTTGTCGATGCATCTAATAACTATGTACATGAATAAAAGATAGCGAAGATTGTGTATACTACCAATCAATCGAGCCGTTAAAACCCTTAATGAAATGAGGTCTTGCAAGATTCATCATCATCGGTTTAAATCACCGATTTTTGTAAAGCCCTTTCGTGATTGTTGTTCCTCTATAGCGTCTAAATAACAACAATGGATGAGCAAACTCAAAAGGCAATTTAAACTAGAAACTTAAGGAATCATGAACAATAAATAACGTTGGCGATGGAGAGAGTGATGGTGAAGGTGATGGTGAAGGTGAAGGCGATGGTGATGTTGGTTGGAGAAAGTGAAGGTGAAGGCTGGGAGAGGGTGATGAAATGAAGATGTGTTTGAGGTTTTTATATATAAATGGTCAAAATGGTCATTTAACAAGAATAACGGGATTTAACAACATATAACGGGACGTTGACTAACGGAAAATGGGTCAGAGACTAGTTTAGCCTCAAAAACCCATAGTTTGGACTACTTACGATGAAAATGTCATATTTTATCCCTTGGTGATGTATTTGACAAAGTTTAGGGACTAACGGTAACGGTGTATTTTAGTCTTTCTTTTAATTCGAATGGCAAAACTCTCCAAGGTTGATGTTATCATAACCGTGAATGGATTTTCATAGGATGCTCACTAGTTTTTATATTAACTACAATAGTGCCATTGATCTAATTTTTATCAAGTGACATCGTTATTGATACATCCAAATTCGTACCTATTCATCCTATACTTTTAGCAAATCTAAAAAAGGATCTTTGTTTTTCTAGTTATACGCATACATATTTTGTTCCTTTATATATTACACATGCATCTCTTTCAATAACGGTTCGCTAAAGATCTACTGCCAGGTACCTTCACTCGCTGTCTTCTTTATTCCACTATTTTTATCTATGTCATGGTGCCGCGGAATCATGTGGAAAATAACATTGTAATTTGTACCTGTCATTTTGGCAATTTTGGTATTCGATTCCTTTTAGACGTACTGATTTTTTTTTATGAATAGTCTTTCTTAGATATAACTTAATTGACTGGCACTTGACGCAAGTAACAATTGTAAACAGTGTAATCAGAATATGAAGGACTAAGAATTTGACCCATAGAAAGGTATATATATTCTTATTGATCATCAAGTTAAACTTGTGTTATGGTAGATTCTTTTGAACGGTGGAAGTATTATATATAGAAACTAGCAAGGAGCTAGAGAACAAAATTACGAGTTTTTACAAGCTTTGATAGGATGAAAACCCAATCTAACCACAAGGGATTTAATTTCCTATTTCTATGTAACATCCAACAGTGGGATAGCACCTTGATGTCTTCACCGAGAGTGTCTTTCTGGGGAGGGTTGAGGTTGAAACATATCCGATTTCTATATCTCCAAACTTTGTTAAAATTGAGCGCATCGTTGCGCTCGCATCGCGCATCAGAGTGATGCGTTTGAAAAAACGCAACACAAAACCTGATGCGAGTTTGCTCCAGGATGCGGCCTAATGCGAACACATGAGGTCGCAACAGTGTGATGCTCGCAACGGATGCAATGGACGCATCATTTCGCAACAGTGTATTGCTGGCATAATAAATAGTAACTGACTTTTGACATTGTCGTTACTCGCTAGAAATATGTATGTAGGTACCATATTTAATCATTTACTTGTCCGTAATTTAAGTAGAAATATTTTATATTCTGTATTTATTATCTAGCGCCACACGTCCGTGATGCGCTCGCAACCGCATCGTGCATCACGCATCGGTCGAGCGCAATGGATCGCCGCACGCAATTTAAAACGAAGTCTCCAAATGATCCAAGTTGTCCTTTGACCAACAACATCGAAACAAGATTTTAATGTATTGTTGAAATTGACATTATCACCCGAAGCTAAAAGACTATGAATATCTTTCGGAAAATCACCACAACCCCACCAAGCCGAAACCATATTCCATAAGTCAACCACTACTGAACATTTGATGAATAAGTGACCGAGTTTCTTGGCCTTCATTGCACACCGGACAACAAGTCGAATTAATGTCAATCCCACGAGCATTTAGATTACACCTCTTAGGAAGACGATCAAGACCAAGCATCCATGGATGAATCTTGACTTTGATTGGAAGTAATCTGTTCCATCTAATCCGATTAAAGTTATCACTATATATATGGGAGGAACTTTGCATCTATCCTTTTCCTGATAGATGAAACAGAGAAGATTCTTGAGTTGTGAAGAACATAGTCCCATATATCAGCATCTGATGAAGGCTTAAAGTCATTAGAGGACCAGTTGGTTGTTATACTGATCAGTCTCAGACCCACTACGAAGGGGCCTTTGCCAGGCCCATGATCTAGAAAGGGGACCAGTAGGCACGATACAGCTCTTGGAAATGCAGCAGTCCTTGATGGATTCCAGCAGAAACAATCTTAACTTCAAGTTTTTACTGTATGAATGTAACGTACTTCTGGATATGATTTCCTTTGATTTAAGAAATCGTCTTATGTACATGTAACTTGAAGTTTTGATGTTTGCAAATTGAATACTCATGAAGTTCGTCAAATCAAATGTAGTTATTTATCTTAACCAAAACTGGTACATGAGGGAGAAAAAAGGACTGTTTCCCATGCACTGCTATCAGTTTTAAGAGTATAATCAACATGTAGATGCTTTTATTCATACTCAACTTACATTTGGTACGAATCTCTTGTACCACTTCCAGTTACAAATAATAGTGATCAGACATTTAAGCTCCGCTTTGTATTATGCATAATCTCCTAGAACATGGATATCCATGTTTATTCCTATTATCTAAGCATATATTATATCAATTAGCTTAGGTAGCTACTGTCTTCACCCACGATGTTTATTCGCTCATTTAAGCCACGCTTTTCCATCTAAGCACCAGCAGAAGTAATCAGACCTTGAGATTGACAGCAGTGCATCAGGACTCATCCTCTCAAGCTCACCTTGTCTCCACGAAGAAAAGTTATTCTTGTTTTGGGGTCTGTTGCAAGAGGATAGTCCTCCGCCTATGAGCTTGAGATCTCATTCTTCTGTATAGTCTCATCGTTGCAACACAGTCATCGTATGGATCTTGTATCCCATGTTGAATATCGAGCTGTAAAATAAGAGATTCATGATTAACATATATGAATCTCTCAGCGATAGAAAATGTGAGGTAATAAATATATCAAGTCCTTAATGGATGTTATTATGGTTATTACCCGAGGTATGATTTTGTTAGGTATTTGAGTGAGTTGCTGAGCTTGCTAGTCTTCATTAAAGGTGGATATTTTGCTGTATCCCTATAACATAATGGTGAATCACGATAAATTTTTAAGAGCTTTATAACAAATGTATCATGTGTCACAAACAGGCGGAGCCAGAAATTTTGGTCGAGGCACGCTTTGATAAATTTTAGAAACTACATTATAAATTGATTTGGGGGGGGGATTACAAAAGGCCAAATATTTTCGAAATTTTACACTAGGGGGGCACCTAACCCCTGCGCCCCCCCTTCCCCCTTTATCTCCATCCATGGTCACAAACAACATGAAGGTATACGTACCTTATCTTTACAAGCGGATAATCGAGTTCCAAGCATTTCATGGCATGATCAAGACCATGCCCTACAAGAATCCTTGCTGTCCCACCTCTTGGGCGGATCTTCCATATTGGTTCCCCATTGTATAGGAAATCTTGAATTTTGCTTTGAACATGTCTCAGTGGCATTGCATCCCTGAGGTATTCTGGTATAATGCCAGTGCTTTCGTACCTGAAAGTTATCAGATACTTAAATATATATAAATATACACGCATAACTTGGGGACACTTCTAACATTAAATCAAACAATATCTGCACCCTTGTGTATGTGTTTTTAAATTGTTGAAATATGTACCATAAAATTAAGAAGGCACCTGTAGTTTGTAACAGGAAGTTGTGGCTTGATATAAGAATGAAATAGTATGTTCTCGTATTCATCAATGATGCAAACTCTTGCACAAAGATCTAATGAACCATCACTACCACCACCAACCATTTTGCAGGCAAGCGCAACTGCTCTTGTTTTCCCACTATCGATTCTCAGGTCATCCAATCGTTGTAGTACCCCCTGAAATATCAATAAAGAACTCAAAGGGTATCCATTGAGTGACATTATAAGTATAGATATCTAAAGTTTATGAGAATTAAGAGTTTGAGGATATAATTAATTACATTACTTCCACGCACTAGCTGGCATCTATCTTGGTGAATCCTGAGGCGTTTGGGCTACCAAGGATGCTTAAGCATATGGTGCACCCACGGTCTCTAAACACCCTTTCGCATTCAGCCTTTGGCATGAGTCCTGAGGAATTAAGGAAGTGATTAATATATATGTCAATATCCTCAAAATATAGTAACTGAAACATATACTATATTATCTAGTAGTAGTATACTAGTACCTATATTTTCTCTCGTATCTTGCTTGTTTCTTAATTTTTTATTAGTACCTATAAGATGATCGGAGAGATTCAAAGGAGCGGCAATGTTTCCCACAAATTCCACACACTGGTTCATGTACAGAGTGATACGAAGTCCTCATATGTTCAACCAGGTGCTCCTTTTTGTTGAACTGCCTATAGCATGCTGCACATTTGTTCCTATTCAAGAAAGAAAGAATGCAGTAAGATCAAAAGCCACAGAATAATCTTTTTCCTAGTTTACTACAAAGAAACCGTCATATTACTTTCCAAGAACATGTTTAATTTGTTCACGTTTATCTATAATTAGTTGACTATATGTTGTGTTACCTTTGGGATTCTGAAAAATCCATTGTTCTGTCACGTTAGATATCACTAAATCAGTATACTTTTATTTATTCTATTAGAGAAGTTGAGAGGACTTGGGAAGAATTGGTAGAATAGCGTAGGTATTTATAACATAATTGTACCAAGAGAAGATTAGTACATCATATCAAACAATTGATTCTTTGTACCCATTAGGCCATTATTACTCTATAGTACACGTACAACGTCAGTCTCCGTCTCGAATCTTCACTGCATAAACCCATTACTACAAAATACGTTCATCCTTTTATAAATTTGGTCCACACTAAGCTTAACAGAATATTTTTTCTTTGCTTTATGCTTCTATACGATTTCGATATATACATTCCTTTCTACTGTGTCTATGTACTATGATTGGTTATTACATAACTTATGGCATGGCATGTAGATCTAGGATTTCAAGCTAGGGCATACACTATGCACTATCGTTGGAGATTATTTTATGGGATACATGACAATAATAATGATTTCTTCTTCTTTTTTTTGTTCTACATTTCTTTTCAAGGTTGCATATCCTGTTTTCTACATAGACCAACCCTGGCATGTATACTGTCTTTCAGGCGTTTTATACAGTTGTCGTTCTTTTTAACGCCCATGTTTCTTCTGCCAAGTGATTTGTTTGCATTTTGATGGTTTCGTTAATTAGTTTATATCATAAATTATTCTTCTATATTTTAGATTGGTAGGCTTATCCTAAAGAGCTTTGCTACAACCTCCTACTAAATCCTCCTACACAACAATATGAAATAGTTTTTTTCCACTCATTCTCTCTCTGCATCCAAACCGTCAGAAGGAGGCTTTAGCTTCTTTGTATCCTAAAACATGGTACTTTTATGGATTAGATTTGGATATATTATGATTTATGATCTGGGCGTCTTGCTACAGTAGAAGAACGTGATAACCTTTTTCAAGGAATAAAAAGAGGGACATGATGCAGGATACTGTTTGTGAACCTTTATTTTGTCAGTCAATGCATGTCATCATAATGTTGCTGATAAGCTTTCATTGATTAAGACTATAAAACATGCCAACATCCTTACTGTTATATTTTTTATTCAAAAGAAATAACCATGTAACTATACGCCCCATATATCGTATATAATGAGACTTGACACACCTGAACACATGCATAAAAGATAAAAGCTATCTGATTTATTCCCATACTCAAACTATGATATCGTTTGATGTAATCAGATGGTTATGATAGGTAAGTTCATAAGATTACAGTTTTCGTGTTATAGCACTTACAAATTTCCTTCTATTCGCATACACTAAAACACGTGTGGTGGTAATTGTGATAAAAATTAAAGGTTTTGAAGTGTTGTTATCATGGATGCAGATATAGGAGTCTTGCGTGAGAGGAAGATGAACTTTTGGAAAGAAAATAAGAAATGTAGGGATTCTGGGACGAACGGGGTGAAAAACTTTTGACCAAACAGGGGCCCAAGGAGATTCGAGCTTTGAAAATATGCCCAATAACAACGAGATTTTGAAAAAGGGCGCAGCATATTGTTATTCATGGATACTATTGAGTACTTACACTGGTCCAGGTATTCCATCATTTTCTCTTTGATTCTGGCTTTCATTACTTTGAATGTCAAACACCAAAACTTGGTCTCAGATGTAAATAGTTAAAGATGGAATCGAAGTAAATTATTGTATGGTCAATAGAAGTTGAAAGTGGTAGCTGGCTAGGCATGTCGGATATTAATACTTACCTAATGTACATCCATACAAGGAAGAGCGTCGCTACTCATACATATATAGTAATTGCATAGCATTAAGAAAACTGTCATCCCGACCATCAAACTTTGGTTACTTAAAAAAAACATCATCTTATTGTCTCTCCCAGTCTGGCCAACTAATAAACTTAACCCAAAGTGTATGATTCAAAGACAAGTCTGATGGGCAGAAGTATTGATAGTAACTTTTAAATATCTATAAATGGCTCATAATGGGTTTGGCATGTGTAGTTTTTTAGGCAGCATCAAACCAGCCTAGACAGGTTGAAATCCACCAACACCTTTTTGCCCGTTTTAAGGGGTGTGTTTGAAATTGCACTCCGAAACAGCATATGATGTTTGGCTAAATACTGATTGTAATGGTGAAGATAATACTTCTGAGTATGTTGTTTTATTATAGTAGAGCACTGGAATAAATCATAACTGTAATAAAAGAGTGACCTAACTTGAGGAAATTTTATTCCTATCTCATATAAGTTTTCTTGTTTTTTCAAAGAATGTAGTTTTTGGTCAGATTCTATATGAATTAACGGGAACAATAAGAATTTTTCAAATTTCATTACTTTTTTATTACGACTTTAAATAGCATATCGACATCAAGACATTATATTCGAACAACATAGTATTCTAATCTATTACAGCATATCTTATATTCTAGTGTCGAATAGATACTTTAATTCATCACAGATTTTGAAACACCTCGTAACAGTAGTAGCATTAGTGTCGGATGTAACTTCTAGCAATATAGGATGATGGTGGCAATGGAGGTTTACATGCATGAGCTATGTGAAGAATGACTCGTTGGATACTTGGATGAAAATGGAAAGATATTTATAACAACTAAAAGATGATATTATTCATGATGAACAATTGAGCTCTTTGGTCATTGCTCATTTCTTTCTTTGATTGACCTTAGTTATTACCTCAAAATTAACAATTACTACATATCAGCATGTCTCGTATGTTCAATACTTATAATTGATCTACATTTTTCTATTCAACAAAACTATATTACTTTCTTAATGCTTGCTGAGACCTCTCCGAAAGTATATAGCTTTGAGACTGTTTTTTAGTTGTTTAAACCCCAAAACGGGTCAAAAGTGTATGACATGGGTGATAATATAGTCTCAACAACGAGGCCCTTTAGAATTATCTTGCCCATGTCATGTCGTATTTCACATATCGTATCTTAGATTACTAGCTCGATTCTGTCTAATAAATCCAGGTAAAATAGACAATACCATTTAATAGATTAGAGTTATAAAATCAGCACTTATTATAACATATCATACCTATCACAAAGATTAAACTAGGGCTAATAACCTATTAAAGCATCATACTTGTCACAAAAAAAAGTTCGACGTAGCAAATAAAAAAAAATAGCCCTTTTGGCTACTATACCCGACTATTTTGTCCTCAGATTGGGCATTATTTAACTTCCATAGCGGTTTATGCCACGCATCCGGTTTCTTTTGCCACATCGATTTCCACATCAGACTTTACATTTTTTTTTGGTTTTTTGTTTTTCCACGCTACACCATAACAACATAAAACCCACTTTAATACACATTCTTCCCCAAACCCAAACCATAAGAACCCTAAAAATGGCCCATGTCAATTGACCTTAAATTAGTAATTCAAAGTTGTATTCCTTTGATTTTACCTTAAATTACTTACTTAAATGGCGGCCTCGTCCTCGTCCTCCCATTATAATCAAGGAGATATTCCAAAGAAGAAATTGCTCGATGACGCATTGTATTTGTAAGTACCCAATCTATGAGAGGTGTTTCATGGACTCTCGAGAATCTCGGAAGAAGATTCAAAGCATGTCCCACCTGTAAGTTGTAATAGACAAACCGCTTTTGTTGAGTATTGTATAATGAGTGTATATTTACAAGTCTTTATGTGTTTGTAAAGAATAAAGACAAGAAATGTGAGGTCTATGGATTCCTTGATGATGAGTTGCCATCGGAGTACTACAAGGACCTGATGTTCAATCTTCATATGGACAACAAGAAGCTGGAGTGCAACCTTGACGCTTTAACCCAGCAAGATGATTCTGAAAAGGTTCTTTCAAACAAGCATCATGATGAGTTTCCAATGGAACTTATTTACCAAGAATTGAAGGACCTAAAGATGAAGGGAAAAGTGTACGACATGTATTTGGTTGGTTGTGTTTGTTTCATGGTTGTTGTTTTCATCTTCGTTGTTGTTATTGTTCTTGTGTCCGTTAGGAATTAGCATCAACGTTGTGGTTCTGCACGTTGTTGTCAAATATTGGCTTAGTGTAATTTTCTCTTGCACATGGTGAACAAATGTTAACTGTTTTTGTATGACTGTTTTTGTATGACTGACATTGGCCATATGCTAGTTAATGCTTGTTTCTTTGTTAATGTTAAATGTATTTCGGGATGATGCTTGTTTCTTTGTTAATGAGAGACATTGGGCATATTGTATTAGTTAATGTTAACTGTTTGTGGACATGATGCTTGTTTCTTTGTTACTGATATGTCAATGTTGTCCACTTTCTGCACCAAATGATCATTTGACAACATTTACTTACCAAATGGTTAATGAATGTTGTTTCTTTCATACACATATGTCATACTTGTCCAAAGTTTTTGTACACCAAATGATCATTTTCTGTGTATCCCAAAAATGTGAGAACATCTACTTACCAAATGGCCATTTCATGTGCATTTGCTATGTCATGCAATCATCTTACAACCTTAATCTGCTTAAATTGTACCAATGCAATCAACTAACTATATTCAATCACTTTATATATACTGTGCAAGAATCTGCATAAATGGTGTTCTTTCATAACATAACATAATGTTTCTGCAACAGCAACATACATTGTTACAACCAGAACACTGGCATGCAAAGTTCTGTACAATGCCCTTCAAGACACAAAATAGGGCTAGGTAGTGGCATCAACAGCAGCACTACATCAACTATCTTACACAATTATATAGTGGCAATAAGTGCAGCATTATATCAGTTTCAGTTGGTAATATAAGTAGGCCCTTCAGTGAACAAAATAAGGCTAGCTAATTATACATACACATTCATAGTTTGTAGGATTTATAAGGCTCTAGTCTAGGACTATTTCATTGTCCAGACTTGAACCCGGTCCCTTTGCTGGTGCAGCTAATCTTTTACCCATGATTCTTTGACTTGGCAACCTTGGTGGTAGCATTGCAGCTTTTCCTTTTTGTCGTGGTTGTTCCAATTGGTGAGCCTCAGCAGATCTTGTTTGTCTTCCAACAACTTTAGTGGTTGCTCCACCCTCCGAGCAAGCTCCTTTAGCAGCCCTTGATCCTCTTCGACCCCTTGATCCTCCTGTCATTCTTCTTGTTTCCACTATCTCAGATTGTGCTATTCTCCTAGCTCTTGTCAACACAGGTCTGGGCATTATACTTGATCCTCCAACTTGAGATTCTTGTGTAGCTATGAACATATACACATAATGTGTAATTCAACTATCATAAGCAAAGGGTCTAAAGACGGTTACATTTTGTCGAATCAACACTAATAACTAAATAAAGACATTAAAAAGTGTATGCTTAGTAATATGTACCTGGTATGTTTGCTTGATTACTAGCTGTTTCAGTTCTGCCCGGGATACCCGAGTTCATATTTTGTTGATCCTCAATAGTATCAGAACTTGCAGTATCGACAGCCAACCAAGTTCCCATTCTTGCAACTCTCTGCGCTGGAATTAGTCTGCCACTCCTCGTTTTCCCTCCTCTCATCATCAAGTGACCCCTATTTGAACTTCTTCCTCTTTTGTTCCTTTGTTTTCCTAAATAAAACAGTCGACCATCTCCTAAAACCCCTCTAATGTTTGTAGCTCCCATTTCAAACTCATTCATGTCATTGTTAACAAACCTTGGAATGTCATGGTCATCTACTAACTCGGTTCGACATTCTTTTCCTTGAATGGCCTACCGGTTTCCTTTTCCTTACTAACGGTGGTTTTGGTTGATTTGTGCAACCCTTTCTATTATGACGTGTTTCACCACATTCGACAGTCATAACAATCCTCGCCGACTAATCTTAGTTGTTGATTTTTTTCATGGGAAGCCCTAACCTCTTTCTCTTAGGCCTACCTGTGCATAGACTTAGGAATGGGGCCTAAAATCCTTGAAAGATTACTAACATCGGGCCAAAAGTCTATGCCACCTACTGGTTTCATATACTGACTATACGTAGAGATGTATCTTTCCTTCCTAAAATATTCAGGCACATGATCCTATACCATCCTACAGAGTTTAAATATACATGCTATAGCGTGGCAGCAGGGCAAACCTGATAGCTGCCACATTCTGCAAGAGCATGTTCGATTTGGCTCATCAACCTTGAAAGCTTCATATCCTTTCCTCACTTCAAAGTTGTTACCACCACAAGAGACTACATGCCAGAACCTATGAACATTACAACAGTTAGAATGTTGGGGCAAATATCACCATTCCATCAATAGTTGTTAAACATTTTTTTACCTTTGTTGATCCTTTGAGTGTTCAAGTATAGTCTCAATGTTGGGGCAAATATCACCATTCCATTTATCCATTAGCAAACCGATAGTATGCATCCTCTCCATAACAATCACCTCATGGACTCCAACATAGTTATAATCGGTTTATGTCTTATGCTTACCAACACGGCATTGAAGCACTCGCTGAAACCATTCTCCACAGCCTCATAGCAGACACCTTCTTTGAAAAATGCCCTTGACCATGTCTTCGGATCCTTTTTCAACAAGTAATCATGGGCTCTTGGATTTGCTCTTTTGATCTTATCCATCACCTTGTTGTGTAAAGCGGGTAAGCTTTTGACGCCGCCGAAAATAGTTGTCGAAATTCAACACCAGAAATTGTTTTCAAACCCTTCAGAATGTGGCGGGCACATTGTCGATGCTCGCAAGTGGCATGACCTCCTTAACCGCTTCAATTAGCCCCCGATCCAAGTATAAAAAACATTTGATAACTATGCAACCCAACAAATAACAACAGATGAAACTGAAAGAGTAAAACTTTACGTAGCACGTACCTTATGTTGTTCAGACATCAACGTTAAACCTTGTCCAAGTGGAATATCCAAGTCATCACCCAGCTGTTGTAAAAACCAGCTCCAGTTGTCTTTATTTTAGACCGTTACCACCGCCCAAGCAACGGGGAATATGTGGTTATTACCGTCCCGACCCACCGATGTTAGGATCTCCCCTGTGTTTGGTTTCTTTAAAAAACACCCATCTAATGCCAAAATCCTTCTACATCCTATTTTCCACCCTTCTTTCAACCCACTAAAACACACATAAAACCTGTCAAAGTATGTCTTTTCATCGATTTACTATCACCCTACCTTAACCGTACTACCTACATTTGAGTCCACCAACGCCTTAGCATATGATCGTAGTAATCCATAATGGTCCTGGATAGTTGCGTCCCTCTCATTCAGAGCATATGTCCTAGCATTACGACACTGGGTACGGCTAACGTGGCACTTATATTTTCTTAGGACCATTTCTTGTAAGTTAGTGATTGTAATACTAGGATTCATCCTAATCTTATCTCCGAACTGCCTACCTATCCACTTAAAGTTAACCAACCTACCGTAATGGAAACTACGAACGCAAGTGTGATTATCTACCAAAGATATAACCTGAAATGTCTTATCTGATTTGAGCATCTTGCCATAACACCTCCACGGGCAGTCACAATTCCCAGCCTTCTCTGAAGGGTACTTGTTGTACGAAGTCTGCTTTCCTAGCGACGGATCCCTTAGAGTCTCCTTTCGTTGTCCACATTTTGCTATAACCTTTGTCTTCGTGCTCCTCTCAAACCAAAGAGAGAAACCATTAGCGACTGCATAGTATGTTAGGCACTCCTTGAAACTGTCAGCATCCGGAAATTTTTGCCCAAGCTAGAAACATAAATTGTAATTAGTAGAGCAACATAAACATACTGAAATGCTAGTATTTGATAAACATAAAGCTGAAAAGTTATAGTGAAAAGGATTACACTTGGTTTTTTCAATCTCCAGTGTGTCTCGGAATCGTAAATTGGGTACTTGTCCTCCTTCTTTGACTTCTGAAGTGCAGCAAAAGGGTCTGTTATTCCAGCACCTTTGCCCTTAATGTGCTTCAACAAATGTGCCATGTACTTCTCATGTTCACGAACTAACGGTCCTAAACCAGTTGGGCCATCTCCAAGCACATCTTCTTGTGTATCATGAGCATCATCATCGTTTTCTTCTTCCACATCTTGGTCGTTCTGCTCGTCCGAAGAAATGTTATTCTCATTTTGTCGCATCTTTGTTAGTTGAATAACCTCGTCCTCTCTATTGCTCAAATAATCGTACGACTTATCAGATTCCACCTCAGACTCGTAAGACTCATACGCAGAAGAATAATGAACATCTTTAGCCTTGTTTTTTGCAATTTCACCTTCTGAGTTAGTCTCATTGTATTCCTCAATGTCGGTGTCACCGTCAGAATGAAGAAGACCGATTCATGTTCTCTCTAATGACTATACCTTTGGTTGTACGGGTATTGGCACTAGTCTTCTTTGCAATTTTTTTTTGTGTGTGATGACAGACTTACCCTTATCAAGTTTTTTCTGCCTTGCAAGCACGGCATCCGATAAGTTACCATCCGACTCAAGATCCATTTGCAACCCGTCTCAGATCATTACGCACATCCGTACGGGCCTCCGGAAGTATAGCCTCGTCCACATTCATGTCGCGCGGCCAACCATTTGATTATCGTCACCGATAAAAGTGTAACAACACAAATCATTAGTAGGCATAAAATATATAATAAAAATGTAACAATATTATTACAACGTGTATTGATGATACATATTAGTGTCCAAAGCCATATCAATCTCCTCAACAATGGCAGCATACTAGTGTCCATATGCTTATCACAACCCTCATTCTCCAAAGCCAAACCAGTTTCAACACCAACGTTTTCCACTACATTATCAACTACTACGTTGTACTCCCTATAGACCTCTTCTTCAGTTAGCATAGGATAATCATACGTAAAGTCATCATCCGCATTCCAAACTCTAGTGAAGGTAACCTTACCGTCAAAATCCTTTCTAAGTGGTCTGTCTTTTACGGGAGGAGACCTTAAATAAGGTGACTGTGCTTCTTCCTCAGCCCACGCAACCAACTCCTCACAAGACATATTCCCAGCATCTTTTTTCAACTTATTATGTTTCTTTCTTTTGACGAACTCCGAGTCTCGAACTATCTAGGCTTAGGTTTCGTGGTAATAGGTACTAAGTTTTGTGGGAATGAGCAACAAACAACTCCACTATCTGAAATTGTTTAGCTTGATCATATAAATACACTACATCTGCATCCCTTTCAATTATCTTTAAACCTCCACTGTCAATGTCTAATGTAGGAATGCACATGTATAGAGCCCATATATTATTCTTAATCTTTGCAACTAAGATATCTAAGAGAGGGCTACACATAATCCTATCTTTTGAAGAGGCCTCCATTATAATCTCCCTACCATAATCATACCTTAAAGGGTCAAACATAAATACACCATTATAGTGTATTTTGAAGACCACATCAAGTGGTACTTCCATGAAACCTGTAAAAGTTGAAAAATAATTTGAAAACCCTAATTGGAAAAGCCCTAAATAACAAATACTTTTTTATTAAAACCTAGCACAAATCGGGTAATAAAACATTAAATATGAAGAGGAATATACCTTTGTCTACCCAATTGGGGAAAGAGAGAATCAATTGATTAATGTTTGTGAATTAGGGTTTCGCAGTGTTTTGGGGATCTTGGATACAATAAAAGTGTGAATGCATATAATGGATAAGGCAATCTGCTTTGAGGTACTTGTAATCTTGATATCTCGTATTTGTTTATTGTAAACCTCGTGACCATCGCACGGCTTCTTCCACATGTGCAAGAACGAGGGTGCGGTGTTTTTCAGATGGGTATATACGAGGTTTCCAGCTGGGTGATGAGTTGGATACAAGGAAGATAAACATAACCGGGTACCGGCTGTGAAAGTGGTAAAATGCATATAAAGGACAAAATAGTCGGGTCAAATAGCCAAAAGGGCTATTTTTTTTTATTTGCTACGTCGAACTGCTTTTTGTGACAAGTATGATGCTTTAATATGTTATTTGCCCATTAAACTAACACAAACACATATCCACAAATCCACAAACTAAAAAGGAACCGAGAATACATTAACAAATCGACGTCAATGAAACCTCGCTATCGATTCTTGAAACATCGAAACCCTAGCGCCACGGCTCTTAGATGTAACCTAGCAACAACCACTATGTGGTTGAGAGAAATCACAGATCAAATAAATGACCAAACGATTGCTTTTCTACATGGATCTAGCACTAATCTAATGCAAAACACGTCTATAACATGCGCCAATACCAAAGATTTAATTGGCTAAATGAAACGGTGGTGGAAAACAAGTGTACAACATATAACAAACCCTGAAACTAAGTGGCAGCTTAGTGGAAACCCTCACAAATAAGTGTCAACTAAGTGAAAACCCACTAAGAAACCTACTAACCAATATTTTAATCCCCCTAAGCCTATGGCTCGGCTCTGCTCGACGTGAACAGTGCCGGCTCGAGCAGCGGCTCCACAATGCACCCAAAGCGTCCCACTCCCTCGAGCCGACCTCCCAATCGGCGGCTTTAGAACCGTGCTGGCTCACATTTCCACTTCAATGAATGTTATATAGTATAGTTTATACATCATCTCAAGTTATTAATCACATTGTAATAGCACTCGGTAAAAAGCGTATCTCAATCTTTATATTTCTTCTTCTTGTCTTTACTCATGTTTTAATTATATTTCTTGTAAGAGAATGAGTTAAACATAATGTATCAATGCTTGAAAAAATTACTACTTATTTATCAAGCAACCCTTTTCATCTAAAAAGTGCAATTATTAAATGATGCAATACGAATATGTATGATTTATGGTATCAAATAGAAAGTGCAATTGCACGTGTGGAAGTGCCATCTAAAAAGGTGATTGAGGGATAAGCTTTTGATTCTCGAACCCAAAAGAATAATCAAAAGCAAAGCTACTTTGCATGGTCGTAATGGAAGGTACTCTTACCCCATGGGATAATTCCTTTTGACTTGGTTGACCACGGCTTCTAGCTTAGAATGTATGTAACCCTTTTAGGCTTTTGATCGAGGGAGTCAGGGACAAAAGATGCATAACACAACTCAACAGAAGCACGATTCAGTATTGATTACCAATAATGACACCAGTTAAGGAAATATTTGAACCTTTATCAGCAAACTGTTGCAATTGTCACTTAAACATAAAAAAAAAACAATGAAGTGAACATTTTTAGCTGTTAATGAAAGGTAAATTCTTACCGTTGTACATTACATTACGGACCGTTTTGAGAAAGCTTATAATAGGTATTGTATGCAGATGGAGCTATACATAAAAGTGTGTTTGTAGCGTGTACTTTAATTAAACCCTCCTCTAACATGTTTGAAGTATACTTGTCAAGATCAAACTTGGGTTTTGGACCCGAAGGACCATCCGAAGCGTGCTCTGAGTTATGATCGGAGGCAGATCCGGACGGTTCTGTCATTGTAACCGGAAGGGAATGGAAAATAGCCTAAGTTTAAAAACAGGAAAAACTAAAGTATACCTGAACAGTAGACGAAGGACACAAAAGATTGTTCGGCAGAAAAACTCAGAAAACGTGTATATGCAAAAAAAATTACGGTGGTAAAAATGAAAACGACCGCGCTATTTATAGGGAAAAAACGGAAAGGTGTAACGTCCCATCGTGTCAGACGGTGACGTGTCAGCATTAATCACCACAGAAAACGCGTCATCATCCATGTGTCAACATTCTAGGCGCAGAAGAAAACGCGCCTCACAAGACGAACATTTATTAGTTTTGGCACCATTCAAAAAAAAGGGGGGAGGGTGGGGCGAAGCAAAATAAGTTCACCGCAAATACCATTACGAACTCCCAATATCATGTAATGCATACATTAACACGACATCGGGGACATGTCACGTATGTACCGAGACACCAAACCGAAGGGTTCAAACCGCTCGGACAAACATACGACCAATTAGTTAAGACCAAGCAGGCTCCAAGCCAACACAAAGGCAACACATGCCGAAGGGTTTCACAAAACCCCTCGGCGCAACGGCTAAATGGCGTCACCACACATAAAGGGAAAGAAATCTTGGTCAGAACCTCTGACCTGATCCAGGCAGAAGCCAAACAGAGTAAGTTAAACTCTCGCCGAAAAGAGTCACTTTCACCCCACGTGACCTTCAGGTAAGGACAAGACTTCTCACCTATACAAGAAGAGAAGTTACTGCATCTAGGTCAACTCTCTCACCCCACTTTCACACACAGTAACTCTCCTTATTATATCGTATTCTTACCCTTACGCCGGAGCTTGGTCTAGGGATAAAACCCTAGGCGAGGCTAACGCGTGTTGTTCTTGTGTTCACAGATCCGAAGAATATTTATCCGGAGGGCTGGACGGAGAGACAGCCGAAGGATAAAAGCTTATTTAAGTGAAGACATATTTTTACCTCAACAAATTAGACGGCCGAAGGATAAAAACTTATTTAGGTGAAGACATATTTTTACCTCTTTGAAAAAAAAAATGGGCTAATGGTTAAAAAAAAGTACTAAACTTGCCACCCTTTCTTCTTCAGGGTAGCGAACAAATTTTTTTATTTTTGAGGGTATTATACTTTCAAATTCATCCTCTTTAGGGTATTTTGCAAAAAAGTTAGACATTTTTGCCCCTCTTACCCACAAGAGCAAATGATGGCAAGTATGATACTTTTTTTTATCATTTGCCCTAGTTTTTTATTATGTTAAATTTTGGATATGTATTAAGATAATTTATTTAATGATTTATAATTGTGTTAAATCTATGATAAAAATGTTTTGTTTTAAGTTTACACTATTTACTTTTTTTTTACTGTGTAACTTTCCAACTTAGGTTTTACCACCCTCAAATCTGGGGCCCTAACCACCACATCGACTGCACTATGTTGTCTTAACCGGTCCACGGCACAATGTATGGCTCTCGGTGTCGCAAGGAAACCGCACCGCCCACACAAATTTCCTTGTCGGAGTAACGTCCGGATGAAAACCCCGACCTTGCTCGATTCCAACCCCAATGCTTAATCTAAGGGCTCAAATCCTCATTGCAAATATCAACAGAAGATGTAGACCACAAGTGAGGACTTCCGTGAGGTCACCCACCCGACACTACTCCTCACTGTGCTACCGCTTAACAACCCAAGCTTCGACCACTGCGCCACATGCTGCTGATACACTATTTACTTATTAAGATTATTAAGATAATTTAGTTCCACCACCACTTCCATTTGCAAAGGACATGTACTTCTCAATTGAAAAATGGAATTTAAAGAATAAATAATGTACTAGCCGTACGGAAAACGTGTTTTGGCTAAGAAAACGGAATAAGAATTAACAAGGGTAACGTATTTGTGATAGGGAAACGAATGTATTTTGGCTGTAATTTGATCGGCGACGATCAAACTCAATAGGTTTATGGGTTAAGATGCGGAATTGATCGCTTTGATACCAGTTGATATACTCTTACAGAATCAACGAGATTCAAATAAGACTATAACTAACCAAAACACAAACAATAAGAATTGAGCTCAAGAATTAGTTAATGGATTTGTTATCGCTTAACGACTTGTAGAAGTTTATTATGAGAGAATTACAAAATCAAAACCGCTTACAAATGTGAAATGAATTGTGTTATATACAAATGAAATGATGAAATGGTCAGAATTGCTTTTCCACTTAAATGGTAAGGGTTAAACTGCTTATTTGAACCCCACACGCTAATGCACGCAGATACTTATTTAAACTCATATCATGTTGCAAACCACTAAAGTTTTTAAGGACCAACACCTTTACTCCTTTACTAAGAATTAATTCAAGGCATTTGTTAATAATTTTCGTGTGCACGATTGTCTAGACTTTTAAAGAGTTTGAACGTAAATAGTGTAAACTTAAAACAAAACATTTTTATCATAGATTTAACACAATTATAAATCATTAAATAAATTATCTTAATACATATCCAAAATTTAACATAATAAAAACTAAGAAATGATAAAAAAAGATCATACTTGCCATCACTGCTCATGTAGAAGAGGGCAAAATGTTCAACTTTTGCAAAATACCCTAAAGATGATGAATTTGAAAGTATAATACCTCAAAATAAAAAATTTGTTCACACCTCAAGAAGAAGGCCAAAGTTTGTAATTTTTTAGCCCAAAAAATCAACCTTGTAGTTATTGAATCATGGAATATATTCAAAGAGAGTTGTTTGAGGCCAGTCTTAATATAACACCGTGCATTTTCAAATCATCGATCCTGTACGTGTATTGATGCAGTGTTCACAGCCTAAAATGCAGCCATATGTGTCCGTGGCAGCATCCACATGGTACTATCAATTAAAACATAAAGATTCATACACTTTTTGTTTTATAACTTTAGTACAAAATAATGAATTTATGCTTAATGATATTGGTAATAATAATAATAATAATAATAATAATAATAATAATAATAATAATAATAATAATAATAATAATAATAATAATAATAATAAGTAAATAAATAAAATTTCCTATTAGGTATATGAGCTTGATCTTGATAGGGACAAAGTTCTACAATTTCTTGTTCTTCAAGGTAGAGGTGGAAATCCCAATTGTGGGTGAGTGGCCTAAATATGATCTAACAAGCTACTATAAAAGGCAGAGGTTCAAAGCATCACCACAGCGTCACGCCTACTCCAACTTGAACCGAATAAATATATCATTTGTGTGGATGGGATGCCAAAAATGGACTTACATAATCTCTGCCGCTGGTTTACTGTGAAGATGTTTTCCAATGTCGAACGGTTTTTGCCTCTACTCAAACATCGCTCCACATTGGAGAACTTCTTCACGGTAAATTAGTTAAGAGAGCATTTGTAAGATCCATACCTTTCAACCCATCCTCACAAAGTATTGTTTCACTAAGGCTAGCTCAAATCGCACGTAACACAGGTCACAAGCTAAGGTTTGAAACTGCAGGTTGGGCTGCTAACTGAATTGGTATTTTCGCTCTACTTTGATGACCAAGCAAAGATCCTTCCCTTTGTCTAGACCAGGCCAGCACATACTGCAGCATACACAACAAATTAATACTGTTTCATCTAGCACAAACTCACAAAATATTATACTAACGTTCTGAAACACAAAGTCTCATTTTGCTGCAGCTAACAATCGTGGGCTGGCCAGCACGAGCTCCCTTCACAAACACAACTCATAGAAACATCTTAGGAAAAAAAAAAAAAAAAACCTATCAGCAATGAGGCAATGATATCAACTATCGGAAATATATAATTTATGAATAAAATAAAATTATATACGAAACCTTGTGAGGAACTCATCCAGACGCTGTAATCACCACCACAATAAAAAACAATTGACAGAATGTGAACTTGATGAAGCATCTATTTGTAGGTAGGAAAATTTAAACAACTCCAAATTTTTTACACATTTCAGGAGGGACATATCCCAAAATCTTGTAAATCACTTTTTCCTTCATAGGAAAACAATTAATATTTGACAACTGTCACACCAAACTTGACGCTTTTGCTTTTCGCTACTTGCATACCAAAACGCAGTCAATATTTGACAACTAACAGATCTCATAAGACCTTCTCTATCCTCCATTCACTTTTTTATTTTTTCTATTAATATTAAATAATTTAAATAGCACAATATAAAATAAACATTTATTCATTAACTTAAAAATAAATAAATAAATAAATAAAGTTGCTAACGAAATAAAATGCTAATTTTCCTCTACATTCGTAATGTAAGTGCGCGCAATATGTTCCTATAGATCATAACGAAGATTGTGATAAACAACGCCACTTATTTTATTGTTTCAGATATAATAAATTTTCGATCATCGGAAGATGAAGAAATTATTAAAGAAGGTGTAGATGATGACATTTTCTGAATGGTGAAAATTTTTTGTTGAAAAGTATGAATTTTATTGTAAAAATGTGAGGCATTTTTAAGATAAATTGGGATTTTAAAAAACAATAAATAAATAATTAAAAAGTGTTTTTGACTAACCAGCAGTTGGATTTTTCTTGGAATACAAAAAGTAACAAACGGGACTAGAGTCCCGAAAGGTATAAATATTCAATTTTCCCGTATGAAAGGGTGTGGTGTTTATTTGCTTCCCGAAAGGGAAGCCCGTCTTCCCGAAAGTTTCCATAGCCCACACCTTGTACTCTAATAGCGTCAATTTTATTTATTTATTTATTTATTTTTATTATTATTTTTTTTTGGCATTTTTGTATATATATGTGTAAGTGATAGAAACAAAGTTTTTAAATTAAATTGTAATTAATTATTCAAATAACTACGTAGTAATAGATTGTAGTATAAGTAAAGGTGTTTTAATAAAAAAACATTACTTATTTTGTGAGGTTTTAAGTTTTTAATAAAGACTAAAGTTTAACTTTTTTTAGATGAGTATAGCAACGAAATTTTGTAGCATAAAATGTAATGACAGATAAATGATACATTTGAAACAGCAAACAAATTTTAAAAAATAACGGCCAAAAACTAGAACGGGCGGTTGGCAAGGGTGGCGATGTTGGTGGCAAATTAATACAATGTTGTTATTAAGCCTTCTTCATCTTCGAGTTAAAACAATCCACCGTCCACATTTATTGTGTTCACATTTATTTATTTTTTTGAACAGAATGCTCACATTTATTCAATCTTCTGTTTCCATTTCATATCTTGTATTCCACATATTAATTCACAAATAAAGAAAAACCTACCTTCATCAATTTTAAATATTTTCATTCAACAAGGGTTCCACACAAATTCAACCATTGTCATTCTTGCTTTGTTATTTCTTTGTATATGTCCTGAAAACTTGCTTCATTTGATTAAATACGGTATGTCGTCATTTTCTTTGCTACAGTTTTTCGTTAAATTGTATATGAAAACTATGAATGGTAACTGCTATTCATTTCATTAATAGAATGTATATGTGTTTGCGTTTCCATTTTTAATCAATGTTTTTTCATGTAACATGCATGTCTAGCTTCATGAATGTATGGCCAAGTGGAAATAATAACATGTGGAATTTAACAATCCATCAGGAAAACCTAATATATAAATAAATGCATGAATTACCATAAAATGGATTAAAAAACAACCTTTGCCCTTAAAAGGCTGAACAAAATAATTATGAAATCTGATGGAGAAGTATTATAAACTTTTTCATTGGTAATGGTCATGATTTATTAAAAGGGATAACAGGTTAATTCACCAAACTTTTCCGTTTTAAGGGTGAAATTGGCCTCAAAAGAATAGTTTGGCAAATTATTGTAGGTAAATAAATTTGAGTTGTTTTATATTGAGACATAATAAATCATACGTAATAAAGATCTATCTTAAATTATTTGTTAAACATTAATTATTAGTTATGAATAATTTTAACAACTATAGATAAGGGCAATATCAAACTTTGCTATATTAACATTATATTTACTTATGAATTACATAAGATAATTAACAACAAATGTAATTCAATTTGATGCAATTTGTTTTGATGTATTTTAATTCTATAATGGAAATAACATTTAAATTAAGATATTTCATTAACCTTTTCTACATTAATTCTTAAGACTGCCTTTAAGTATTGAATTGAAAAACTGTTGTTTTTAAAAATAAATTGATTATGTTTGGCTTAAAAAACCTTAATCTTGATACCTTCATTAAATTAATAGAGTTCTATGTTAAATAAAATATCAATTAATTTAAAAAAAAATAGCCTTTTAACTTAATCCAAAATTAATTAAACTATTTAAACTTTCTTAATCCAAAAAAGTCTTTATTAAATGTAATAAAATTATAAAGTTTTGGGCAATTAACCTATTTGCCAGTCATTTTTCAACACTATTTAATTTTTTTGTTTCGCTATAAACTTAATTAACACCTTTAAAAAAAATGAATACATCCCAATACAAATTTAAAACTTATATACCTTAAATCTAATTACCAAATTAGGTCCTATTCAATTATAATAAATACCCGGTTCCCATTTTCCGTGACCAATCATAATGTTGGATCTTAATTTTAAGATTCAATGATATGGTTTTGGTAATAGGTTAAACATGCATATAAAAGATTTACAACTTTAATGAAAAATAAAACAAAATGGATTCAATGAACTAAATGATGGTTGATTCCATTTTCTTTATTCCTTATAAAAAGACGATCCCCTTCTATAACAAAGAATTCCAAAAGTTAATCAAGATTGATATTTAAATTCAACAACTTGAGGTTTCAAGATTAAGTTGGAAGAATTAAAGATGTAAATGTTTGTAACATTTGTTTTTTGTTTATTGTTTTGGTGTGTATTACTCTGTTTGTTAAACTGGTTAAATTGAGGTTTGGTTTCCATTGAAATTGTTACTGTCTTGGGAATGTAATCTTTAGTTGGACCAACTAGAATGTGTTTTGTTATGAAATTTTATGATGTTTTTTTTTAATAAACAAGATTATTAGTTTAATTTAACCTTTTTTTGGATTCATTGACTTGAAAAAGTGTCTGACAAATTTAAATTTAAAAATGGTTGTTGTTCATTCTTTTCCAATATTTTGTTCCTGACATTTTCGTTATCCCAAAGTGCTTTACCAAATGGCCTTTATGCAATTTTTTTGCCATGCAATTTTAACCTTTGAAATTTACATTTTAAATATTTCATTTTTATATCAGTAAATCCATTGTTTTTTTAACTAACATAATGTTTAATAACATCTTGTTAAACCGAAAGCATTGAAAGTTAACAATGGCGGGTCAACTTTAATTGTATAAAAGATGATTCATTGCTTAAAACAAATATGCAATAATTAAATGGTTCAGTTTGGTTTCCCTTCACAATAGGATATTTCCAAAGTTTGTAATTACCTATCATTTTCATTGGAATACCCAACTATGGATTTTATTGGACTTTGGAACTGAGCATTTTCCTTAATGGTTGAATGACCAGCTTTTTTCAAAATATGTTTCACCCTTAAATACCTCTTGATTCCCTTATTGTTACTTCAAATTATTCTCATTGATTCCGTTAACACGTCACGGATCTTAAGCCAACAATTGTTAATAAACAATACAAAAGAAGTCTAACTTCATAAACAAAAAAAAATTATTTGTAAATAATAAGTTTAGATTAAGGATCAAATAGGTTATTTTTGAACTATTTTTAGCAATGGACCAAAGTTTTTCCATGTCGAATTACAACCCTTTGATTGTCCTGATTTTTCCCCCATCTTTGTCCCTTATTCTTTTGTTTTCCTTTGTTTTGTTTTCAAATGAACCCTCAACTTGTTCTTCACCTTTATGTCATCAAACCTTGGAATTATTGATTTTCTTCGACTTTTTCCTTTGGCCACCTTTCTTTTTATTCTTTTTGGTTGATTTGCCCTTTTATGATTATCACAACAAATGCTTTTAGTATAACTAATCCCATGACTTTGTGGGCTAAATTTAATAAGCCAAATTCTATTGCATAAGTTATGACTAAGTGAATGTTCTTACTGAAATTTTGCTTTCCATAAGTTTATTTGATTCATCGACAAGATGACATTCCAACCAATTTCCATTGTTAAAACTTGGTTCTTCCATCCCATTGCAAATTTCTCCACAACCTTGAACTCTTTCCTTCAATTAATGTTTCAAACACATCCTAACCTTAATTACAACATTTTAACCTTTGTTACCATCTTATGTATGTATCATCCATTCTTTTCAATAATCCTTACCAATTGTACCTTATCCATTCATAAACTTTTATATTTGTTCAACCTATATTAAGTTTCCATTTAATACAACCTCATTAACTTACTTTGTTTTCAAGCAACCTAAATCTTGACTCTCCTGCTTAAATCATCCTGAAGTTTAAATTAATTATGCGTAGTGTCATACAAAAATTCGAATTACCCTAAATTTTCAACCCTTAAGCAATTACCTCCGTAAAATTTTTGCATAAACCAAAAAAGGAAACAGCAAAAAATACTGGCAAACGAAATGTCATTTCATCACCTTTAGTGGTTCTTGCATCATTGCGATCATTTCTTGTGTTAAAGTTTGAATTTTGAGTGTACTTTTGTGTTTAGAATCATTGTAAGTGCTTGGGTTTTGATTTGGAAAGCTTGAATCATTGTGGTTGGGCTTGTTTTGGATTGAAAAGTGTGGTTTTGA
Organism: Chrysanthemum lavandulifolium; assembly: GCA_022545495.1. Taxonomy (NCBI): domain Eukaryota; kingdom Viridiplantae; phylum Streptophyta; class Magnoliopsida; order Asterales; family Asteraceae; genus Chrysanthemum; species Chrysanthemum lavandulifolium. The sequence goes on along the minus strand of CM040244.1, from coordinate 140,284,729 downwards.
AGTTTTTCATAGTAGCGACTTGAGTCTCGGAGTTAAATTTCTTCAGAGCGACTTGCTTGATAATTTTAGCGAGTTGCGGTGTTAGTCGTAGCGACTTGATCGTAGCGACTTGTCTATTGAGACAAGTCGAAAAACAAGACAAGTTAGTGGATTCTCCACTACTGGTAGCTACTTGGAGGGGTAGCGACTTGCATTCATTATTTCTAGCGACTTGTACCTTTAGTTCTTGGCGAGTTGTCTCTTAGCGATTTGGATACTTAGCGAGTTATTCCTTAGCAACTTGACTATTTAGCGATTTGGTACCATAGCGACTTGTGTTCAACGACTTGGGTCTTAGCGACTTGATTCTCTTTAACTTGAGGTTTAGCGAGTTGCTACCTAGCGACTTGGGGATTAGCGACTTGGTTCTAAATTTTCTAGCGACTTGGTTTTATTGTTCTTGGCGAGTTGTTCTATTAGCGACTTGTCTTTATAGCAATTTGGTGAATTGATGCAAGTTACTCATATCTAATATCCATCAACACAATGTCTTACATCACTGACCCTTTAATCTCCAAAGTTCTTGAACTTTATGATACCTCACAGAACAATGAAACTGGTTGCTATTCAGAATGCTCTACCTTGATTGATTCAGCATCTTATGATCAAAACACTTCACAATCTGAGTCAAATTTCACTGAATCAGACTTATTAATGACACATGATGCAAGGCAAACAGAATGCAACATTGAGTCCTTTCAACTACTTCATCAGCACCTCACACAACGGTTATCCACAACTAGGGATCGAACATGCAGTGCTCTCTTTCGTCAGGACTTATCCACATTGACAATGTAACATATTGGATTTCATAAACATATCAAACAACACAATATGGTTCGAATAAGTTAGATAGTTTAGAGAGAGAAAGTAGGATGGGAGCCTTTCTAGAGAGAGAAAGTGAAAGAAAACATAGAAGGTTAGATTAGAATGAAAGGTCCAACCCTCTACCTTGGGAGGTAGAGGGTATTTATAGTTACATACTAAACGTCCTCCTTCGGACTGTGGATCAGGCATACAGTGGGTAAAGACCCGTCCTTCCTCCACGGTGTTACACTACACTAAACTACGCTACAAACTAACTAATTAACTACTAGATAACGTAAATAACTACAAGTCTACGAGCTAAAATATGCTAGACCATAATTGGGGTGACCGACACTTTAATATGGAATTTCCAATTCCTAACAATCTCCCCTTAAGGGAGGTCACCCCATGAAATACATTTTGCATCCTAGCATTCAATCTTTGTCATTTGTTCTGAGCTAGTAGACTTCAATTCTTCAAGTTCCGCAATCTTTGTGCTTTTTGTAGCGATTCTTCAAAGTCCGCATATTTTTGTACTTTAAGTGGAGGCCTTTAACTGATCCACATCTTTGATGATCTTGAGCTTTCATTGAGATCATCACCACATTAAATCTTTAGATCACCCTTTATTGTGTTGCCATCATGTGAAGTTGTGACTTTCGGACCGACATGCTCACACTTTTGAATCAAGACATCTTTTCATCGAGTAGCGAAGCTTCTTGGTTCATGATATTTTGTAGCGAAGCATAGTATAAAAATATCGAACCGAGTTATGTAGATATGCACCAGTCATGATTTCTTCAAATTAAGTGTGGATCTTTGTGAGCATGCGGCTTTGGATTGACGCCTCAATTACGATCACCGCAACCGTCCAAATGTACCGCAAACAATGATTAGAAATAAAACACACGAAGTGTCTTTGATCACTTCGTTGAATTGAGTACACGACCCTACGGTTCCCGTTGATCAAGACAAGTCTTTTGTGATCGGTAGGATTCCTAAGAATCTCCTTGGGTTCGGGTTTCTAACTGTTCTCAAACCGAACGTCTCAAAGAAGACAACACGGGTGAGTGAACCGGTAATTGAGATTCACCGATTGATGAAAAATTGATTTGAAAACAATCGCGTATTGCTTGAAGAAAGAGTTTTGCAATACGACGAAGGTTTTATGAGAAAGATCAATTTTCAATCAAAATACTTTTGTATTTGAAAAGAATACACATTCGATGTGCTAGATAAAGAAGAGATTCGCACATCGAGCGGTTTTCCAAAAGTATTTTTCAATCGGAGATACTTTTGTGTTTGAAATAAGAATACACATTTGACTTGCTAGAGAAAGAAGGTTTGCACATCGAACGGTTTTCCAAAAGTATTCGTCAATTCATTTCTGGACCAAGGTTGATTCACAGTGAATCGCCCCATCGTTCTATCCAGTTGTCACAAGTTTGATCTTTAGAAAAGATCTCACATGTCACCCACCAAGAGCTTGTTTGATGTTGGCTCTAGAAGGATTTCCATCTTCATCGTGAATACTTTTACATATCACTCGGATGTTCCGCAATACCACAAGGATAATCGTAGGACTCTTAATATATTCTTACTTTCCACATTGTGTGAAAGCAACAAGTCTTCAAGAATAGTGTCCTAATGAGATATTGTGGATGATATCTTGGCTCTAGACTCAATTGTGCATTTTGGTTCCTATGCGGAGACTAGGAGAGGGTCTCCTTCTTCAATACCAACAATCTCTAAGAGAAAGTCGATAGATTATGTAGGTTCCCGTGAGAATGAAACAAGTCCTTTTAAGAGGAACTTGAGTAGCTTGGGAAGTTTAGTGTAGTCGTCCTTTGGGTCCATGACGTCTTGTCTTCAATACAGTGTTACCTTAGTAAACACCGGTAGCATATGTATTAAACCCTTCACGCCTCTAACGTTGAATTATTGGAGGGCTATTTCTTTTCACCCCTTTTCACATTCAATTCTTTTCATTCTTCAACCTCTTGATTGCTTACGAGATTTCATAACTAGAACCTTGTTGGGTTTATTCCAGTTCTAGCTCTATCTCGATCCGCACTCTTCCCATATCTCACTTTCTCCTTTTTCAATATTCCTAAGGACTCTACACTATCTAGTGGATTGTCCTGGAAGATCCCTCCGGCTCTGGCGGATCATGGGAACTAATACCTAACCTAACCATCCTTATAACACCATGCATAAAGTAAATTGGTCGGTCTTTTGGTATTGTTCTTTCCTTCATGAAACCAATTGAAAAATCATTTGGAAAATCAATCAAGGTACTTGTGATATAAAATCAAAACATTTTGTACCTTAATTGTTTTGATCATTTTAGAAATGCTCCCCCTCAACATGTGCATATGATATTGAAATTGTTTGGCACATGGAGGCAAGAGTTCTTTGAAATAATTTCTTTGAAATAATTTCTTGATCACAATTTCCTTAGAAAAAGCCTTTTGATTTTCTTTGGTAAATTCTCTCCCTCAATATGTGCATAGGATATTTGAAATCATTTTATCACATAGAGGCAAGAGTTCTTTTGAAGTACATCCACGATTACAAAAGCCATTTATAAACCATTCGCTCCCCTCAATATGTGCATCGTTATACGAAAGAGTTTGGTACATATTAGAGAACTTGCACTTTTGAGTCAAAGCGATCACCTTTATCAAATTTCATTATTAAATCACAGATTCTCCCCGATCAAAATATCAAACCCTTTGAGATTTTGGATCCCAAGTGATTAATAAGGTTTGGAAAACATAGGAGAATATGTGCACGATTTAAAAGCTCATCTTGTTTTGGATAAATCCTCCTCCTCAACATGTGCATTGTGTATTTGAAATCGTTTGGCACATGGAGGCGGGAGTGCCTATAAAGGACTAAACCAATTCCATTAAAATAGATTTGAGATTTAAATCACTATCTCTCCCCGATCAAAATTTCAAACCTTTTGAGATTTGTTATCCCAATTGATTTAAATCATTTAGAAAATTTTAGGGAAAGACGTGGCAAGATTTGATTATGAAAAATGACTGATAAGGAACAGATTTTCGACATTAAAGATTGTTAGTGTCAGGTATGATGGTTTTTAAGAGATCTTTAGGTAAAATAAAACAATTTCACAATCAAACAAGAACATAAAAGATTTCATTTTGTAAGATCTTGATTCTAAAGAAAAAATCATACCATGACATAACATTAAATCTTTAGATCACCACTTATTTTGTACAAAACGGACTTTTGATGAAATATTGTTTGAAAATATTTAATTTGAAATCACTTAAGATTTGACAAAATAAAGTCCGTTGATTTCAAAACTTTGAATCCGATTTATTTTCAAAACAATATTTTCCATTTTCAAAGCAATATTATTCAAAGTTTTAGAAAAATGGTATCATCACTATTATCCACGCACAAAGATCGTTAGGTGGTTGAGAAGCTTATGTTGTTCTTTGTAGGGCTTGGAAAAAACCATCTGGCGATGCAATGAGACTTCTTACGTTGCATTTAATGCCAAGCGAGGTCAAATTAAGCTCCGTTTCTTCAATCACTTAGAAGAAAACCATCTCGCGATGCGGTGAGACCTCTTCGTTGCATTTTTCCATGCCAACACTCCATAGAAGTCCAATTAAGCTCTGTTTCTTCATTTGTCAACCCAAGATATAGTTACCCTTTCCTTCGGCATCCAATCATCTTCAATTGTGGGATCCGGATCGGAACATTCTTATATACCAAAATACCGCATCGTTAGTGAACACACATACGAGATATATGGTGGTCGACATCACTCAAAACAATCAATCGACTAATAAAAGTCAATTCAACATATCAATCGGATCATTCAAATGTATGGGAATAATGTGTTTATCAAACTCTAATCTTCTAATCCTAACAATCATATCCTAGGCACCTAGTCCTTCAACATAGGTTAACATCATTTTTAATTAAGCATATAGGATAATTAGAAAAGTTCGTTAGATGATATAAATTTGAAAACATTCTCCCCCTCAATCAATGACTCTTTCTGAAAAGTTTAAAAGCGCTGAAGTCATTGATTGAGTTTTCAATTATAACGAAAAACTATGAAAGCTGGTTGATTTTGAAAGCAACTCATTTTCCACCATTAAGTTAAAACAAATATTTTTACGAAGAATTTTAGACGGGAAAATATTTGAGTAGAACAAGATCCTTCGACATACTTTCCTCATTTTGATTTTAGGATAGGTGCATGAATTTTGAAAAATGGTTTAGCGCAAGACTTTCCTTTCTTGAAGAACGAGTTGCTATCTCAAATAATAGCAAGGCATAGTTTAAGCAGGTTACGATCGAGTAAGCGTAAGCCATTTGATTTGTGACATGTTTAGAAAGGAATATTTACACCTCTCGCTCGAACTTCATCTAAAGTCCCGTGCCATTATTGAATGACATTTCTAAGACCGTAGATGTTATCGATACGAAGACATGTCTTGAGAAAACATAATTTTGGTATTTTCAATTTTACGATTTTATGGGCTTTTGATGATTTTATATTTTCTATTTTGATTTTGTTGGTTTTATATTTTTGTATTTGGTTTTGATAAATATTTACAAAGATAGAGAAATAGTTTAAGAAGATGATGATCTGAGCACCGAGATAAGGAAATCGTTCAACACTTTGTAGAAGATAGAAGTCATCATCTCTTAAAGTTTCACCACCAAAGCTTTGAGGCTCTTGAATCGTCGTCGAACTTGAGCCTCCCGAAGTGAGACTTTGTAGGTCCCCAAACCGACAAACTAAGAACAAAGACCATTTCCCAAGAAGTAGAAATGAACAAAAGCGGTCTCATTGAATGAAGCTCGGCACCCAGAAGAACATGGGAACACCAAAGTAACAAGTTGAAACATTGATCGTCTCGGTGGTTATCAAATCCGGAATAAGCGATGAAGTCGATCACATGAACTGTTGTGCGTCCCGGTTTACATTACTCTTCGAGAATGACCGGTTGTCAATTCGGAGGAACAATACGTCAACATCTTCATTTTACCAAGTGCATTCGGATATCTTTCATATAACCAATCACCCATAATGTACACAAGTACCCAACCGAGTCGAGACTATGACATCCAAGTAACATGTTGAATCGCGATTATCTGCGGATATCAACTCCGAATAACATAATAAGCTCGATCAAGTGATCATGTTGTGTGTCCACGATGTACACAAATCTCTCCCACGATGGTTGCGATCTCATCGAAATCATCATTACATAGTATACATGAAGCGTAAATCGAAGCACTTTATCATAATCATATTGAAGATGTCGATAAGCAATATCATCTCACGCCCAAATATTCTTCTCATATTTCTTCCCTCGAAATGCGAGTTAACACATACCGAAAGTATCCGAGACCACTTCCTCCCAAATGGTTGGAATAATACATCCTTCCCAAATAGTTAGAATAATATATCTTTCCCCAAATAGTTGGAATAACACACCAAAGGCTACGAGTTAAACAGAGTTTTTCTACGGTTGTGACATTTGTCTTTCCCGGATTACTTCAATAGAGAAGAAGTATTAAGTTCATCGTGTACTCGTTGTGTGTTTAGATGTATGTCTCCTTCCCCTTGCTGGTTTTGATACCTCGAATCAAGCAACACATTATATACCAAATATTCTTGAAATAGAGAAGAACAAAAATTAGCTCAAATGAATTTTGTGAGAATCAATCTACTGAAACTCTCCGACTATCTTTATCAACCCATATGTAGACAATTTGAAGTGACCATCGTTGAAGAAAACTTGATATACCAAACTTGAAACAAGTAGAATTCTCCGCATGTGTTCTAAGCTTGCACTTAATGATGGAAGAACGGTGTCAAGAATCTATGCATCAAGCAAATCTCTAAGTACTCACTACTCAACCAAAGTATGAGACATTAACACCTCTTGAGATTATCCACATCGTCATCGCATGTGACCTTTGAGTAAAACAACGTAACTCCTAATAGTGATAGTTAACCGGTCTTCAACCATCCAACCCGATCAATGGTAACTAGATAAACCAAGTCTTCAACTCAAATTCTTAAGCCCGAGCAAGTTATCAAATAAGAACACGCCTTTGTTGAAAGTTAACTTCAATCTCAAATAAGTGTTAAATGATTAACTCAAGTAATCAACTTGTGTCAAATGCCCAACATGTGAATAAACATACAATCGGATGTACATTGACCCATTGAATGAACCGAACAAATGATTCCTCAACATCAATGCATTCTTCCTAAAGGTATACATGTAGAGGCGATATGGAAGATTCACCAATAATGTCTTCGAGCGGATGAGGTAGTCATTTTCCTTAATGTTCATGTGGTTGATTTATAAGCGCACAATGAGAGGAACAATAATCCGTGAAGATTTGGCAAAGGAATACCAAAAGTGGATCATTATTCATGAACAATAATCCGTGAAGATTTGGCAAAGAAATACCAAAGAGCGGATCATTATTCAATAATGCAACTACAATATCATGATAGTCATTATCAACGCCTTGTGAAGTAGTCAAGATAAGGTTTCTTGAGAATTCGAGAAGTACTTCTTAGATGGTGAACCTGTTGAGTCAGAGGAACCGGAGCATGAGCTTGGCCGGATGATCAACATTCGTTGGAGATTGGAAGTACTCATCAAACATATCATGAAAACAATGAATCCCAAATAGTATATCCGGTTATCCTTTGAGTGAAGACATTAGGCGTTGGAGAGTCGTATGACCATAACTCAAGCATCCATCAATATGTAGTATATTCCCTCTTCTCCCCCTCAAAAATTGCAAATGAAGTATCCAAACCCTTTGGGGTTTCACGGTCAACTTTGAGATTGCCATTAGTAAACATCTTTCCTGTAGGTATCCACCTAAGTCCAGCATCCTTAAAAATTCTACCAGATGGTAACCACTTATGGCAAGGTCTAGGATTGTTAGGCTTCTTATGCATAGTGGAAGACTTATCCTTATTCCTAGTTTCTAAAGATTTTGTAGTTGGTAACCATCTAGGTGAAGCTTTTGGTTTCATTTGCTTCATATGCCTTTGTGGATGACTTAGTGTAAATCCTAGACTTAACAGGTTGTACCAATGCATGAGCATTTACTTTCTTCGCATGTGATTTTGTGAAACATTTATCATGATTAGCATTAAAGATACATTTCAGACACTTTGAGCAAACAGATTGTTTGGATTCAAAAATAGATCTAGATTTCTTAGAGTGATCTGCTATGGGAATATTTTTAATCGAAACACAACTACTCTTAGATGTAAGCCAATCCCTAGTCTTTAGATTAGTGTTCCTAGGTAATGGTTTAGAACTACTAGCAGTGCCTTGAAATCTCGAAGAATTCATCACCCTAGGTCTTGCACCTAAAATTCCGTCATTGCGACTCAGTGCCTTCTTTCTAGCCATTTCTAGATAAGAGTTCATATACAAGTCATTCATATCAATTTTCCTAGGCAAGTGAGGTGAAGTGACTGGTTTTGTCAAAACTTGTTTCGCATCAACTTGGGAGGCAAACCATGTTTTTGAAAATTTTGGTCGATTCGAGATCTAAACGCATTCGGTTGTCTAATAACCGGTTTCCCAAGATTGATGGTTTCGCAAACTTAGTGTTCACACTATTCCTCGTTGTTTTTCCGAGCTCATTTTTAAAGCAACAATAGTGAAACTCTTTTCACGAAGTTGAGCTTTGAGATCATCAATTTTGCTATCAAAGAGTTTGTTTGTTCTATTGACTTAGTTCTAGCTTCTTTGTGAGTCACTTAGTTCTATGTGATGCTTTCTCAAAGACTCATTTTCCTTTAGTAATTTGGCCACACAAACCGCTAATTCATCATTTCTCATTTGAATTTCATCAATAGTATTAACATCGAATTACTTGTAACCAAATTACTTTTCACATGCATATTAGAAATATGTTTCTTCAAATTGTTGATAGTTGAGTTTTTGTCTTGGTGAGCTTTCAAAGTGGTAATTTCAAAAGTTCACGGAATTCGAGGAAGTTCGGATTTTTACATGGTTTGTTAAGTTGAAAACTTTCTTCTTTACTACGTATCGCAATTTCAAGTGAAATGCAATGTTTTTCAAGTTTTGAGAATTTGTTTGAAAGTTCATCAAAAGCCTTTTATCAACCATATCATATGTTTTGAAATTATTAGACTCACCTCAACCAAGGAACATATATCGTAATCATGTTCAACATTAAGATCGGTATGTTTAGGTACATTAGCGAGATGCACTATGTTGAGCAGTTATGGTACCTCATCACATGACACTGTTCATTTATTTGTCGATGTACGCATCCGGATCATGTGTAACATGAGTTCTTGAACAATTTGTTGGATCATTCTTTGTTGTCTCGTTATTACGCATTCAAAGAACACCCGATTCTTCAACCGATACATTACCCAACTCATCACAACTTTTGTCAACTGCACTGACTCTCATCTATTATTTCATCTTTCTAAGTAACTTCCTCAATATACTTCTCCACTTTGTCCATGAGATGGATAAGTGTCTCTATGAACACGCCAATTTCCATTCCGGTGTGTTTCTTGAAAGACATTTCAGTCATGTCTTGATCATAATCGATGTAAATTCCCCACCGATGAATGGTAGAAATTGGTTGTGGATCACTTGTAGTGCAGAATCGAACTATCCTTTGAACCTTTTCTTTATCAAGTTGTTGTTCCAATTGTCCTAAGTTCAATAGTAATGTTCCGTTAATGTGGATAAATCTTGACGGAAAAGGGCATTGCATGTTCGTTCCATTCCAATCGGTGTGAGTAACATGAGGTGTGAGTGAAGTTGATGATAAGGTTTAATGCTACTTTCCTTTTGCATGGCATTCTGTAGTCTAAACAGGTGCAATTCTCTCTCTTCAGACTCTGAACACGAAGAACTGACATCATTGTTTAATTCAAGCATCTTTAATCGTTCAGTATAGCATACATTATCATTGTTGTCCACAGCATCATACAATTTAAGTACTTCTGAAATCACTGAATCAGGAGTGTAAGACATGATGTTGATGTATACACGGGATTTTACAAGTCTGTGATTTAAACCAAGAAATAGAATCTTTCGCGGGATTTTACTAAAATCAAGACCAAACCGTTAAGCAATGACCAATGGAATGTGTTAAGATGACTGATGGATCGACACAGTGATAGAAAATTATGTTTTAGGGCATATGATTGTTTGTAGGATTAGCAGAGATGTTGTTTGGTTGAGATTTGGATTGGTTTATGCCGTTTTACGGAGAAATTTAGGTCAAAAACATAAAACCTCAATAACTTCGTTCGAGCGGATTTAGGCCTCGAAGGTTGACCCAAATAGTTCATTCGGCGTGCCATTCTCCTCGTTCTCACGGTCGTTTTGATGGGTAGAACGCTGAAAACGGAGTTACGGTTCAAAAGTTATGGCCGTTTGAAGTTTTGTCGGGAAAAGTCAACAAGTCGCTAGCAAGACAAGTCGCTAGAGTAACCAAGTCTCTAAACACAAGTCGCTATGAACCAAGTCGCTAAACACAAGTCGCTAAAGCAACAAGTCGCTACACAGTCAAGTCGCTAAAGAGCAACTCGCTAAGGTCCAAGTCGCTAACACCAAGTCGCTAAGAATACTAAGTACAAGTCGCTAACAAAATTGAAAGCAAGTCGCTAACTTCACCAAGTCGCTAGCAGTAGTGTAGAATCCACTAAGTTGTCTTGTTTGTCGCTTGTCTCAATAGACAAGTAGCTAGGACCAAATCGCTAACAATTAACACTACAACTCGCTACCTTTTACTAAAGCAAGTCGCCACGATGAAAACACTACGAGAACAAAGTCGCTAGCAAGAAAAACTTCAAAACACACTTTTCAATCCAAAACAAGCTCAACCACGTTGATTCAAGCTTTCCAAATCAAAACCCAAGCACATACAATGATTCTAAACACAAAAGTACAATCAAAATCCAAACTTTAACACTAGAAATGATCCAAATGATGCAAATACCACTAAACTTTATCAAACCCAAAACCATATAAAACCACTAGAAATCCAAGAACATGTAAGAGAGATGATCAAACCATGGCTCGATACCAATTATAACATATTGGATTTCATAAACATATCAAACAACACAATATGGTTCGAATGAGTTAGATAGTTTAGAGAGAGAAAGTAGGATGGGAGCCTTTCTAATGGGAATATTCCTCAGACTTTGTGTTAGGAATTGGAAATTCCATGTTAAAGTGTCGGTCACCCCAATTATAGTCTAGCATATGTTTGCTCATATACTTGTAGTTATTTACGTTGTTTAGTAGTTAATTAGTTAGTTTGTAGCGTAGTTTAGTTTAGAGCAACACCGTGGAGGAAGGACGGGTCTTTACCCATCAGTATGCCCGATCCACATCCGATAGGAGGACGTATTATTTGTAGATAAATACCCCTTCCATCCATGGAAGGGTGTGGCTCAACAATCTAACCTTTATATTTTATTGAACCAACTATCTACCAAGAACACCATCTCTACTTTCTCTCTAAAATGGCTATCATGTATTTTGATCATCCAAGACCACCCGAATCATCAACACAATAAATATATCGATCCTACAAATGGTACCAAAGCCATGGTTATTGTGTTGTGTTGATTTGTTAATGGTGTTTGATTTTAAAAACTGCTTTGGTACTTTTATGTGGAATACTTTTCCGCTTAGTATTATTGGTAGAACAGTTTTTTATATCTGGTTGCATATTCTTTAGTTTGGTCAAATATAATGTCATGGTCTTTCAAAGAAAACATCTTTTTGTGTCACTTGTTATGTTTATGTGGTCTTTTGGTTTATGTTGGTGGTTATATCGTGGTCAAAATGGATCAAACCGAAGTTTTCATATACATATGGGTTTGAATCGTCTTAAATAACCGGTCATGTCATTCATACCAACGAGTTGTGTTTACTTAAAACCTTTAGCGACTTGTCACATAACATGTCATGATTCAATGAATGTCTTGTAGAGACTTGTGTTTCAAAAGAAGTAGCGAGTTGTGCACTTTTAATCTTAGCGACTTGTAAAGACAAATTGTAGCAACTTGTGATATGGTACATTTAGCGAGTTATGGTTGTTTGACTATTGAGTCAAATAAAAGGCATAGCGACTTGTCATTAAAATAAATATGAAGCGACTTGTCCTATTTTTCTGGTGGCGGTTTGACTTTTGAGTCAAACTGATACAAGCTAGCGACTTGTCTACATGACTACCGACTTATCTACATGACTAGCGTCTTGTCTACATGACTAGCGACTTGTCTACATGACTAGCGACTTGTCTACATGACTAGCGACTTGTATATAAGGTTAGCGACTTGTGATTGAAAAGGATATGGTAGCGACTTGACTCAAAAGTATGCTAGCGACTTGGTGAAGTGACTTTTGTGTAAAGGTAGAAGATGAATGGACCTCGACCACATATACCACAAGACCATTTATACCACGAAAATTTACATTGCAACCAAACATCACCCATGGAGTTAACACTTAACACGAATTAACTTCAATTAGTTCAAATGATTCGATTCAAACCTCATACAATCTTTCTATCCTAATCCCAACAATCACCACCAATTTCATATCAAATACAAGACTCAAAAATGAAAAACTTATCTCAGATCCAGTTTACGTTTCATCTTTTCAAGATTTTTTCGTGGCACCTCATCATCACAGATCAATAAAGTGTGAAGCTTTACTTCTTAATTATTATCCGAAACTCATATAATCTGATTTTTAACATGATTGTTAAAGTCGGATTATTGTTTCGTTCAAAGACCCATGGACAAATAACAACGAAAACCACAGATTTTAGTACCTACCTGAGACCCTTATTAGGTCTTGATGAACGTGTTTTTGTTGCATCTTTCGTGGTTTGTTCTCGATGCCAATCACTTCCTCGTGCCATCCCTGTGGCAAGGTCAACATATTTGATGGTTCTCGTATGACCTTATTCGAGATATTCTAAGTAACTGATGGGGGACGTAGGATTAAGGTGTGTATTAAGGGTTTGATTATAGATGCGTTTGATGTGAGTGTATGATACTAGAGATGTGAATTTCTTTTCTCAGTTTGTTGAATTGGGAGAATAACATATAATGGGTGGCGTAATATTCAGAGGTGTGGAGTTTAATAGGGTTAGGGTTATAAGGTAGTGTCAAGTAGTGAATTTATATAACTGGTTATCTCACATTCATGGGCTGTCAAACAGAATTGGATCGGGTTAGGATGATACCTCTTGGGTTTTAACTCGTTTTTGGGCTGATTTCTACAAATAAATGTCTGAGCTTGTGTTATAATTCGAGCAAATGATCAATGAAACATAGTTATCTGAAATTTTGTCTTGGATACACTATGTTTTTGATAGAATTTGAAAATGTGTGGTATTTTGGTAGTTATTAATCTCACGGAGGGATACAAGTTCACTACTTGATCTAAAATTCAAGTAAAATAAGCTGGGTTTTATTTGGATATTCCTTATCGGGATTCTTGTGTTGATTATATGGGCTTCTCAAGATTTGCAATTAATGAGATTTGGTATGATTATGAGATTTGATGCTTTGGTGTATACATTTTCACGAAGAATATTCTATCACGGCTTGAATTGATAATTAAACAAGGTTGACTACGGGGTAGTTAGTATGATATTTCTTATTTGGATTTGAAGTGAGGTTTTTCGGGCGCGTTTACTTATTTCGTCTTCTTTCTTTCTACCCTTCCGCGAAGATGACTTGTTTGGGCGTTGATAGAGGGTGATAAAGACTTGGCTATTTAATTACGGTTGTGATTCTTTCTCGTTTAACCCACAACGTAACTATCACTTCGATGTCACACTCAGTTGAGAATGTCAAGAGGTTTTGTACGTTGGGTACACTGTTTCTTCTTCACAAGGATTAGTACAAGCTTAAGTAACAAATCTGGGGAATTTTACTTCACGATCAAGTTTGGTATATCGGGTTTACTTCTCCATGTGGTCACTACAATAGCCGACAGAATGCGTGAATGATGTGTTTACCAAAGTGTTGATTGGATGGTTGTTGATGTTGGTAAATGATTCGTTGATGAACCGCTGCATGTTCCCCTAAAACAAATATTCATCGAAACCAAAGTTGTCATAACACATTCAAACTAACATTGTTTACGGTTTTCTTGATTTTGTAAAATCATGAAAGAACCTATTTCTGGTTTAAATCATAGACTTGTAAAATCCGTGACAATGGAAACATCCTGGTAATAGTAAAGTGCATTTCGGATCTATCTTACGGTTTATTCTTGGTTTTGTAAAATCCGTGAAAGAAACTATTTTCGGTTTAAACCATAGAGTTGTAAAATCGTAATGATGAAACCATCTTGGAGAAAGGAAAGTGTATTTCGAGATCTCTTTTGATGTCGGTGCTACGGTTTACATTTCAAAGAAGAGATAAAAGAGTGTACTTCATGAATTGGATGTGTGATTGGATATCGTCATGGAAGTTTGGTTATTACATGGTTTATGGGGTTATGTGCTTTTAACCATGGTCGGATGAAACCATTATCGAGTTCACTTAAAACATCAAAGGAGGCTAGAGTTGAGTTTTTAAGCAGGAAGATGTGACAACGGAGTTAATTCACTATTATTTATTTGAGGTTGAAGTGAAATATCACTAAGTAGTGTACTTAGTATCCGAAGGTATCGGGATGGATGGATGAAGATTCTTCAAGATCCTTGTTCGAGCTTATTATCAAAAATGAAGACTTGGAAATCTAGTTATTGTTGGGTGTCTTTTACCTTTTCTTTTACCACTTGGGGAATTGGGCTCATACCACCGCAAAATAACTATCACTTTAAGGAGTTACGTTGTAGTGCTCGATGTCACATTCAATTGTGGATTTTCAAGAGGTAATGTCGCCTTATACTTGATGGTTGGTTGGTTGAAGAGTATAGAGTACATAGAGTACTTAGAGATGCTAATGGAAATCGGCACCGCTCTTTGTTACATATGTGCAAGTTTAAGTCATGAGTTCGGGTAGTTTACTTGAGGTCAAATTCATCATATTGGGTTTCTCATCACCGTCACGACAAAGAGCCTCTTGAATGATAATGGGGTTGATTACATGTTTGCCAAGAGTAGATGAAAAGAGAGATTATGACATATGAACACACAGTTCATGCCTCGTACTCTAAAGAAAAGAAAAGTGTACGTTTCAGTGCGCTTTATCTTACGAAGAAGAGAAACCTTCTTATGACGTATGAACACAACAGTTCATGCCTCATACTCTAAAGAAAAGAAAAGTGTACGCTTCAGTGCGCTTTATCTTCTGAAGAAGAGAAATCTTCTCACTTATGACCATTCTCATCAACATGCTTCATACTTTTTCCATGCGCTTTCAGTCATCAAGTGAACCGGGCTACCATTGATTGTTTTCTTATTCCACTTTCTCAACTATAATGACGATGGCGACATCATGTGCTAATTTTGCGGGGGAGAAGTGTGAATTGACTACATTTGGATAATTTTCACTTGTTTAATCAAGAATGGCAACTCCGTATGCAATTCTTGAGGGGGGAGAAGAAGTGTGATAATTCTGCATGGTTGATTGACATATGAGAATATATGGTCAAACGGCTCCTAACTCATGTAAGAAGCGAGCTTCTTCTTATCGGATCTTCTTCACATGGAGTTTCTTCTATGATCCGTTGGTTGACATCTTCACACGGGCTGATTTGATTAATGACAAAGTGCTTCTAGTTGCTGGGCTGATTTTCTTAATGAACATCTTTCTGTTCTTGTTTGATTGGGAGGGATTTGAGTTAAGGGGATTTGCTACTTTCAAAGTTAACGGGAATGCATTTGGTAAGTTGAAGATGTTGACTTACCATTTCCCAACTGGAAAATCTTGAAGAAGGTCGAGTCTACAGTCGGTTCTACATTCTCTGCTACATGTTAGAAGACTAAAGACGAGTTGCATTTGATTATCTAAAGACTTCTTCTTAATTCGGGCATTTATTAAAAGATTGTCGGTTTAGGGGAGAGCACTAATTGGGGGAGAGTGAAATAACATATTTAATCCCCAATTAGACTTGCTCATTCTGTTTCTTCAGCAAGTTGATTCTCACAGATACATCTGAGCTAATTATGATCTTCTCAAAAGATTTCTAGTACATGGGCTTATAAGATGTTGTTGATTCTGAAGTATCAAAACCAGCAAGGGGGAAGGAGACAAGCATCTAAACGCGAGTAAAACTTGATGAACTTAATACTTCTAAGTAATTGAAGATATCCCGGGAAGACAAATGTTATTACCGCAGAGAAACTCAAAGTTTGACTCATGGCGAGTAAACTTGATGAACTTAATTCTTCTAAGTGATTGAAGATATCGCGGGAAGACATATGTCATGACCGAAGAGAAACTCAAGGTTTACTCATCAAGGCATTTAGTGTTCTTATTCCAACTACGTGGGGAAAGAGATGTAAGAGTTAGTTTCGATGATAAAAGAGGTACACAAGTGTGTGATGATTTTGATGTTATCACAATCATCGTGGGAGAGATTGTGTACATTGGGGATGCTCGACTATTTTACTGAGGGCTTAATCGGTGATTCGAAATATAATCACTTATTCCGGAGTGGACATCCGAGAGATTGTCATCCGAGAGATAATCGATGATTCGGCCCGCTTCTTCAATGTTATCGGTTATTCTCTTTGGGCATTCGGTACTTCGAGTTCTTGAGCTTCATACACTTTCTTGGGGAGAGAAAAGTATACATCGGGGTTATTCTTTGGCTTTTGGACTTAATCGCTACTTGATGGTATAAGTTTCTTTGACGTTGGGTAAATGTGTATTCGGTTCGTGAGCTCTAGTCTAAGAGACGGGCGCATCATTTCAACTACTGGGAAGTGGTCTCTTGACACCTTTTGGAATGGATTGCTTGAGACTTGATGGTTATGAAATGTGAGAAGATTATTTATGAGTGGGATGATACGTTGTCGATCTATTTTGATGATATAACCCGAATGGAGAATCTCGATTATCGTTCTTAAAAGGAGCGGCGGGATTTATGATAATGGTGTGCTTCTACATGCACTGGCTAAGGCAAGCTTGAAATAGAGCTTCAATCTGCTCATCAAATGGATTTTCGGTTTGGGGAAGCGCCAAAGTCTCACTTTCAGATGGTTCAATTTTTTCTTGATTCAAGAGCCCTGGAAGCTTTGGTGGTGAATGTTTAAGAGTTGATGACTTCTATCTTCTACGACGTCGCTCGATATCCTTATCTTGGTACTCAGATCATCATCTTCTTTAACTATATCATCTTCTCTATCTTTGTATATATTTATTCAAAACCAAATACAAAAACAGAAAACCAACAAAACAAAATAGAAAAATATAAAACAAACAAAACCCATAAAATCGGAAAATTTAAAAATACCAAAATATGTTTTCTCAAGACATGTCTTCAGTATCGATAACATCGCGGTCTTAGAAATGTCATTTAATAATGCACGGGACCATAGATGAAGTTCGAGCAGAGGTGTAAATATTCTTTTCTAAACATGTCTCAAACTATGGCTTACGCTTAATTGATTGTAACCCGCTCTTCAAAACTATGGCTTGCTATTATTTCGATAGCAACCCGTTCTTAAAGAAAGGAAAGTCTTGCGCTAAACCAATTTTCAAAATATTTCGTGCACTTATCCTAAAACAAATTGAGGAAAGTATGTCGAAGGACTGCTGTTCCTACACAAATGTTTTTCCGTCTAAAATTCTCCAGAAAAATATTTGGTGTTTTCAAAAATGGTGGTTTGAGTTGCTTGTAAAACAATCAGATTCAGAGTTTTTCGTAAAAAATTGAAAACTCAATCAATGACTTCAGCGCTTTTAAACTCTTTAGAAAATGAGTCATTGATTGAGGGGGAGAATGTTTTCAAATTTATATCATCTATCGGGCTTTTCTAATTATCCTAATATGCTTAATTAAAAATGATGTTAACCTATGTTGAAGGACTAGGTGCCTAGGATATAATTGCTAGGATTAGATGATTAGAGTTTGATAAACACATTATTCCCATGCCATATATGAATTGATTGACATGTTGGATTGACTTTTATTAGTCGATTACTATTTGGGTGATGTCGACCACCATATATCTGTATGTGTGTTCACTAACATATGCAGGTATTTTGGTATATAAGAATGTTCCCGATCCGGATCCCACAATTGAAGATGATTGGATGCCGAAAAGAAAGGGTAACTATATCTTGGGTTGACAAATGAAGAAACGAAGCTTAATTGGACTTCTATGGAGAGTTGGCATGGAAAAATGCAACGTAAGAGGTCTCATCGCATCGCCAGATGGTTTTCTTCTAAGTAATTGAAGAAACGGAGCTTAATTGACCTCGTTGGCATTAAAATGCAACGAAGAAGTCTCACTGCATCAGCAGATGGTTTTTCTTCCAAACCCTACAGCAACAACAACAGAAGCTTCTCAACCACCTAACGTATCTTTGTGCAGAAATAATAGTGATGATACCATTTTTCTAAAACGTTTGATTAAAATTGTTTTGAAAATGGAAAAATATTTGTTTTGACAATAAATTGGACTTAATTTTGAAAATCACCGGACTTCATTTTTATCAAAACCTAAGTCACTCAATCAACGACTACGGTCATCGATTGACGGGGAGAGTGATTTAAAATATATTATTTTCAAATAATATTTCTACATAAAAGTCCGGATTGTACAAAATAAGTGGTGATCTAAAGATTTAATGTTATGTCATGGTATGATTTTTCATTAAGAATCAAGATCTTTCAAAATGAAATTTTTTCTGTTCTTGTTTGATTGTGAAATTGTTTTATTTTACTTAAGGATCTCTTAAAAACTATCATACCTGACACTAACAATCTTTAAATGTATTAAATTGGTCATTATCAGTCATTTTTCAAAATCAAATCTTGCCACGTCTTTCCCCAAAATTTTCTAAATGATTTAAATCAATTGGGATCACAAATCTCAAGAGGTTTGAAATTTTTGATCGGGGGAGAGATAGTGATTTAAATCTCTTATCTGTTTAAATGGAGTTGGTTTTAGTCCTTTAAAGGCACTCCTACCTCCATGTGCCAAATGACTTCAAATATACAATGCACATATTGAGGAGGAGGATTTATCCAAAAACAAGATGAGTTTTTAAATCGTGCACATTTTCTCCCATGTTTTCTAAACCTTATTAAATCACTTGGGATCCAAAATCTCAAAGGTTTGATATTTTTGATCGGGGAGAATTTGTGATTTAATAATGAAATTTGATAAAAGGTGATCGTTTGATTTAAATGTGCAAGCGCTCTCTCATATGTGCTAAACGCTTTCGAATCTCAAGCACATATTGAGGAGGAGCGAATGGTTTCTTACATGGCTTTGTGTTCGTGGATGTGCTTCAAAAGAACTCTTGCCTCTATGTGTTAAAATGATTTCTCTTATCCTATGCACATATTGAGGGGAGAATTTACCAAGAAAATCAAATGGCTTTTTCTATGAAAATTGTGATCAAAGAAAATATTTCAAAGTCCTCTTGCCTCCATGTGATAAACAATTTCTAAATCATATGCACATGTTGAGGGAGGTTTTCTAAATGATCAAAACTATTAAGGTACATAATGCTTTGATCTCGTATCACAAGTACCTTGATTGTTTTTCCAAATGATTTTCAATTGGTTTCGAGAAGGAATGAACTGCACCAAAAGACCGACCATTTTACTTTATGCATGGAGTTATAAGGATGGTGAGGTTAGGTATTAGTTCCCACGATCCCCGTAACCGGAGGGATCTACCAGTGGACAATCCACTAGATAGTGTAGAGTCCTTAGGAATATTGAAAAAGGAGAAAATGAGAAATGGGAAGAGTCGGACCGAGACAGAGCTAGTAATGGAATAAACCCAACAAGGTTCTAGTTATGAAGTCTCGGTAAGCAATGAAGGGTTGAAGAATGAAAAGATATGAATGAGAAAAGGGTGAAAATAAATAGCCCTCCAATAATTCAACCTTAGGGCGATGAACGGGTTCAATTCATATGCTACCGGTGGTTACTAAGGTAACATTGGTATTGAAGACAAGGCGCCATGGACCCGGTGGCCGACTTGCACCAAACTTCCCAAGCTACTCAAGTTCCTCTTAAAGGGCTTGTTTCATTCTCACGAGGAACCTACATAATCTATCGACTTTCTCTTAGAGATTATTGATATTGAAGAAGGAGACCCTCTCCATAGTCTCCGACATAGGAACCAAATGTGCACAATCGAGTCTAGAGCCAAGAGATCATCCACAATATCTCGTTAGGACACTATATTAATGAAGACTGTTTCACACAATGTGAAAAGTAAGAATATATTAAGAGTCCCACGCACTATCCTTGTGGTATTGCCGAACATCCGAGTGATATGTTAAATATTCACAATGAAGATGGAAATCTGCTAGAGCCAACATCATACAAGCTCTTGGTGGGTGACATGTGGGATCTTCTCGAAGATCAAGCTTGTGACAACTGGATAGAAACGATGGGAGATTCAATCTTGAATCAACCTTGGTCCGAGATTGGAATTGACGAATACTTTTGGAAAACCGTTCGATGTGCAAACCTTCTTTTCTAGCGCGTCGAATGTGTATTCATGTTTTCAAACACAAAAGTATCTCGATTGAAAAATACTTTTAGAAAACCGCTCGATGTGCGAATCTCTTCTTTTATCTAGCACATCGAATGTGTACTCATTTCAAATACTGAAAAGTATTTATGATTGAAAATTGATCTTTCTCATAAAACCTTCGTCGATTGCAAAACTCTTCTTCAAGCAATACGCGATTGTTTTTCAAATCAAATTTTCATCAATCGCTGAAACTTAATTACCGGTTCACTCACTCCGTGTTGTCTTCTTTGAGACGTTCCGGTTTGAGAACGGCTAGAAGCGTACTGCGAAACCATGTCAAGGAGATTCCTCGAAATTATACCGATCACGAGGCAAGACTTGTACCGATCAACGGGAACCGTGGGCGGTGTACCTCAATTCGACGAAAGTGATCAAAGACACTTTCGTGTGTTTTATTGCTAACGTTGTTTGCGGTACATTTGACGGTTGCGGTGATCGAATTGAGCGGTCAATCCAAAGTCAGATGCTCACAAACATCCACACTTAATTTGAAGAAATCATGATGGTGCATATATACATAACACAGCTCGATATTTCATACTATGCTTCGTCACTGCCGCAAATATCATGAACCAAGAAGGCTTCCGCTACTCGATGGAAAGATGTCATGATTCAAAAGTGTGAGCATGTGGTCCAAAAGACACAACATCACATGATGGCAACACAATAAAGGGTGATCCGAGATTTCTTGTGGTCGATGATCTCAAAGAAAGCTCAAAGATCATCAATGATGTGGATCAGTTAAAGGCCTCCACTTAAAGTACAATTCAATGCGGACTTTAAAGAATCGCTACAAAAGCACAAAGATGCAGATGTTGAAGAATTCAAGTCTACGAGCTCAAGAACAAAGACAAAGAAAGAATGCTAGGATGCAAAATGTATTTCATGGGGTGACCTCCCTTAGGGGGAGATTGTTAGGAATTGGAAATTCCATGTTAAAGTGTCGGTCACCCCAATTATAGTCTAGCATATGTTTGCTCGTAGACTTGTAGTTATTTACATTGTTTAGTAGTTAATTAGTTAGTTTGTAGCGTAGTTTAGTTTAGAGCAACACCGTGGAGGAAGGACGGGTCTTTACCCACTGTATGCCTGATCCATAGTCCGATAGGAGGACGTATTGTTTGTAAGTATAAATACCCTTTCCATCCATGGAAGGGGTGTAGCTTGGCAATCTAACCTTTTACATTTTATTGAACCAACTCTCTACCAAGAACACCATCTCTTTACTTTCTCTCTCTAAAATGGCTATCATGTATTTTGATCATCCAAGACCACCCGAATCATCAGCACAATAAATATATCGATCCTACACTTTGATCAACACGTGACGGGAATTTCATTCAAGAAACATACTGGAATGGAAATCCATGAGTACATCAACACATTTATCCAACTTATGGATAATGTGGAAATGTACATTAGGGAAGCTGCTCAAGAGAATGTTCAGTTGAATGTGTTGAATGGGTGTCAGATTAAATTAAGTGAAAGTTGTGATAAATCGGGTAATGGATTAGTTGAAAGAGCAGATGATCTTGAATGCGTATATCGATACAACAAAGGATAATGAAACCATTGCATCTTGAATACAAAGGCTCAGTCGAAAAGCTTGAAACAGTTGCATTTCAGTACCTCTGTTATGCATGAGGAGTATCTGATGCCATCCCAAACAAATGATCCGGAGTTATGTGATGAGGTACCTTGGCGATCAACATAATGCATCCACTAATGTACCTGATCAATTTTATCATAACTCTGATCATGATATTGATAATTGTTTCTTGGTTAAGCCTGAATCTAAAATCGTTAAAACAAATGACATGGTTGAAAAAGGGGTTTATGATGAACTTTCAAACAAATATTCAATTCTTGAAAAACATTGCATTTCCTTGGAAATTGCAATACAACAAAGAGAAGAAAGTTTTCTTACTACAAACACCTGCATAAATTCGAAATTCCCAAAATTTCGAGAATTTTTTGAAATTAACCACTTAAAAACCCAGATTCAGGACAAAGATTCAACCATATGCAATCTGAAATTTGAACTCTCAGATCTGCATAAGAAATGTAATATAGGGATGAACAATCCTAACCATGTGGTGAGTGATACGCTTAAATCTAGGAATGATGAATTGGCTCTGTGTGTGTCCAACCTATTAAGGGAAAATGAGTCCTTAAGAAAGAACTTATTAGAGAACCATTCCAAGTTGATAGATCAAACAAATTCCTGCTTGGCTGACATTGATGCCCTCAAAGCCCAAATTCAGGATAAGAGCTTCACTATTGTTGCCTTAAAAAATGAGCTTAGGAAATATATTGGAAATAGGGTGAACACTAAGTTTGCTAAACCATCAACCTTGGGAAAGCCAATTGTACTGAACAACTCAAAACGTACTGTAGTTAGGCAGCCCAATGCGTTTCGAAACGAAAGATCTAAGCCATCGAAATCTAAGCTTGCCTCCCAAGTTGATGCGAATATTGTTTTGTCAAAACCAGTCACTTCACTACTTCATTCCGATATGATGAATAACAAACCCCTGCTTAAGGTTCAAAGCCCTAAGATAATGAATATTAGGAGCTCATCTAGTTCCTATAATAAGCATCAAATGACTGATCAATCCCCTAAGAAACAATCTAATTACAAAAGGACCAATATCCAAAACAGGGAAGTAGCTACATTCAAATCTACTAGCAGTTGTTTCAAATGGATTCCCATTGGCAGATTATTTAAGTTTTCAGGATCCAAACGGACTTACATACCTAGATATTGCCTTAAGTGGATGCCTCAAGAATATTGAACCTAAAGGGATCCCTATTAATGACACGCCTAGATCAAACTGTGCAACATCCAATAGTGAGATTACTCATGTCACTAAATCATCTATTTGCAATACTACATGTGCTTCTAGTGCAAAGTGTTCTCAGTCTTTTTCAGGTACAATGCTCAATTCAATCATAAACATCATGACTTGGTTTCCATCAGAAATGAAGATTGCTCACTCAGGAATTGTAGCATGTCAGAATTGATGTACCTCGTACTTTGACTCCTATTCGACTTGAATCATGACTCGTTCTCATGAATCTGTGTACAAATTAGTTCAAAAAAAATCATTTTTTTTCTTAATAAAATCATTTTTTTTTATCTTTACCTTCAATCTGATAAAAGATGTATCTCTTGTAATCGATAACATCTACGATTCTAGAAATTTCATTCAATAATGACACAGGTCCATAGATGAAGTTCGAACAAAAGATATTATCTAGTTTTATAACGGGGGGTTGGAATTCAATCAATGTTCATTGGTGACATTGATTGAGGGGGAGAATATTTCAAGTTATCTCGTTATCTATGTTTCTCTCCGCACCATTGTTTGATATGTATTGTGTGCTGATGCATGTTTAAGTCTTGCTTCGTTATGTCCTCTGTGCTAGATTGCTTATCTATGATATGTCACTGTTGGGTACTTGTCATATTATTCTACATGTTTTTAGAAACTGTATTTGCATGACTATCTGATTTGTTCAAGGACTAAAAGTGCTAACAGTACAAAATTTGATAGATAGTGACTTACTTCAATCAGGGTTAGCGACTTGGCTTTTCTAAGTGGTAGCGACTTGTCATTTATCTTTACTAGCGAGTTGCTTATTGTGCACAAGTACAGGGACTGAATGTGTTAACTTGGTAAACTTGAAAGAATCTGCTCTTATCCCCTAGCGACTTGTCTCAAACTTACATATTTTCAAAAACTCTGAAAAAAAAGTTTCTCTCTCTCGTGACTTCTTGATAGCGATTTGTGTGTGGTAAGGACTATGTTAATCATTTTTGTCTCAAAACATGTGAATTATATGCATCCCCTAACTCATTTTCCTTAACAGATTCCACTGCTCTTGATCCTCGTCATTTGCTCTCCTCACTTAGGTTTGTGTAATGGATTCATGTAATGAATCATTTGACATATATGTTGATGGATTAGATGATTGTTTGGATAGATGTATTTTTGCATTTGCTTGTATTAATGGGTCCTTGAGCGAATTGTTGAATCTCTCGTATGTGGTTTGTGTGGGTTGTTTTACTGATTTTTTATTTGTGGTAATGGATTGATTGTACTTGTTTGTTATAGCGGTTTGATGGTGTTACTATAATGGTTACATATGTTGATTGGATTGAGGTGTTAAGCGAATGCTATGACGTGTTCTTGGTAGCGACTTATCTGATATGATAGTGTTCTTGGTAGCGAGTTGGTTCGTTAATTCATCATGGTGAGTTGCGTAATCTGAATACACTCTTGCTAGCGACTTAGTGATTTGATGTGTAGCGACTTGGTCTTATTTCTTTTGATAGCGACTTGTCTTAATAAGTTAGCGACTTAGTGATTTGATGTGTACCGACTTGGCCTTGTTTCTTTTGATAGCGACTTGTCTTTACAAGTTAGCGACTTAGTGATTTGATTTGCAGCAACTTAGCTTTGTTTCTTTTGATAGCGACTTGTTTTGTCAAACTGTGTAAAGCAACTTGATATAATTCTTTCATGCTAGCGACTTAGTACAAGTTTACTTGTAGCAAGTTGTCTTGACAAAATTCCTCTTAGCGACTTGCTATAACATTTTAGTCCAAGCAATTTGTATCTGGTTCCTCTTGCAGCAACTTGACTTGACAACTTGTTTCTCTAAATCTATTATAACAATTCCATAATAGCAACTTGTCTCATGAAATCCTATTATAACAACTTTGTTCTTCACAATTTTGTCTCAAGACAAATTGTATCCTAAAAAAACTTTGTCAAAATGACTTGTTACTTTGAAAATTACTATTGCTACTTAATCTATTTCCTAAGAATGTCAATCTACTTATTGGTAATCTATCATGTATGCTACTTGTTGTGCTTATTGATAATAAGGAAACATTAAAATTTGTTCAACTAACCACATCTAAACTAACATGCTCTCGATCATCGTTGTTGTATGTGTGTATCTTTAGATCATCAATGGCAAACACTACCTCATCTGAGAACCTTGCTACCTCTGCTCCACCCACAGTTCTTACAGACAATGAAATTCTTCCAGAGACAAATGGGTAGAGATTGGGAAAAGTAATCATATGTGGACATGGAAAGGATTCAACAAAATCCAATCTTCAAAGTGGCAATTGATATTCTTAAGAACACAAATTTCTTTAGTGCCCTAACCAAACAATGCACGATCCCTTCCATTTACCTACAACAATTTTGGAACACCATCACTTGGGACAAGATCACTGCCACTTATTCCTGCAAGCTTGATAATAAGCAATTTGAAATCACATCTGACATTCTCAGTAAGGCCCTAGGAATCACACCATGTGACCCTACCATACAATCTGTCCCTCCACCTAGTGCGGATGAGCTAATAGTCTTTCTAATTGGTTTGGGATATCAAGTTGGCATAACAAGGGCTTCAGATATCGTCACAGGACACATGTATCAACCTTGGAGAGCCATGACAACTATTCTCAACTTATGCTTAATTGTTAGGCAAAACCTCAGGGTTCGATAAAGTAAAGATTCCTATTCTGTAAATCCTATGGGGTCTCGTCAATGGGGTGAACATTAATGTCTCGGAACGCATTTGGGAAGAATTCTCGTTGTCAATGCACACATTCATCACCGATAGAACAAATGTTCAGAATCAAGCTCAAGGAAGAAAGAAAGTACACAAACTTGTGATTCCTAGCATCAAATTCTCAAAACTTGTCATCCAGTACTTGCAACAGACACATAACTTCAATCCTAGGAGTGAATCAGCCCTTCATAATGCTAAGGATGAATTTGTTCTGGGTAACCTCAAGTATATTGCTAGAGGTGTCAATAAAGAGATCTTTGGATTGGGAATTCCTGATGTTCTTCTCACTGACGATATTAAGAAGACGGCCACTTCAAATTATACAAGAAAAGAGCATCCAGATCCAATGTTGATGACTCTCCCACTCCATCACAACCCAAAGCTACAAAATCCACTTCAAGTACAAAGACCTCATATCTCGCCCTTCCCAAGAAGAGACGCGTGATGATCACATCCCATCGACACTTCTTCAAAGAAGCGGCAGAGAGAAAGAATGATGCGGAAAGGAAACGTTGAGGAACCGAGACACCAAAGGGTGACAGTCAATTGGTTGATGAAGACGAGGCTAATTTGCAACAAGGAATTCAACAAAGCACAGAAAGCTCGAACATGAGACCACTAGTTGGAGGTGTCGTTTAAGAGAACTCGAACGAGCCACGCCAAACAACTCCAATCACACAAGACAAAGGGAAAGGATTGTTGGTGTAGATGCCGAACAAGCCGCTCACATGCTTCGACCTTCTCTTCTTCACCATCAAGAACTACCACTCAATTTGAGTGAAGAAAGAAGTGTTGAATCATCTTCAACTCAAGAACAACTGGATTGGAAAAGGAGGTATCGAAGCACAAGAAGAAACTCCTGCATCAAGTGATACCTAATCGATCAAAATGATGATGAAGAGTTGCGAAAGACTTACAGAGAACCTTGAGTCGAGATCCGATGAAACCGGGCATATGGAGGAACCTATCATGTCTATCGATTCTCTATCCTCATTGAAGAATCTAGATACGAGACTTATCTTTCGGTGATCGTTTATAAATGACAAACCCTCAGATACTGAGACTCTTAAGCAAGGTAATGAGAAAGAGGAAGTAGAGTTCATGTTTACTGTCGGCATACAGCAAGACACTTCAACCATCCCTCCTATGTCAGCACCGTCTCATACAACCATACTTCCACCACCCATACCCACTAATGATCCATCTACAGTTGTCACCATCAGTGAAACCATCACTCCTCCTGCCTCACCTCCTCCTGTCAAAACGACTGAGCAATTGCTCGAAGAGGCTATGACATGTATTGCGACTATTGAGAAGCACTTTCCTATCGCCGTCAATAATCTTGATAGTCATGTCAAAAAGCTGGAGAATCTTAACCTCAATGAGATTGTGACAAAGGCAATAGAAGCCGATATTAAAGATGCGGTTGAATGGGCAATGAAGGCTCCATTACTTCAGCAATTCAAAGACTTGCCGATCTCTGACACGAGATCCATTCTCTCAGAAAGAATGTATGAAGCAGGAGAGCATCTGGACAATATGCCTAAGAAATTATACAAAGCACTTGAGGAATCGATGAGGCTTGATAATTATCAGCAGTTTGTAGAGGATGTACGCGAAAGGGAAGATAAGAAGAAAAGAAAGACTGCTCGATGAAATCAAAGGATAAGTCCGAGGCCCTAAGCCACCACCACCTCCTTCACCTCCAACCGGAGGAGCTGGAACTTTGGGGTGGTGGATCTTCTAATATAACCTCTACACCTCCACCACAACCACCATCATCACCACCAAAACCTTCCAATCAATCTAGTCCATCCGAGATCGTGGAATTCATAAGAAATCTGCAGCTTGGACAATAGTTGATTCAAGGTTTACATCCACATTCTCCACTATACCGTAAGACCGGTGCTTCATGAAGAATCGCATGTCATGGCGAGTCGAATCTGATGATGATGATGCATCCACCAAACATATCCCCATGCCATCCGAAGATGATTGGTTTGATGCATACGTGTCGTGTGAACGCCTAATACCACTAGAGTTGCACCTTCAAAGACACAATTCAAAAGCTGGCTCATCAAGAGAGGCCTCAAACTCCGTAACCTTCATGGTCCATTCCAGTCGACACAATGATTCCCGACAACAAGCGGGCTTCAACAATAATCGCCAACTATGAAGCCCCGGTGAAGACTCTTCTTCACATCACAGGAGACATGGGCAGCTTTATAAAGTGGTTTTGTGAATGAAGGAATCTCGTCCATTACTCCAAAGGATCTTGAAGGACAAGCTTTTGAAATTGTCAAGGTTTTCACCCGATGCTAATCACCCAATACCGGATGGAAGAATGTCATAAGATGTTGAGTGATCAAGTCGGTGAGCGATCGATCGTTTCAATGTGAACATGCCTCTTCCTCTCGGTGGTGAACCTAGACAAATGACCATTCAATCGAGTTCTTTTTCAACCATGACCGGAATATCTATGTGCTCAAACTTACGAAGAAGACCCGATTTTATCGATTTCGAAGATGAAAGTCTACCTACACCGATCGTGGTCTTAAGCAGATGGTACGGATCAATTTCGGTGACAATGAACAAAAGTATGACATTGCTGCCTCATATGGCATTTCTCATTGGTGGTTCAAGAAGAAGAAATTCTACATTGACCGACATAGTGCTATCAAGAGTCGTAAAGTTGTTCGATCCAAGCTTCACATTCTAAGTGTCATCAATATAGAGATCTTCTCAATCTATGGCTATGATTACTTGAAGAAGATTGTTCTTCGAAGAGCGATTTGAAAGAGTATGTTATTGAAGAGAACGACTTCAAACACTTGATGCCAAATGACTTTGAAGATCTCTACCTTCCGAACCTACAAGGACACCTTGACCACCTTCCGGTTCGGAGAAGAAGGCTCTCTCGGCTCGTCAATCTACGGATCGAGGCTTGGTCATTCAAAAAGAGTTGAGGATTTTCACTAGGATTGAAAGCTACGCACCGCGTCAACCTTACAAGACCGCAATGGAATCCTCGGGACATGAATTTCATCACAATTTAAAGTGATTGACACTCTAGAGCCATCATCTTTACCGCGGACACGGGTCAAGAATGCTAATGAGGCTATGCGAGCTATACAAGTTCGATGATGGTACACTCGGGATGGTTGAACAAGAATTGAACTCAAAGTGAAGGAAATCAAAATTGATCCGTCGTGGAACAAAACAAAATTCGGTCGAACAGATTTAAAGATGTGTGAAGAGTTTGTGGCTACAATTGGTAGAAGACTTAAGACTAGAATGATTTATCGCAGCCTTGAAAGTTTTGTAGGAGGTAGACTTCGTGATGGTCACTACAAGCTGCTTCAAAGAACTGAATGAAGACATCTTCCGGAAGTAGCTTCTGTTTTGTATTTTTGTTATGTAAAATGTGGTGTATGTACTATGAACAACTATAATGTATGTAATAGTGTTAGGTTATGTATTGTGGTTTCCCTTTATCTAAAAAAGGGAACTTGATGTTGTCCACTTCGGATCATATAAAACCGCACACATTTTTCTCCAACAAATGTTTTGTTTCATACATATTTAATCACTTGAGATCCAAAATCTCAAAGGATTTGAAATTTTGATCGGGGAGAAAATGTGATATAAATATGAAAGATGAAAAAGATAACCATTTTGTCTCAAAGTGCATACCGCTCTAATATGTGCTAAACTCTTTTCGAATCTCGAAGCATATATTAAGGGGGAGCAGTTCAAAACAAATACAAACTTTCAAGGTACAAAGATTTCCATGTTTTAACATAAGGTACCTTGATTGTGTGTTAAATGGTTTCTAAATATTTGGTAATCGTGGTTGTATTTCAAAAGTTCTCTTCCTCTATGTGATAAAATGATTTCAAATATCCTATGAACATATTGAGGGGGAGAATTTACCAAAGAAAATCAAATGGCTTTTTCTATGAAAATTGTGATCAAAGAAAATATTTGAAAGTCCTCTTGTCTCCATGTGCTAAACAATTTCTATATCATATGCACATGTTGAGGGGGAGGTTTTCTAAATGATCAAAACTATTAAGGTACAAAATGCTTTGATCTCGTATCAAAAGTACCTTGATTGATTTTCCAAATGATTTTTCTATTGGTTTCAAGAAAGAAAGAACAATACCAAAAAACCGACCAAATTTACTTTATGTATGGTGATATAAGGATGGTTAGGTTAGGTATTCGTTCCCACGATCCCGCCAGAGCGGGAGGATCTACCGAGGACAATCCACTAGATAGTGTAGAGTCCTTAGGTATGATGAAAAAGGAGAAAAGTGAGATATGGGAAGAGTGTGGATGAGACAGAGCTAGTTCCGAATATACCCAACAAGGTTCTAGTTATGAAGTCTCGGTAAGCACCAAGGGTTGAAGAATGAAAAAGAATTGAATGAGAAAATGGTGAAAATAAATAGCCTCCATTTGTTCAACCTTAGAGGCGTAAACCGAGTTCAATTCATATACTCTTGGTGGTTACCAAGGTAACATCGATTGAAGACAAGACGTCATGGACCCAAAGGACGCATCGCACTATACTTCCCAAACTACTCAAGTTCCTCTTAAAAGGGCTTGTTTCATTCTCACGGGAACCCACATAATCTATCGACTTTCTCCTAGAGATTGTTGATATTGAAGAAGGAGACCCTCCCTAGTCTCCAAGCATAGGAACCAAATGTGCACAATTGAGTCTAGAGCCAAGAGATCATCCATAATATCTCATTAGGACACAAAATTAATGAAGACTTATTTCACACAATGTGGAAAGTAAGTATATATTGTGAGTCCCACGATTATCCTTGTGGTATTGCGAACATCCGAGTGATATGCTAACATTCACTATTTCATCATTTATCGTAAATTAGGTTTACGATTTATGAGAGTAGGTTTACGAGTATCAAATACGCGTAACCTTAGTGGTTTAGCTGCGAATTCATGAACATTTCATCGAGGACATTTCATATAGACTAGAATTAGTCTACATATCATCAATAACATCATTTCATATCAATTCATGCATGGATTTGCATTTTTCATTAAACGTTTATTTTCCTATTAAATAAACGCTATCGCGTAAACATTTATTTTGAATATTTGATCCGACACTTCCAAAAATATTCCTAATATATTTTTATACTCATTTTAAGACTATAAAAATTATATTATTAGTTTATCCGATGTTTTCAATTTATTTTGTATATAAATTGTTATGTTTATATAATTACGACGGTTTTTGTAAATTCAACTCGATAAAATATTTATTCACTCAACTCATGTAAGAAATGTATTTTATAATTTTATGACTTCAATACATTTTATTTTGTTCCGTTAAAATCGATTTCTAGCTAACGCTACACTTAATAATTAATTATATAAACAAAGTATAAATTATACATGACTTAAAGTGAATTTAATTAACAAAAATACACCTCATACCTTTCCCCTTTTCACTTGCCGACTTCCCCCTCAAATCATCAAAGTTACTTGTGCTATTTGACTACTAAATTACCCTTTTACCTATGGCTTAAGATATTTACATATACTTGCAACTTTATTTTACAAAAATAACACATACAACACATAAGCTAAAGGTGAAAAAGAAAGAAAATCTCTCCATGGTCCTTGTGGTGATCAGCCATAGCAAGAAGAAGAAGGAGAAAACATAATTTTACAAGCTCAAGTGTTTATTTAGTTCTATTAGTGATCTAGTATAGGTTTTGAAATAAAACCTCATGATTTATTTAAGTATGCTTTGCTCAAAACTCTTCAATCCTTCAAGTAAGTGTTCTAATAATTTTCATAATCTTTCATACTCTTACATGATGTATTTTATGTTTCTTTTAGAAAACATGCATGAATTCCATGATCCATACCACTTTTTATTGTTTTTAAGTGTTATATATATATATTCATCATCCTATAAATTATCCCTTGTAACATATCACTTTTGGTGATGTCTAGGAACCCATGACACCCTAAGAAGGTGTATGGTAGGATTTGAATAGCTTCGGAGTTGTTTTGAATTGGTTAGAATAGGTTTTACGCGATAAAAACTCATTTCGACAACTATTAATAAGGGTCTGTCCATATTTTGAAAATCTGGAAAATCCGACAGTTGGTAAAATATTTTGGGCTAGATATTTGGAAAATATACTTTAAAACGAAAACGTGGCCGCTTGAACGGGTTAAAACGGAGCTATAACGAAGAAGTTATGAATTTTTCAAGTTGGCGACGAAAACTAACTGTTTCAGAAAATTCAGCATGCTGTCTCGACTTTTACGAGTCAAAAATGAGTCTTAAGTGTTATAAATTGTGTCGACTTATCAAAAATATATTAGTATACTTTGATACGAAGCTAAGGACATATAAAACGAGAAAACGGACTTGTAACGATTAAATTATTCACATTTTAACAAAGTTGCCGTAACTTTATTATATAAGAAAAACTATATATATTTCTAATAGGCAAATATTACGGCAACAAGTGACCATGTTGAGGGTCGTTTTAACATTGATGTAGTACTTTTATAACATGATGTCTTCTAGTAAAAGTAAGTTCGCCTAGCATATTTTCCAAAATGTCCAACCATTCGTCAAGCGGAGTTGTAATGAATAAAATACGGTCACTTAAACTTTGCCGAAAACCACTCTTAAACAATATTTTGGACAAAAGTACCATACTTAACCTATATTTTTCTCCGTGATCGAGACCTCTAGGATGGAAACTTAAACACTAAAACTTTGAGATAATGATACAAGCTTCCCAAAACCGTTGAGTTCGTTTCTAACACTCGACGTGCACCATTTTACGACTAGCTTTTCAAGGCCGTTTAGTCACTTTCATGAAATTTCAACGACATTATTTTTCGACGAAAAGTTATAATTTCATAATAAATCATTAAATGATTATCGAGGATATCATTTCAACGTAAATACTTGTAAAGTATTTTATAACATGACGAGATGTCATAAACATATATTTCGACGATAAATTTATTTTCAAAACGCATAAGTGGTATAGATTACATGTGGATTTGCATGCACGACATTGTTTCATGATTTACATTAGAACATATCATTCATAATAGGTCACGGTCGAGGTTGCGCCTCATTTCAAGATTGCCATTATATCATCATTATCATTGCAACAGTGAGTTTTCATAGCCCGATTTATTCAAGTTTTACTTTATTTCAAACCTACGGGAGAATACATTGCACATCATTTTTATTACGATACCAAGTATATCAAATTCATTTACATTGCTTAAGTTACCTCATGCCAATTGAATGTCCCCATTATATAACATGAACCGTTAATTCCGAAAGAAGCGAGGGTGAGTGGATAGATCTATCGAGGTGACTCCTCCATCCGGGTTGGTGGATTCCAACCGGTTAAACGGATGCATTTCATTTAATAACATTATTTGAGTTGTTTGGCAAACACTGCTAGCTAACATCATGATCGCCTAGTTTCGTGTCATGGACTTATAGCAATTGTATCATTTTTGTGACGACATTGTCATACATAATTTATACTTGTGGTAGTCGTATTAAACATTTTACATGAACTCTATGAACTCACTCAACCTTTGTGTTGACACTTTTAGCAATGTATTTTCGTGTAACTAAGGCATTCACTTCATGGCATGCATGTGGACATATCATAGAGTCGCGTGACGACGCTGTCTCACATGGGATTTATACACTTTAAAAACATCGTTTGACTTGTACCAAACTTATTTTCCGCACATAGTAACTTTCATTTGGGACCTATCTTTGTAACTCGAATGTTTTAATATATCAAACGATGTTCTTTTCAAACGACACTTTAGGTCGCTCAATATAACTGTGATTGTGATGCTATGACAATCAATCCCGTGAATTCCATTCCGCGCAAAAATGTAATTTGGGGTGTGATGATTGGCATCGAGCTTGATTATAGAGAACTAGGTTGCATCATTGACCCTAGACTATAACTGCATCATCATAGCATCTCATCATTTCATCATAAGTGCATAGTCACTATACATGCGGTTTCATACGCACATTTTGCGAGTTATTTACTTTCATTTCAAATCGATTGTCACATTAATGCCTTCAGATACCCATCCCATCACTTTGACATGGAGAATGCCCTGTCATTCCCTATCACAATTTTAACATCAGTTGACTCAACACCGATAACATCAGATGATGAGATCGAACCTTTAGGAGGACGAAGTTGCACCTACACCATCACGATCACTATTGATTCACCGTAGGATCCGGACAGTTTTTATCATTTCGTTGGGATGATCATACCATTTGGTAGAACTTATAGGCTTAGTCCTAATGAACCTATTTTCTTAACTCACCACAAGGATTTTCATCATCATTGTCATCATTTTCATCATCATTGTCATCTAGAGTACCATCCGTGCCATCACATCTCATAGACACTACTCATACATCCGACTTGCGACTTGGGAAGCGTGCATGATTTAACACACCATTACCATCTATCACTAAGACTATAGACACTACACCATCTCATAGGTTTGAGGACTGTGAGATTTCTAGGGCTATTGCTGCTAGACCGCCTACTACTACTACACTTGAGACACGATTAGACTACCTACAGGAACAAATAATAAGTACCTTTCTAGCTAATGTAATCTGTATCATTTATTATCCCCACGATAATCACAACCTTTGTTTATTTCATTCCTTATTCCAATTGCCCAATTTTCAATCATTTCGCGATGATACCTCACTATCTTACTAGGGTTAGGCCAACTTTATTCTTGACCAATTAGGAGACTATTACCACTCTATGAGGTTCTCCCATGTATCCTACAAACCATTCAACAAATTTTATTTCAAGTTATTTTGCTACTATTTCATGAAATTATTTCACTTAATTTTATTTCGAGCTATTTTACACCATCTTAGAAACATTGTTTCATAAAGTTTTAAAACAAGTTATTTTATTACCACCCTATCAATTGACTTTCAATCATTTTATCAACTATTTAATACCATCATGCTAAACGATTTTCATGTTACTCGAAAAATTATTGAGCCATTATCTTACAAAACAAAACGTTGAATACCATTTAAAACTTCGGAGGAACATAATATCATTTCAACAAAACCAAGCATCACATCATTTGTCCTCGATTATACATAGGCCGATCACCTATGTATAATTCAGAAGAATTATGTCATGAAAGTAACAAGCATCATTTCAAATCTCTTAAAACAATCTTCACTCAAAAGCAAGGCTTTGTAATCGATAAATTGTTCATAAACATTTCTTTTGTTAACACTCTATAGAAGCCCACGCCATTCATCCCTCACTCAACCAATAAGTTAGAATTTGACGAGTGACCTTTTAGGAAAGGCTTTCTATACCATCCGTGAGGAGGATTCCTCGATACAAGAAAACAATGAAAGGATTTTAGAATTACCAACAAGGACTAGAAGTAGGTAGCGAGATGATTCAAAACTCAACAAAATCTTAAGACATCACGAGACATTCGAACCACTATCTTTGGACTAGAAGCCAAATTATATCATTTCAAAATTACTAGCTAGACCGAGTTACAAGATTTAGTATGCTTAATACACACTAAGCAACACTATAGGGATAAACCAAGTCTTCTAACCGAGACTACGTAACATTTCACTAAACATGGCCTCAACAATATGTGAACTTCCCTACAATGAGTTTTCCTTAAAGGAAAATTTAGCTAAGTTAAGGTTATCGATATAAACTTCCCCTAAGGCATTGTGTTCTCTAGAAATTCCAAGTAACCTCACTTCTATATCAAGAGATGCAACAGTTTGAACATATCGGACAATCAATGACTCTCCATCTACAAGTGAAATTAGAACAAACATTCTTCGACATAGTATGAGCTGATATCTATTTTCTTGCTAGCATGATAACAATATAAGTGATGAAATATTTTAGAAGCACTCAATATCGGGACAAATCTTGAAAATCAACCACTACACCACATCACTTAAATATTTAAGGTTTTGTGACTTGACAACATATAGCATGGAAACACTTCGATAATCAAACAATAAACATTTTAGTCATGGAGACTAAGCACCTTAGGCAAGGAAGACTCAAGTCATGACATTCGCTAGAACTAGAAGAGCGAGGAATCACAACTGTTACCCATAATCTATTCTTTTCAATAAGGTCCTTTTCGACGGACTTAACATTTTGAAATTTGGCATGAGACACGTGGTATCAATTCTATTGTACCTATTATAAGCTATTCGATTCACCTTAGACTTCCATAATCATTTCAATCTTCTCATGGAATCTATTAGGACATGAGTACCACATATTATCCTCACTCAATGGTTAGAGCGAGAGAACAATTCCAACATTAGAAGATATGCTCAAAGCATGTGTGATATTCTAGAAATGATTAGGTAAATCATTCTTCATCGAACCAATTTGCTTTACAACAATAGTCAACACATGAACATATTGACTACACCAATTGAGACACTCTATGGTTGAGGTGTCAATCACTTATTCACGGGTCAAAATCAGAAAGTCCAACTCACTAGTCAATGACTCATTCATGAAACAACAAAGAAATCGTACAAATCAAGAATCGCCATAAATAACAACAAATAGCTAGATAAGCTATGTCGATATACGACGCAAAATATTGGAAGTATGTTCCATAAGTCGCAAACCATTAGATATTCAAGTTGGCAACAGATTTATGTTCAAAGTCCCGTCTTGGAAAGGCGTGGTACGATTCGAAAAAACATTGGACGACCCAATGCGACTCAAATATCCTCACCTTTTCACAAGTAACATCGTAGAACCTAACATGGATGAATTCGTGGATCGAATTCCTTTTGTTGGGCGAATGTGACAACTCATAATTTCGTGTCATTTTACAAACTTTAAAAGTTTCACTATTTCATCATTTATCAAAAACTATTAGGTTTAAGTAATATTCGAGAACGATTTCAAAATTTACTATTCACGAAACACTATTCATTCCCGGAGAAAATCACGATTCATGATTCATCATTTATCATCTAGGTTTACATTTCAAATAGACTAGATTTAGTCATGAACATCATCATCATATAGACTAGATTTATCATTTAGCAACATCATCATATTAGTTCATGCATGGATTTGCATTTTTCATTAAACGCTTATTTTCCTATTAAATAAACGCTATCGCGTAAACATTTATTTTGAATATTGATCCGACACTTCCAAAAATATTCCTAATATATTTTTATACTCCTTTTAAGACTATAAAAATTATATTATTAGTTTACCCGATGTTTTCAATTTATTTCGTATATAAATTGTTATGTTTATATAACTACGACGGATTTTGTAAATTCAACTCGATAAAATATTTATTCACTCAACTCATGTAAGAAATGTATTTTTATAATTTTTATGACTTCAATACATTTTATTTTGTTCCGTTAAAATCGATTTCTAGCTAACGCTACACTTAATAATTAATTATATAAACAAAGTATAAATTATACATGACTTAAAGTGAATTTAATTAACAAAAATACACCTCATACCTTTCCCCTTTTCACTTGCCGACTTCCCCCTCAAATCATCAAAGTTACTTGTGCTATTTGACTACTAAATTACCCTTTACCTATGGCTTAAGATATTTACATATACTTGCAACTTTATTTTACAAAATAACACATACAACACATAAGCTAAAGGTGAAAAGAAAGAAAATCTCTCCATGGTCCTTGTGGTGATCACCATAGCAAGAAGAAGGAGAAAACATAATTTTTACAAGCTCAAGTGTTTATTTAGTTCTATTAGTGATCTAGTATAGGTTTTGAAATAAAACCTCATGATTTATTTAAGTATACTTTGCTCAAAACTCTTCAATCCTTCAAGTAAGTGTTCTAATAATTTTTCATAATCTTTCATACTCTTACATGATGTATTTTTATGTTTCTTTTAGAAAAACATGCATGAATTCCATGATCCATACCACTTTTTATTGTTTTTAAGTGTTATAAATATATATTCATCATCCTATAAATTATCCCTTGAAACATATCACTTTTGGTGATGTCTAGGAACCCATGACACCCTAAGAAGGTGTATGGTAGGATTTGAATAGCTTCGGAGTTGTTTTGAATTGGTTAGAATAGGTTTTGCGCGATAAAAACTCATTTCGACAACTATTAATAAGGGTCTGTCCATATTTTGAAAATCTGGAAAATCCGACAGTTGGTAAAATATTTTGGGCTAGATATTTGGAAAATATACTTTAAAACGAAAACGTGGCCGCTTAAACGGGTTAAAACGGAGCTATAACGAAGAAGTTATGAATTTTTCAAGTTGACGACGAAAACTAATTGTTTCAGAAAATTCAGCATGCTGTCTCGACATTTTACGAGTCAAAATGAGTCTTAAGCGTTATAAATTGTGTCGACTTATCAAAAATATATTAGTATACTATGATTACGAAGCTAAGGATATATAAAACGAGAAAACGGACTTGTAACGATTAAATTACACACGATTTAAACAAAGTTGCCGTAACTTTTATTATATAAGAAAACTATATATATTTCTAATAGACAAATATTACGGCAACAAGTGACCATGTTGAGGGTCGTTTTAACATTGACGTAGTACTTTTATAACATGATGTCTTCTAGTAA
Source organism: Chrysanthemum lavandulifolium (assembly GCA_022545495.1). Classification (NCBI taxonomy): domain Eukaryota; kingdom Viridiplantae; phylum Streptophyta; class Magnoliopsida; order Asterales; family Asteraceae; genus Chrysanthemum; species Chrysanthemum lavandulifolium. Next base: position 140,245,820 of record CM040244.1, on the reverse strand, counting down.
AAGTAAGTTCGCCTAGCATATTTTCCAAAATGTCCAACCATTCGTCAAGCGGAGTTGTAATGAATAAAATACGGTCACTTAAACTTTGCCGAAAACCACTCTTAAACAATATTTTGGACAAAAGTACCATACTTAACCTATATTTTCTCCGTGATCGAGACCTCTAGGATGGAAAACTTAAACACTAAAACTTTGAGATAATGATACAAGCTTCCCAAAACCGTTGAGTTCGTTTCCTAACACTCGACGTGCACCATTTTACGACTAGCTTTTCGAGGCCGTCTTAGTCACTTTCATGAAATTTCAACGACATTATTTTACTATTTAAAAGTTATAATTTCATAATAAATCATTAAATGATTATCGAGGATATCATTTCAACGTAAATACTTGTAAAGTATTTTATAACATGACGAGATGTCATAAACATATATTTCGACGATAAATTCTATTTTCAAAAGCGTATAAGTGGTATAGATTACATATGGATTTGCATGCACGACATTGTTTCATGATTTACATTAGAACATATCATTCATAATAGGTCACGGTCGAGGTTGCGCCTCATTTCAAGATTGCCTTTATATCATCATTATCATTGCAACAGTGAGTTTTCATAGCCCGATTTATTCAAGTTTTACTTATTTCAAACCTACGGGAGAATACATTGCACATCATTTTATTACGATACCAAGTATATCAAATTCATTTACATTGCTTAAGTTACCTCATGCCAATTGAATGTCCCCATTATATAACATGAACCGTTAATTCGAAAGAAGCGAGGTGAGTGGATAGATCTATCGAGGGTGACTCCTCCATCCGGGTTGGTGGATTCCAACCGGTTAAACGGATGCATTTCATTTAATAACATTATTTGAGTTGTTTGGCAAACACTGCTAGCGAACATCATGATCGCCTAGTTTCGTGTCATGGACTTATAGCAATTGTATCATTTTGTGATGACATTGTCATACATAATTTATACTTGTGGTAGTCGATTAAACATTTTACATGAACTCTATGAACTCACTCAACCTTTGTGTTGACACTTTTAGCAATGTATTTTCGTGTAACTAAGGCATTCACTTCATGGCATGCATGTGGACATATCATAGAGTCGCGGTGACGACGCGCCTCACATGGGATTTATACACTTTAAAAACATCGTTTGACTTGTACCAAACTTATTTTCCGCACATAGTAACTTTCATTTGGGACCTATCTTTGTAACTCGAATGTTTTAATATATCAAACGATGTTCTTTTCAAACGACACTTTAGGTCGTTCAATATAACTGTCGTAATTGTGATGCTTATGACATTATGTTATTTGTTAGTCGGTTATTCATAGAATCCCGTGAATTCCATTCCGATCCGCAAAACAGTAATTTGGGGTGTGAAAATTGATGACCCTAACCCTATTTAAACTTGTGTATTCTTGATAAGCAAGAAAACATTAATATATAATTACTTATTATAAGGAAACTAAATAAACACTAAACTTCCAAAGCTTTCATAATTACGTAACTAACTCTCAGACCCCTCAATGTTCGTATCAAAAAACTCTGGGCTAAACAAATCAATAATGCACATATTGAAAATATCCAGACAATCACGTGCGGTATGCTTACTCATTTGAAAATATTCATCAAATGCATCGGGTGTGGTATCGTATGCTAATTGGCGTATGTCGGATGTGCATTTCATAATAACACTCATACCCATTCGACCCGTACAATCGGGGTGCTTGGATAAAGAATTGAAAATGTGGTGGAATAGGATCGGCAGTATAAGATTCAATACGTTTAACTATTTCTAGAAATAGTTTCCGGCTCATACGTTACATTTTTCGAAAGTATGAATGCGGATACTTACAACCTTCATTAAAATAGTCGGCCATTAAACGAATCTCGGCAATCTCACGTTCACGAAAAATTGGGTTACGGGTTAACCGGGAAGATTGCGCTTCTTCTGCTTATAACCGTTGGTACTCGTAGGCGGCCATAATACATAAAGCGTTGGTCCATTTTCGATATCAGGAAAGGTCACATGTTCTGCGTAACTTGGATGCGGATTAACTGTGAGAGAATTTTTTTTAATAAAGAGGGTTTGAATTTTTGTCTGAAAAATGGTTAGATAGTAGTATGATATATATAAGGGGGGTTTTGAAAAAGAATAATTTTTGAAATAATAAACTAGCCAACGGCTAGTTATAGTATTTTTTTTAATAATTTTTAAAAATCCTATATTCATAGTCTCCAAGCTAAGTTAATCACGACATCATCAATTCATCATCATCAACCTTCTTTGTATCCTAAGTCCACAATTATCATGAACATACACATATGATTAAATCACTATAACAAGTACGCTATAACAATGGTTGTATAACCATAGCTCATCTCTTAACATCTCTTAATTATCATATAATCATATATTGATCATATGATAATTATTCCTCATACAATTACTAACTTAAATCCATAAAACTTGTTTCATGATTACCATTGTCCCATTAATTAGTTAAAACACATCTTTACCCAAATTCCCAAATTAGGGTTCATAAACCCTAATTTATAAATTCGTAATTAAACACTACTTAACTGTTACTTACTTGCTATAATCATGCTAAGGATCATTCTATTGAATTACCATCTTCAATATATCACAAAACTTCTACAAGCTTCTCCTCCTTTCCCCTATTTCTCTCTTATCTCATACCACCAAAAACAACTAATAGGGTGACTCAGCAAAAAGGGCAAAATAGTCATTTCTTTTTGTCCGACTTAAGTCGATACGCCATATCCATTCTCATGGATACACCGTATTGCACTAGAACAAGTTTGTTATACTTTAGGGCCGATATGTCGTTTCTATTCCCATGGATACACCGTATCCAAGCTAGGCTACCAATACTCCATATTCGCATTTCTGAATACACAATATCCAAACCTATCTCATCACATCATATTGAAGTTGGCAGACCCAAAACAATTTTCCATAATTTTCTTAATACGTTGTATACACTATTTTTGATACGCCGTATCCAATCTATGACAGTTCAACACTTATGTTCTTCAATTATTCAAAATACCATAATACATTAGTCCACACACTTATACTTAGTCAAACTCGTCTAGGCTCATACCCGTTTGAAAATAGTTTCAGGTGTAACAATAACCGTTGTAGGGGGTAAAATGTAATAACTTTGTCACTTTGCACGTTTCAAGTTACGTTGATGTAGCAACGTAAATCACAACGCAAACGCAACGCGAGCTGGAGTAGTATGGTAACGCAGCCCCAACGCGAGCCACGTCTGCCTTAACACCGTTGGGGCGTTACCATACCGAGCCCTCTTAACATTTACTTCTCACACATATTCAATCTTATATAGTTTATTCTTCCCTAACCTTTTTATTCATTAACACTCTCAACTTTTACTCTAATGCAATATCTATTTTAAAGTCTTTTTCAACCGTTTTTAAATTTTGTGTTTGATCCAGGTTTTACTGACCAGGTTTTAATATTTATATAGTCTCGTTATACCTATGGTCTACCCTAATGCACTAACGGGCAGTGTACCCGATCGTGTGTAGTGTAGTAATTGGTAAAACCGAGATCGTCCCAAGAGCTATGTGTGTGGGATTATTACTAAGTCTAGGTGTCACAGAATTTAATAATGATTTCGATAAGGAATTAATTAACTACTAAAGCAGATAAAAGGCAAAGGTTTAATCAATAGAGGAGAGTGGTGCTAACCTAGTTAATCCTCCTAGTTAGTAATGTCTACGTCTACTTACTTCCAATTACTTCAGGTGGGGTCAAATTTGAGAGGACAACATTTGGTCAATTCGCCCTAACCTATCAGCAAAGATGCCACCACTAGAGAAGTCAGGTGTCCCTTTATAAGTCCAGTTGTTCCTGGTCCCCTAAGCCAAGACATTAACTACCGCTACATGCTAGATTTATAATAGCGAGTGCCCGGGCGTTAGCAACTTAAACACTCACCCCTAATTCTTAAATTCATCCAAACGGTAGGTGATCGGTTGGTCAATCGCACAAGTAGAAAGGGTCGTCATTGGTCATATCTCACCCTTCCCATCTCGCCTACTCACTTAGGTCATTAGTCATATCTCCTAAGCAACTAGCCTCTGACCATTCAAAACTACCGAAACAAGGCTAGTTACCAATAAACTATGCATGCATACACTTAGAAATAATTATACGGAAGTAATGTAAACGCAAACAAAACAATTATGAATCATAACTAGGCCAAGACCAAGAGGTGCTTAGCAGCTCATATTAACCATACAAATCAATTCAATATTCAAAGTTACGTAAATACATGAATCGAAAGTAAAGAAAGATAAAATGCTAATGATTATCGTAGGGAGTGATTTCTCCTGGAGACAGATCCGTATGCTCCTCTAGACCGCTTTTGGCTTCTTCCCACGTTCTTTGATTGTGGTGTGTGGAATGGGATGCTTTGAAATCTGGAAATCGTGAGGTATTTATAGGCGATCCGGGTTACGGCGTAACTAATATAAGAGTTACGTGAGAATCTTCAATTCCTTCGTAATTTGCACTAGATCTGCCGGTTACTGGCGTAACCTAACAAGTGGTTACGCCGTATCTTCAATATTCCATGGTTTATTGTAGTTGATGAAATAGTTACTGGCGTAGTTATCGGCGTGGAACCTCATTTGACCTAATAAGTTACGTCAGTAGTCTTTGGGGAGAGTTACGCCGTAACTTTCTAATGAGTTGGTTTTCTGAGTCACGCTTTAGTTACGGCGTAATGTGAGAGATGAGTTACGTCGTAACTTCTTCAAAGTCAGCATACTATGATAAATCTTTGATATTTCTCCAATTTCGTGTCTCTTAAGCTTCAATGCTCGTAATTTACCTGAAAGTGGAAAATAATGAAAAACAAGCGTAAATCCATATAAATGATATAAATTACAAGCATTATCGGGGGAAATTAACACTTAATATTCATGACTATTTGATGTTATCAGTGTTGAAGATGCTCTAATAGTTCCTTTTTCATTGTACTCAGATCTGAATTTTTTTTAAAAAAAGTTGAATATGAATATAGGATTTTTAACGGATTATATCTAATCAAGATTTTTATAAACAAAGTAATAGAAACATTTTATGAAGCATAACATATAATTTATTTCATGCTATTTCTTTCTTCTAAACAATGTATAAAGTTGGGTGTAATAAGGAGATCCTTAAGATCACATTTACCACCACCACCTCAACGGCACATCAGATTTCTCTCTCTACAACCAACTTCACCACCAAAATATACCCCATTAAACACATGCATGCGCACACACACACACACACACACACACACACACACACACACACACACACACACACACACACACACACACACACACATATATATATATATATATATATATATATATATATATATATATATATATATATATATATATATATATATATATATATATATATATATACTAGTTTTGTTCGCCCAATGGGCGGCATGTCTTATAAATATCGTTGACATAATTTGCTATAGCGATAAAAGGATGGTAATCGTAAAGGAGTGCAACTAAGGTAGAACTTTTCGACCTTGATGTGTGGGTCTTGAGAGGCAAGAAGATTCGTGACATATTGTCTGAATCTCTTAGACCGCTCTTTAAACCGTTTTTGACGTGGATATAATTTGTCATGAAAGTCAAGATTTGTGATTGAGGCCCAAAAAGGCTTCAATCTATACCTCTATATATGGGCCAGTGAGAATTACCTTGTGGCACCAATTAGACCAAGAGGAATCATGTAGATGGTTGAGTATGGAATTTACATGTAAACCATTTTCTTATCTTATGAATGATCAAACTGAAATTGAAGTACATGCATTGGTATTATCGACCGATGGAGACGACATTCATGGGGCTTAGATCAACAATTGGTTGTTACAAACCACATGTAACTTTCCTTTAATATTATTTGATACGGTGTTATTGTAACTTTAGTGTCGCGTCATGGCTATTAACTGCCACATCATAATTGATATTGCATGGATAGCAACGTTAATGATTCATTAAGAATCATTACTACTCAATTCAAAGTGACCATTTAACACAATAATATCTATTCAAGAGAGATAGGAAACATCATTCAGATATTGAAGCGTATATGTATTCATAAAGAATCAGATTTCCATAGTTGGAGCATGTACATGTATTTCGATGGGTGGGCATGACTTATAAATATCGCGCAACCATAACCCGACTTCTCATATCATTTGATGTGAAACCGCACCTTCCGCAACATTTTGACTCAAGGAACCACTTGAAGTGCGGGTCTCTGTTTCGATGTCTCGGGATCATGGGATTTTGGAGGAAGCATGATGAATGGCCTTAACATAAAAAGTTGTTTAGTAAAGTAATAAAAGATTTATAATAAATGTCATAACTCATAACATAGTCGTAGATTTGATTGTGTACCTTCTGATGTAGTCAAAGAAAGCTCCTCAGATCCTGTAGATTAAACAGGCAGAACAAATGCCGACCCTTTAAGAAGTGTGTATTTAATTTGTCTCAAGTAAAAACTTCAAGTCAAATCTCATTTTTAGCTTATAAGGTTTAAGCCAAATATGTTTTCAAGTTAAACTATTTGTCCATATCAGTAAGTTCATTTATAGCTTTTAGGATTAATAGTAGGATTTAAGTTAGTTTTAATTGTTGTTTCTAATTGATAGTGTAGCCTAATTCACACATTTTCAGTTTAGATTGCCAATGAATGCTCCTTATAGCTTATGTTCCACCCTTTTTACCTTTATCTGTCATGTAAATGCATACTTATGTAGCCACTTCCATTAAGCCTCTCTCTAGCTCAATTTAAGCTTTTCATATATGATCATTGTTTTATGATTAGTTCATAGTCCTATCTTAGTTTAAATTTCCTAGATTAGTTTTTTCATGCTCACATTAGTTCTCATTTTAATCTGCTCATATGCCCCTGCGCAAAAAGCATATAGACCAAAGTGCCATGTGTTTTGATTTTTAGCTTGTTCAATATTAATCCTTATGATCTGATATTTGACATGGTTAATCTATTGTTTCTTGTCTAGTTATTGTCTATTTTTACAAATTTTAGTTTTAGCTTATTTCTAGCTTTACATAGGCTTAAAAACTGCCCTTCAAGGCTGTTTGGAACTTGTAGACATAAGTTTAGTTTTGTGCCCATTAGCTTGTAGAAGGTGATGATTTGATTTCCTTAGGTTGTTCTAGGTTGCATTCAATTAGTATAAGCTACTTCAAATTTTAGGTAGCTTAAAGTCAAGATCATGAGTTTGTTGCTTATTTACCCCGGTCTCGCAAATTAGTCACCCTAGTTTCCATTAGCTTAAGTTGTTGATTTTAATTTCTTCATTTTGCACCCAAATTAGTCAGTAATTCGGATTCTTGCTCTTTGATTGGTGATTGTTAAGTAGGTATTTTTAGTGTATTTTTAAGATTTTGCTAAGTTAGAGTTATTTGTGCTTAAAGTTGATGACTCAGGCCTATTTGGCATAAGCTTGTGAGACCTGATGTTGTGCTTAAATGTTTGTAGCCTGAGCTTATAGTGTCTAATTCAGTTGCAGAAGGTAAGTTTTAGATAGTCTAGGTTAGTTTTATCCTTTGGTTTTCTTATTTGTGTATCTCAAAAACTTGCACACATGCATATTAACGACTATGAATTTGTTCTAAATGCAATTTCATTCATTTATGCATGAGTTTAAAGGATATCAACAAAGGTATTTTATCAATTAAATTGAACGATATTTAGGAAAATTCTGAGTAGCACTAATTCTCAAACTTTCGTTGTCGCCCGCTTTTCTTCGATAGGTTTCAGTTCAGATTTTGTTTTGGGTTTGGTTATGATTAGGGTTTGAGAATTGTTGTAAAAAAGGAGTGCCCATAGATGGGTGAAGTGACTTTCGTTAGTGTTCGGGAGGGGCTATGGTGATTGTCCACAGATATGTAAATGAGTTGCGTTGGCCATCGTCGGAATTAGCGGTGGTTTCTCACGAGGTCAAACGGTTCTGGTGCGTCTGATGATACACGATCTGTTGTTGAAAACTGGCTTTGCGAACCATGAGGGCCTATAATGATGAGAACATGAAATTATTAGCAAACTGCCAGGCAAGGTTGCAATGAAATTTTAGAAATGTTGTGTATTAACATTTTAAGCAACCTGTACACGTCTCGCTGAACCTCCTTTTGAGAGCACCGTGCGAATCTTCCAGAATCACTGTAATTTCAAAGTTACAATCATCATATAATTATAATAATAGCTCACATTCCCGAACTTATTTTAAATTCGCTATTACTTATAGTTACAATCACCAAGTGTTGACACCATAGAAATCTTGTAGTAGCAAGACCTTTCGATAGAGTCAAACTCCTTCGCTTGCGCCTATCCTATACAAAGCATGGAAAACATTCTGTAGTTACGCCTCGGTCAAGGGTGAGGGCATCGCGTGCCGAATCATGCCGATCACCGGCTCCCTACACATGCTCCAATGGCTCTAGCTGTCAGCCTACACAAAGCATTCTGATATAGAGGAAGAGGCTTTCCATCATTGGCTTCAAGTGCCTAATTGGTCAAAATCCTAAAGAAGCTAGAATAAGTTAAGAGCAAGTCAGCAACCTACTTTCTTTTTAGTATTGACATATACATTTTATTTTATGATAATGCTACTGGTATTCAGTTAAGAGTAGCAATGTATCGAAACATTGCGACTTCGGAAAGCATTAAATAGACTAATCAGATTGGGAGATCAATATACATATTTTCTCATACATAAAAAACTTTCAGACATATATCGTGGTATATGTGTTCACTTTTGACCCGTTCATTAAAAATCATTTTATTTACAAAGAAAATATCATTGGGTTCATTATCGACTCATTTACAATAACGAAGCCATATAAATGGTATATTTCTGAAAAACAGTTTAAATAATAAAAATACATGAACTACATTACATGGACCGGTCTTAATGGGTTAGACACCATGTGTAGCCAAAAGACCTTATCACCGGCTCGCAACCAATTGGGGCTAAGTTAATATCATGAATGGTTCTTACAAAATCAATCCTAAACATCCTTTTTCCGAGATCGAATTTGAACTAAAAGGATTGTCGGTCCCCAAGTAGCTTGTCTTTCACATCCATTGAAAACAAAAATGTGTACCTCAAATCCCATTCTCCATACAACTCGGGTCGCCATCACGACCACACATATATGTATGCCGCAATGATCATTTACATTTACAACGTACTATACTCATAAAAAAAGTGAAAATAGGCTAGTATATACCTCGTTGCAGCCAAAAAAACCAAGAAGGATCATGAGCTCGAAGCCGTTGATAGACATACTACACAATAAAACGAACGATCGTTTATCAGAATGATACATTAAACTACTTATTGGCCCTGAGTGAAAATGCCTAACAATAGAGTGTTTCGCTAAACATATATCTAAGAATTTTTTTCAAGTCATATATTTTAGAATAAAATGTTTAGATTATTGCAACAAAGTCACATATTATATACTTTTATGAATTATAGAATGTTGCATGAATTGGTCCAATGACTTCAAAGTTAAAGACATATCATTAGTCCATATAGAACCATAAGCGTGACGCAATAGATAACAAAGTACACAATAATCGAAAAAAATATGGACAAAGAAGACAGGACACGCATGCACTTGTTCAAAAAGGCAAACTAAAGTTTTGTGTTGTTGTTGCCGTCTTTTCATTCCTAAAATATAGAATTGTGGCGTAAGATATGTTCAAAGATATATTAATATAGCATATACCCAATTGGAAGTGATTCGGTTTGACAATAAATTAAGAGATTTACCAAAGTATAAAACCAACTTTAATTACCACCCTTAGCGTTGTGTGCAAGCCCTATGGCATCTTGAACTCCCTGCGTATTTAAACGTGAATCAAACATTAACTTTTGTGCCCAAAACCAAGACTCCAAAATTGAAACATTAACTTTTGTACACCAAAACTGAAACCATACCTAAAAAGTAATAATACACTATACTACTATCGCAAACCAAATAGATAGAAATATGTAAATAGCCAAAAGACAAAAAGGAAAACCACAATCATGTACAACTCACCCGAACCATGTGTAGGTACCTCGAGCTGTATCATCAACCTCCTTCATATCTTGTCACTTCTTTCTCACTTCTGAAAATCAAAAACCCATCCCATCAATGACACAAATAAACTTAGGTACCAAATAACGAAAACATAAAAACTAAAATAACACATTAGACATATAGATTTATCTATACAACATATGATAATTATAAGCATGCAATCATGTATTCAGATAGATATAAATAGCTGACCTGATAAGCCAATCTATGCTTGTTGTCAATTCCTCTAGCTTTCAGCTTCTTGCATTATCAAGTAGATGCATTCCTCCATCGATCTTTATATGGATCACCAAGATTCACAACATACGTGAATCGGTACCCCATAAGTACCGAAAAATATCATAACCTACAAAATAAAAAGCATCACATGCTAGAAGTGAGATATACAAATCCTAGCACTCTAAAAAATCAACGATCATAGGAATATATATTAAAAAATTAGAAAATTTTATACCTCTTGAGGGTATCAAAGCTTTGCAACTCCTTCTCAATCGATCGACCATAAACTTAATATAACCATCACACCGATACCAAGACTTGATAATAGCAACGGAAGTTTGGATAAAACATTATCTTTCCGTAAGTGACTCAAACTTTAAGCTTATCGTGAGTGCTAAAACCAAGAAACTTGCCAACTTTAATTAGCAATTTTACAAATTAAAAGTTTACTCGAAGATGTCATGGAGTGCACGAATACACGGCGACAAATTAATTGGGATAATATCATCTTAAGAAGGCTCTTATTTGATGCCACCGGATAATATTAATACCATCTTGGACCTAATCTTCGTAATGTTGGGTTGAAGTACATTCCACCAATGAGTGCTAAGCAACACTATTATAATCGAACAACCTTCTTATAAGAGCAAAGATATCGAACCGGCTATTATAAATTCAAGCACCTATCACTTCTTCCTACGGCTCTTGATGTTTATTGTTTAAAATGAAATGAAAGTGTGGCATGTTATTAATCTAACTCTTTGTATGTAAATGGGTTGTTCCAAAATTATGTAAACTACGTAGCTCATAATGACTTGATCAAGCTTTCATGCAAGATCGAATGATGATGCACCCTTTGCATTTTTTGGTCCGAGCTTTGAAGGATCTAGTTTACTGAACGATCCGCTTCTAAGACACCTTTACCGGTGGTACTCAAGAAGAACTTACTAATCTTGTCGGTGGAGTCGCTCCTTTCGATGTTGTATCTACTTCGATTTCGTATGAATACACTTCTTGAAAGCAACTTGTATCAAGATGCTTTTGATGTTCACCATTTGTCACACATATCCCTTTTCTATCTCTCGTTATCAACATGCAGTTGTTGAATCCTAGACTCAATCCAATCGGCTAGAGCTAAAGAATTTAGAACATCAACATTCATTTATCGACCACCGCCAGCATTGACAATGACTTCGTATGGTAGCATGTTAGGATCATACAGCCCCCAAGTCGCTCGTGCATTGAGGATTCCATTCCATATGAAACAAATCCTCATGAGACGGTCTTTGTTGTCACGATAAGATTCTAAACCGAGTTGGCTCTATGAAAACCAACATTACTTCTTCCTCCATCTAGAGACCGTGCGTAAGCAAGTTGCCGTTCTTCCTCCATTTTGACCCTCTTTTCAAGGCCATAGGCAACCGCCTAGCTTGCAATTGTTCACGTGAAGCATCCGATGATCTAAAGATGACATATGTCCATTTGAAAGATCAAGCAAATTCTTCACAATTCTCACAATTCTCATATGCTTGACATCCACAACGTGATGACTTCCGGTTTCTTTTACCCGCACATCCTCCGATGGCTTAAAATGTGGACATCCCGACACGCACTTAAAAGCGTGACATTTTAACAAAGGAAATACATTGTTAAATGGTATTTAATAAGATCGAGCTTGGCAATTTGAAAGTATGCGCATCATGCCAAATGCACTGTAATGTATACTATAAGTAATTAGCGGTTATTATGAAAAGTAGTTGGGAAACATAGCTTCTGCAACAAATTCGGTTATAGTTTGGCAATAACCTAAACTAAAAGCAGAGTGAGATTCGACAATTCAAGCGATTTCTAGAATCCAACACGAAAAATAATTGCTTGCACCAAGCTTATCCTACACACAAACCGCCTGTAAGTTTGCTTAGTAAAAATAATCATTTAAAGTAACATGACTTACATTGCTCTTAGGGTTGCTCGATTTTCAAGTAGAAAAGACTCTTCCATCGTCACAAATCTGAAAATCCATATGTGCAGATTGTAAACTGAATCTTTAACTGAAAAACAAAACATAAAAACATGACGAATCCATCAAATCATTAACTAACCTAATTAAGTTTGCTTTGATGGTTGCAGCAGGTGGCCTGCTTGATGTAAGTTTGCTTAGTAAAAATAATCATTTAAAGTAACATGACTTACATTGCTCTTAGGGTTGCTCGATTTTCAAGTAGAAAAGACTCTTCCATCGTCACAAATCTGAAAATCTATATGTGCAGATTGTAAATGAATCTTTAACCGAAAAACAAAACATAAAAACATGACGAATCCATCAAATCATTAACTAACCTAATTAAGTTTGCTTTGATGGTTGCAAAGAAAGCGCCCGCTTGATGTCGACTTTGTGAGGCCTCCTTACGCTTTAATACCGAATATAAACTAATTTGTGTTAGCGCACATAATATAACATCGAAGAAGCGGTTAGAAACTTACGTTTAGATGGAGATGAAGATTTTTGTATTCTAGCCACTCGAGTAAATCCATGAAACAAAAAATAAACTTTACACACGTTATTATTGCCGAACTCGACTTACCAACTAATACTACGAAGGACAAATCCAAAACGTAAATTAATAAACCTTCTCTTATGCTCCATTGATACACTATAATCATTAAACAAAACTTATATCAAATTAAAAATAAAGTTAGATTAATATACAACCATGATACGAACAAAGTTTTCTTCAGATAATAAAACAACATAAAAATTGTACGAAAATTAAAGAAACAACATACATAATGAACGATCATATATACCTTAGCCACCATGATTGGTTGATGATTTTTTTTTATGTAGATGTGTTTTAGGGATTAGAAGAAAACATGATATTAGGGTTTAAGAAAACGTGATATTATGAACTCTGATTTTTTTTACGTATATCATATTTTTATTTTAAGTAAAAGATTTATAAGAATTGTATTTAGTATAGGATTCCAATATAATTATATAATTATAGGCATTTATATATTATAATATGCAACATAATTATCAAAATAACTTGTGGCCTAAGTGGTAAACACACAAGTTATTTATCAAAACAACCAAGGTTCAATCCTTGCAAGACTCATTTTTATAAACAATTTTCAAAATATTTAATAAAATCCAAATTTACAAAAATATAAAATAAAATTCGGAAAATTAAAATTAATTGCAATATTTAATAAAAATCCGAAATTTACAAAAATATAAAATAAAATTCGGAAAATTAAAAATTAATTGCTTAGTTGGACAAAAATCGGAAAATTAAAAATTAATTGCTTAGTTGGACAAAAATGCTTATGTGGCATTGAGGTGTCATTGAGGTGGCATTGAGGTGGCATTAATGTCAAATGCCTCTGTTATATATAATATAGAGATATATATATATATATATACTAGTATAAAACTCGTCCGATGGACTGTATGACTTGTGGTTTTATTTTTAGGATTTAGTATAACAAATATATACTAAAAAGTAATTAAAAGTTAAATGAAACGGTTAAGATCTATAATTGATGTTACCATAATCCATAAAACAAACTATAAGGTGTAAGTATTTGGATTTTTGGTTTTTATTTTTAGTATTTATAATTGATGAAATGGTTAAGACCATGAACTTACTTAATCACATCCGTTAAATCACGTATAAATCATATCTTATCCTACCATCATCATTGTATGATTTTCGTTAGTTAATTTCTACATATTGTGTCCGTGAACAAACTAAATCACTTCTGCTAAAACACCTAAAAATGCTATCCTAATTTACTGCATATTCTACATATAACTCCATCATATCTGCGGCTGATTTAATCACTTATAAATCGTATCCTAACATCATTATGCCACATTTATTGTAACTAAATCACTACACATTATCCACAATAGCTAATGCTTCAATTCAATCACACATAATCCATAGTAAGCTATATTAAACACCCACTTACCAGCAAAAGTAGTAAATTCTGACACCTAAAGGAGCAGCGAGAAACAAATCAGTGATCCAAGGAGACAAATGCCTTAGCTGTTTACGTCCACGCTGCATATATGGTGAAGAAGCTTTACTTATCGATGCTTGGTTGCCATTGCTACTCTTATCTGCTTCACCATTCAAACGTTACTATAGGAATAAAAATTACCATAATGTTAACATTAGTTATTACAACAATAATGAGAATAAAAAACGTGGAAATAGATAAGTCACCTGTCAGGGTGGTTCTTGCTCATTTACTATTCACGACAACCGTTCGTATGTGCATTTGGTCTTCAGTGTGCGTGCCTGCGTTGTTCAAAAGTAACATGCATTAAAAATTAGTGACTTATGATAAAGTAATATGAGCATGGTAAGCTAAATTAAAAATAAGTCTTTCAGTTTGAACTGCCTAGCTCTTGTCGAACATACCAGATTCAACTATAGCAATAAGAATATGCGTGTTATTAACGTAAGTTATTACAAAAATAATGAGCACGGTAACACTAACTTTCACCATATAAGTAGATAGGTCACGAAGATGAATAGTCTACAGGTTTATAATTTCTCGTTCAACTGGTGAAACATCAGATGCACATTTAGCTATGTTTGCGTTGTTTAGGTGTTAATAGCTAGACATTGCCGACGATATTCCTGAAAGCCAAACCAATGATCATAACTTATAAGCATATTGGCTCTGAAATTTAGTTTATGGAACACTTATAAAAAACAACGACCAAACTTACACGGAATCTGGTAAGACAAAACAAAATCAGACACATTGAGAACGCATTCATTAAGATCATTTATCTTTCTTCTCCCTTTATCAGTTGTCGGAATATTTAGTACAGACTTCTTGCGACAACCATTGTTCGAAAGATCATCATAAGCCTAATATCGAGTAACGCTCTGTTCCTACATTTGCAAGCGCGGCTGCTGTAAATGAATCAACAATAAACAAAAAATAAAAAGCAATATCATAAAAGAACCAATAAAATATATAAACCTTTTAACCCACCTTCAGGTTTATCTCGTGTTTGTACATTTTCATCACAAACGCGACTTAAATGTATTAGGTGACGTTTTCCCGAATCTGCAATAATCAACAAACACTGAACACCATTGAAATATGAATATCATTTAACTGCGAAATGGTCTCACTATAAAACCATTTAGAAGCCTAATTTATGTCTTCGTTATTATAATTTTTTGCTCAAAACCCATTCCACGACCTAATAGACCGAAGGGTTTTGTTAATTAACATTAACAAACATTTTCAATTATGGATTTATTATCATATTATTTGAACATTCAAACAATTAATCAAAAAAGACATTATATAAAAGAATTTGACAGGCTCAACAATGCCTTGAGTGAATGAATCAAGCAATTACATATTTTTAAATTGCAACTGCTAATATATCAGATTAAACCTCTCATTACTCACTATAAATGCAACAAACATGCCCAAAATTTAACTATTTGTACCTGAAGCCGTTTGCCAAACTTACTAAAATGATGAAATACGATAATGCAACCATGAGACTAATTTTGAGGAGAGGTTTTTAGAGAGAAATGTGATACCCAAATCCTCTACATCCGAGTGTTTTTATTTATTGTGTGCCACACCGTCACCAACCCCACTTACTCACATCACATCTACGTGTTCCAAAGATTGCTGCAACCCTTTTCTTTGGAGCCTTTTAATGCCTTGAAGTGTGATCATGTCTGCCGAATGAAGCTACCTTTGTTGTATGCCTTTGTTAGTGCAACTTTCACATCCGCTCCATCTGCCGGATTTGGACACCCCTAAACAACACATATTTACACAGTTAAATTGGGTTCAAATGGAAAATATGATAGCATCGTTAGACAAAGTGATACCTGAAATTTAAACATCGCCATCATCAAAAGCAAGTCTTCCTGGCTAATGGAGTATGAATCCATAAACTTCACAACCTTTTCAACAGTTTCATCCTGCCAATTATCCAACACGGAAAAGAATGTCGATTTTAGAATCCAATTTAGTTACAACAATTAGGTGTAGTGTATACCAACCTTTGATAGCATCTTTAGCGGATCGGTCATGTGTTTAAGAAAAAGTGAAAGATAATCGAGGCACAATGTTGACCTGCAACCATTGAGAAATATATATCATAGCTTCATTTATAAGCAGTTATAGGAAAATTAAAGCAATAACGTTTCATGCAATATCATGTACAAATGTACAGTACAATGATCTGGCGATGAAATTCCCTGCCTATATTGAACTGTAGAGATGATAAAGATGTTTTTCTATAAGGTGCTCAGAGAATACACTATGGACAATGCATTACTGAGTTCTATATCATATTTTTCTTGATTGGTTGCCAAACATATGCATACACCATATCTCAAACATAACGAATACTTAAAATAGAAGTGATTAAGCACAGAAGTTAAAGTTTTAAGATAATTTACTCTTCATTAGTAGTCTACTGGAACAAAACAATCCGTTTTTTTTAAATTGCACAAGCATATGATGTATCACCTATTTTGATACCGGCTGAAATTGGTCAGATTAGGTACCTGGATGATTCCCTCGCCACTGATGTTGCCACCCATATGAAGCCTCAATTGTTCCTAGGGCATTCATTTGTGACTGGACCATGACGTGCATTACGCCTACTAAAAAATGTCACATACATGTCTGCAAACAATGGGGCTGCAAGCTTCTCTGGCTCTTCGGTCAATAAATCAATGATGAATGTCTACGATGTGGAGTGTGTAAAATACACTGATTTCGTGGTGGTGCACTCGTTAGTCAGACTTGTCACAGTTCCTGAACAGTATTAAATAAGTATTAGTTTTTGTCATGTTAAGTGACGTTTTTAAACAATCTGGATTTGGAAAGTGTTGAAAACACACGCAAGATTACATATTAGTAAAACAATGAACACCTGCAAAAAGTTTACAATTCAAGAATAATCAATGTAGGACTCCATTTTGCCCGTGATTTGACCCAAATCACAAAACTTCATTCATTACGCATAAGCATGTTACTAAAAATGTACTTCTTTGTTGCCCATTTAAGTGCTTGTCAGCTCATCTATCTATTTTAAGAAGACAAGAAATTTTGAATACGCAGTTAGAATCACTCACTTGTTTTAATCGAGCCGCCCAGCGTTTCATGGCTGTTTGGGGGCACCTGCACCTCTAGAATAGGTTTTCAGCCGCTCTTCATACCAAAAGAGTATACCACAATGTCGACCAACCTCGTGTTAGTCCCCAAAATACATATAGTCTAAAGGCATTCCTGCATATTCATGAAAACAAATAAAAAGTAAAGAAGCCTACACACAAAAATGCAAAACCCAAAACACATTCCAAACAACCCACACATAATTCATCACTTCTGGTCTCATTAGCCACACATACCCATTTCTGGTCTCATTAGCCACACATACCCATTGACCCAACTCATTAAATGGATACGAACAAATATTACCGTATATTATGGAACGTCGTATTGCTTGCACATGAACCCTGGAATACCCCTATGCCATAGATGCCTTGACAGTAACTCTTGTAACAGTCTGAGATGCTCGTCGACTTCTCCTATAGGGTAAAAAAGAATTAGAAATCACATCGCCACAATAGTGAAATTACCATAGTGTTGTACCATGAACATAAGAGTAAAGTAAGGAATGGTCATTGTATAAGTGGTTTTCCAGACGCCAATTCGAACACCTTAATTGGTAATCACACAATAAGTCATCGGTAACTAATGATCAAAATTAAAATATTAAAAATTCTAAAAATAAAAAATAAAATTATTACCTTTAATCAAAAGTAACCATAATCAAAATCATAATTTAAGAATACCCATGATCGAATTAAAAGGCTGAATCAATAAATCACATTAATTTAATGATTCGGTCTATTAAATTACCTATCACGAAGAATCACATAATAATTGAAATAGTAATATGATATTGAACAATCCTGGTTAAAGATTGTAAGTTCAATTATGAAAACCCTAATTTAAAGAGAATGATGGTTGAATTTTAGAGAGAATCAATTTTAGATTCGAAAAAAATGAGAATGTTTAGGGTATTGATGAGTTGTGTTATGTGGGGAAAGCATATATTCTTTACTTTTAAATTTGCAGACTTTTCAAATTAGATATCATTTTTAGTTTTTAATGTTTATCACAACTAATTACTTGGCTCCAGTGGGAGAGGGCTTGCTTTCAGAGTAATAGACCGAGTTCGAATCCATCAAGCTTAATTTTTTAAATTATTTAATACATTAAATTGTTGCCTATTAAAAACGGATTCTAATTAAAAATCTGCTCAGTTGCATTGAATAATGTAAAGGTGGCTTTAATTGTAATGACATGGATTTATGACGTGGCATTATGGGATGCCACGTGGAATAATATGTGGCATGCCTCCTCTTATATATAATGTATATATATATATATATATAGAATCCGGATCGAATGAGAAGGTTTTTATTTTGAGAAGGTTTTCAAAAACGATATATTTGTAACTTTGATTCATGTTTTTCAAGCGCAAAACTCATTTTAATGTGATTAAAATTCAAAATGTGTAAAAAATTTAATCAATGTTAAAAATCTCTTGATTTTGCGATATATGTAGAATCTCGAATAATGTACAAATTTAATGAATCATCATCATAACTCGATTTTAACAATGATTTGTGAATCAAATTTGTGATTTATATATTCGATTCACCATAAAATGATGTTTACTTGTGAATCAAATCAAAAACATGAATCGGCTTTGTTCAAACGAAGATTTCAATCTTCTCAAAATAAAAACCTTCTCAATGGAACCGAGCCTATATATATATATATATATATATATATATATATATATATATATATATATATATATATATATATATATATATATATATATATATATATATATATATATATATATATATATATATAGGTTTATGTTATTATGAAAGTTTCTTAGAATGAAAAGAATGAGAAGGCATATGGAGGTGGCATGTGTCACCTTGCCACATCACCATGCCACATCACCATACCCCACCCCCACCCACCTCGGCGTCCCCCCCGCAAAAAAAAAAATTCCCTTGAAAAAAAAAAAAAAAAAAAATTTGGGCAAATTTTTTTTCCGCCAAATTTTTTACTCGCATCACGGTCATAAAGTTACCGCATCACAATCATGATTTTAGTGCATTAACTATTAAGGTTATAAATTATCGTGATCACGCTTATAAAGTTATCGCATCACAATCATGATTTTAGTGCATTAAGGTTATAACCTTGATTTTAGTGCATCATAGTTGATGCACTTAACTATTAACCATGATGCAAGAACTTATAATAAAGATGCACCAAAACTTATTAGTGCATTAAGGTTATAAGTTTGCGTCACAATTATGATTTTAGTGCATTAAGGTTATAAATTACAAAGATTACATGCTTATAAAGTTACCGCATCACAATCATGATTTTAGTGCATTAAGGTTATAACCTTTATTTTAGTGCATCATAGTTGATCCACTTAACTATTAACTATGATGCAAGAATTTATAATAAAGATGCACCAAAATTTATTAGTGCATTAAGGTTATAAGTTATCGCATTACGGTTATAAAGTTAATGCATCATAATCATGATTTTAGTGCATTAAAATTATAAGTTATTGCATTACAATTATGATTGTGATGCACTATTTTATAACCGTGATGCAAGAATAGATTTTGATGTAAAATTTTTGGCGGATTTTTTTTTTTTTTTTTTTTGGCGGGAATTTTTTTTATGGGGTGGGTGGGGTGGGGTGACACATGTCACATGACATGGCATAGTGATGTGGCAAAGGTGACAAATGTCACTCCACATGCCTTCTCGTTCTTTTCATTATAAGAAAATTTTCATTTTAACCTATATATATATATATATATATATATATATATATATATATATATATATATATATATATATATATATATATATATATATATATATATATATATATATATATTGTATATAACAGAAGCATTTGGCATTAATGCCACCTCAATGCTAAATAATCCAATTTCATGCCACATAAGTATTTGTTGTCCAACTAAGCAATTTTTTTATCCACCTAAGCACTAATTTTAAATTTCTGATTTGAACCTAGGTTTTAGCATCCACACACAAGCGTGTTAACCAGTGAGACATGTTAGTTAATGTGATTTGATAGTTGAAAAAAATTTATGTCATGCTTTAAGAGCTACTGCATTCTCTAATAAATATTCATAAACCTGTAAATTATATACCATATATTTCTCTGCAGCTTAAAACCCTACTCTCACCTTGGTTCGTAATATATTTTTCTCCAAACCCTAATTTTATATTTTCCTCAGCCTTTTTTTTTCTCAATTCTCTCATGTTGATTTTCTTTTTGTGTGTGCAGGTTTGAGAATACGTGTTCTTTGGAAGTAGCATGGTAAGTTTGTTCATGATTTTTTTTTCTGTTTTTTCTACTGTGATTTCTTTTTGTGTTTTACAGGTTCATATGGGACATTATATCATGCTATGTGGAACGGAATGAGTATATATCTATATCTCCCTTCTCAATATCATGCACAATAGTTATATCATGCACAATAGTTACCGAGTCTAAAAAGATGAAAAAGAATTATAGGCAACAGGCTAACAGTTAGTTGCCTTGAAACCCTGAAATCATTTGTGGGTAGCAGTTTGAGTCTCAAGTTCTTAAGGTGTTCTTGCAACAATGACGCTAACCGTTGAAATACCAGTATGTTTATTAGCTCACTTCAGTATATACTTTGTAATACATGGTATTTTAGCACTCGAGTTTATACGTACACAAATTTTGATTATCAGGCTGGAGTCTGAGGAAAAGCGGTACATGGGAGCACATATTGCTAAGCTGGAACCATCACTTAATGAACTGAGATATTCTATCGATAAGGCTGATATGAGAGAGGAATAGATCAAATCAACTATAAGGCTACCAAAGAGATCGACACAATAAGGGAAGAAGTACAAGGTATGCTCATTTTTTCTGAAAGTTATTCACCCCTTTAGGATTGGGCAGTTTAATCTTGGATTTATCATCGGGAAGTTGGACCAAGATCTCTTTATAGTGGATCAGGTCTTGCATCTGTACCATCTCTATAGTTAATCTTACCTTATGGTCCAATACCATATCCACGACTTTCTAGCATGTAGGATGTATATCTTAATAGCTGACAATTTTAAACCTTTATCTTCTTATCAAGATGCTCACGACGAGAAATACAATTATGAGCATTTGTCACAGTTCACCATCTTGAATCAACAACCTTTGCTGAGGTAAGGAATTTAATTGATATTAGATCCATGGATACTGCTAGTGAAATCGAAAGTACCTTTATATCATTGTATTTGACATGTATTGTTTCTATATGATAATTTAAAAGGCCTATTTTGGTGGAATTGTCTCATGAAGAAGAAGTAATCGTCTCGATGCATATGGATACAATCAGGTGCTTATTTTGCAGCTTCTGCTACGAATAATAATCATCTTAGGAATTTGCTTTCGGAGTTGATTGGAATATTGAAATCATCCGTGGCTGCTATACCTCGGGAGATTACTAATTCTAGGTACTTCCCAGCCTCGATACCTAGCAATAGGGGCAACAAAAAATGAAAGGTTGGTTTGATATTATTTACGGGTGTCTTGTGAAGAAGAATTATGAGCTTGGTAATACAAGAGAAGCCGAGGAACTGCAAAACGAGATGGTTGGAAGGCAACTTATGAATGGGATAAGTGAATAGTGGTTAGGATTCATGGATTGATTCATAAAAGTGAGAAACTTTGTGTTGCTTACAGATCGGTACACATGGGTATCATGATATTTAGTTCCTGATCCAGATACGTGATTTTAACAGATTGGGTTCACACGAATCTCTAAATGTGGATCACGCCTTCTTCAGCGCTGAACTAAGGTATGTTAAACTTCTCATCATGTTTTAGTTTATACATGAAATCAGTAAGAAGTGAATTTGATTAACTTTTGAGCTTTCATGAACTTATGGATATCTTTTATAGTATACCGATAGAGTTGTACATCTGCCTCTTTGTCTCATGACCATGGATTTCATCTCGTACACTTAAAGAGGCTCCTTTGAATATCACTGATTATAAAGTGAGTTTTTGTTACTTATGAATGTATATAAATATAAATTTGTGTATATGTGTATAGTCCTGGACATTATTGACTAGTATGATGATTCGAGCTTAGGTAGTTGGCCATTCCATTGTGCCTTAGTGGCTTAGCGCTGAACGTTGTAGACTAATTCAACCATAGGTATTAGCCTATATATCTCCCTGAGAGCTGGAATACTTATTGTGAATGATTAACTTAAATATTGAGTCATGCTGATATTTCGTAGACTACAAGTTTACAACAAAGTTGTCGACACTGTAATTCAAGGCGAGAAAGAATTCCTTGATCATATTATCAAATCCACCAACATGAAGTGCCTCACTGCACCGTAAGTCATTTATCCTTACCAGTAAGCATGTTCTTTTGTCTTTATTATCTTCAGCCTTTACAATAATCAATATTTAACACACTCAAATTTTTGTGCACCAGGTCTACACTGGAAGGTGATTGTGGGTTCCTGGCTGCCAACTTATACGCAAAGAGTGTTTTTGGAGAGGATGCTTTGGTAAATTTAAGCATCGAGAAGCAAGGAGACGGTAAGCTAAGTGGATATATTCGTATTAGAAGCAAAACACAAAGCAAATCAAGTAATATAAAGGGATCCGGAGTATATACAATATGCTTAATGGCATGAAACCGAGGCCTTATAAAATAAACTTACAAGAATGTAGGCCCCGCTCTCGGATAATACCGCAAAGATTGAGAAATCATAAGGTGTCCTTTAGCCACGTAATCATATATCGAAGACTAACAACAACCGCCTGTATCCTTTTTGTCGGTGAATTCCATTTTCAATATCCTTTTTGCTCAAGAGTACCATAGATTATTTGATCCCTAAATAACCAAAATCGAATCCGCCTCGCCTAAACACTAAAACTACGACTTCAAGTCACAATAATTAGATAATCATTTTCATAACATACATCCAACAACCTTAAAATCCTAATCCATGAACACCATTTCAAGGTATAAAGGATTAGGATTTTAATAAGCTTATAACCTCCAATTTATATGTTTGGTTATAGGAAATTGTGATAGCGCATTGCAAAAATGAAGATGCAAATAGTCAATTGTATATAAACACTTATCCGACGGTAACTAAGTTTAAAGTAGAGTATAACTTATTGCTTGCTCGAAGCACCAATGTATTTATTCAAAGATTCCAGCCCTTTTACGGAGATGAACCGTAGGGAACATGCAAGAGCGAGAGCACCCACAATATGTGTTTTATGGAGCCCTCAAATTTCATGTCAATGAACTTCTCATAGCAACTTCTGACTTTGAGAGGAATCTTATGTGGTCAACGTTCTAGGTACCTGAATTTCAGAATCTGTGGTTACACGCAATCTTTATTTGCTATGTACTAATTGGTGTATTATAAACGGTATTTTCTAGGTTATATTGTTGAATTATCATTTATAATGCAGAGTGAAAGTTATAATTTGTGTCTAATATTAGTTATGGATTGTTAGAATCTTAATTCTCGTGTGTAATTTCCTTTTAAGATTTATAATTTGTGATGACTCGATTTGTTTGTTTACATGTTAGATGTGTCTATTTTCATGATAATAGGTTAGATGGATCCTAAGAAAAGGCATATATCTTGGCGTTTAAGCACATGCACATGGTGTACCTTTAGACGAATTCCATAAACATGTCGTCTTCTTAAATTACTTGGTAAGTTAGGTAAGGATAAATGATAATCACCAAAGGTTAAAGTGGTAACTCGAACACGAACGTGAGTAATCGATCGAACGGTCAACTTCTGAGTTCGCTCAATAAGATCCCGAGTAGTCTTATTCGCTAACTCTTTGGAACTTCATTGCGCTTTGGTTAACCGATCATAAACAACCTATCTGCAAGCACTTACTGTTTTTAGCTAATGCTACTAAACTTACGGCTAAAAAATAGTTTAATTTCCAATTTTTTTCCTAATATTAATGATGTGGGAATGTGTATCAACCTTCAACAGTTGATAGTGAGTTATCACAATTGCGAGTCAAATAGTCTTGGGAGTTGGGAGAGGTAGTAATTAGATAAGAACTATTGAATTAGATATTATTTATATTCAAAACATGATTGTTTTAGATGTAACCAAGAGTATAGGTTATTACTACGAGTATATCTATTTTTCTTTCTAAGTTTGCAATTGTCTTTCTCATCAAATAAAAGTTGCTAATTCATTAACAATGCAACATTTGCTGTTATCTTTGACATGTGGAAAACTGTATATCTACATGTTTCATGCTATGTGTTTTGAGTTGTAGTGTATGGACACATAAACGGATGCTGAAGATAAAGATAGTGACGCTCCTGCAACAACAGCCTCGTTGTTGTTCAGGATAGGACTTTACTTCCTTCATTTGATGCGATAATCCTACCCATCGGTATAGAGCTCGGATTTCGCTAACCAAAGGGCTCATTAGATGAGTCCTTGATCCACACGGTTGGAACCATGATGTTGGTTATGAAGGAATTAACGAGTCCTTGATTAATAACCGTGAATCTGCTCTAGGAGCCATAATATATGCTCATCATAAGCTTGATACATACCGTAAGAAGGTTCCTCCAAATGGACTTTTGATCTATACCGGAAATGTAGACGAGAAGGACGAGGTACAAATCGGTTTTGAACCTTTCGAGCCCATGCACGCGTCCCTCTTTCAGTTAGACAGTAAGTTCAATTAAGAAGCTCTTAAGACACTACTGGAATATGAAGACAACCACATTCATGAAAACCATCAGTATATTGCTATATGGAAGCTTAAGATGCTTATCAAGGTATTGGAAGATGGTAAAGGAAATGAAAGGAGTTTGATCTCTCTTATCGTGCCACCACAGTATGAGATCTCTCAAGTCATCAATATGCTTGACGATAGATTTGGAACCGCTTCAAGTATCAAGATGTCTGCTATAAGACCAATAACATCTGCTCAACAGAGACTAAAGTTGTATAGTAAGGTTCCACCCAATGGAATCGTAATCTATTCTGGAACCATAATTACTGACGGTGGTATAGAGAAGGAGGTAAGAATTAATAATGAACCCTTCAAGCCCATTAACGATTCCCTTTGTTTGTTAGACAACAAATTCCATACAGAAGGTCTTACCAGACTATTAGAGCCTGAAAACAAATACGGCTTCATTGTTATGGTTGGTGAAAGGGCTCTTTTCGGGATAGTAAGTGGGAACCAAAAGGAAGTTCTATGTGAGTTCACAGCTGATCCGACAGAAATGGTTCGACAGGCAAAAAAGGTTTACATCAATCCTGCCACTAGGAAGCCTAATGTTTCTGCATTTGTTGCAGTATCTCCTGTCTACAAAAAGTATGTCAGTGATAAGATTGGCCATCGTATTCCAATAATGTGTGAGGTGGAGGTTTCATATGGAGGTATGGAAGGTTTCAACACTGCAATTGAACGGTCGTCTAATTACCTCTATAATGTGAGGTTTATCCAAGAAATATGTTTGCTTAACAAGTTAATGAAGGAGATCAGTCAGGAGACTGATAAATATGTCATTGGTTTGGAAGATACTTTAAGATGTTTGGATAAGGGTGCTGTTAAGATTCTCATTGTATGGGAGAATCTGGATCTAAGTCGTTATGTGCTAAAGAATACCATAACAAATGAAGTCACGACAGTGCATTTGAACAAGGAACAAGAGACTGATCAGAGTAACTTCCGTGACACAGCGACCAATGCTGAACTCGAAGTTCGTGAGAAGAAGTCATTGCTTGAATGGTTTCTTGAGAGTACATGACATTTGGATGCACACTGAGTTTGTTATCGACAGTTCCCACAAGGGTTCCATGTTTTGTAGGGTTTGGGTGGCATTTGTGGCATTCTTAAGTACAAGGTCGACATTCAATCATCGATAATTTTTCGATCGGGGACCACTCGACGTTTAATCATTTTCTGATCTTTCTATTGATTTGGAAAACGACGCATGATGTTTCCAAGACAACAGGTATGTTTTCCCTTTTGATTAAAATTGCCGTTTAGTGCCATACAAAACTTAAAACATATCAATTCTTTTTATAGATTATATAAATAGTTAGATGTGGTAAATATGATTACAAAAAGCTACTATAGTATCACAACAATACTCTCAATATTTAACAAAGAAATTTCGGAAGTTTTATAAATATGAATGCTTTTGAGGTAACTAGACACATTTGACCTGTTAGAGATTACATATAATCTAAAACTGAACTATCTATAACTACATGTGGAATAATAAATTACTTTTTCTTTATTGAATCCATGTGTTGTTTCTGTAACCTCCTTATGTAATTCTCTTGCTATCGCTGTATCATATGGATATACAGGTCATGAGTATGGATTTGAGGTAATTCAGCACACATTGTATCTAGTTATACATAGCGATGAAGTTAATCATTAGTAACAAGTCTTATTTGGGTAAACTTGTACAAAGGTCCTTTTTGACTCATTATATGTCCTGCCCTTTTTTGACCCTAAGTTTTCTCATATAATATATAGAGTAAAGGTGGTCTTGATTTGGAATGGGTCAAACTCACAACAAGTAATTCCCGTTGAATTTTGGCTATTGGATATCTAGAGAGTTAGTCATACCGTGAGCCAGATAATTACAACCATTATTGTTTTGTTGTTATCAAGGCATCAGCAACCTCACACTATTTGATGATAATGGAGTTTACGTATTGTTATTTGTTTGGTGATAATTATGTTACTCATGAAATATATTGTAATAAATTTATAAATGTCATTGTAAATCTATTTATTATGATTTGCCACACTTATAAATACTGAAATTTTTGTAGATACTAATGACAATTGCAAGTCTACAAGTGACCAACTGGAAATTCGGGCATAAAGGAAAGTTTGTGAGATTGTTTTAACAGAAAAAGACTAGGCAAAGGCATCGTCAGGTATACAATGAAATAAATTATAGTTATATTTTGCACTGGTGCATACTTATAACAAACCAACACATGATTTTCAACCTCTTTTTTGTGTAGTTTTATTAGGGGTGCCATATCTACATATCATCTTGAAAATGGTGTAACAGAATGTGCGGTTCCATCAAGATGGATACGAGCCAATTGTGTTTGTTAATGGTCCTATTTCGACACAAGATAAAGTTTTGGAGATTTATTCATAGTAAATTGCATGTAATATGAGTATTGACCCACCAATAAAGACCACAAATAGCTAAACCCATTAACACAACGATATGTATTTCAATGAAATCCCTTTCTTTCAACGTGTACACTTTCCAACCATTTTTTACCATTGTAAAAATTATATATGTCGTGTTATTAACCATCCACGCAAATCGTACAATTATTTATAATTCTTAACAATAAAAAATAAAAAATACCAACAACTAAAAACCAATGAAACAATTGTTTTATAATATTGTTTGACAATTCTAAAAAATGAATTTCAGTTAACAAAAAATAACAAACAAATAATTATAAGTAATGCCCGCCCATTGAGCGGGCTTCGAAAACTAGTATATATATATACCCCAACAAACACACACAAAAACATACAGTGTACGACTCGGTCATTCACAAATATGAGTCTTGCATTTTATTGGTTGAAGACGTGTGGTCATCAGGAGGTGTAATAAGGAGGACTCGGTCTCGGGTGCCCAAGACTTAGTCTTTAGTATCCTATTACGGATGGTCTAAAGTGTATTGGACTTATATATTGATAATTTTCAGCTTTAAACCTCATAAACATGACCACTTCATTAAAAAATTTAAAATGCAGACTTTTAAAGCTTGTATAGATCATTGAGTATATGTTTTTCACATAACATTGTAGAAATCAAGGGAATACTGAAAATGTATTATGATTAGGAGGTGAGATCCCCAGCATACGCACATTCTTTAAAGAACAAAAGCGCACATCCTAACCATCCATTTCACTTTCATCCTACGGCGCAGATCAAGATCCAATTAAAACAGCGGGGGCAAAAATGTAAAAATACAAAAGCATAAAACATCTTATCCCCACATGTTTCATTCACGCTGTAATAAAAAAAAAATTATCACTCTCATACAGTACACACACAAACAAAGTCTTCAATCCTCTCCATTATTCAACCTACTTTCTCTCTCATAAAAGCTCACAGATCAAGATCCGGTTTCTCTCTCATCACAAAAAACCGTCGCCGTCCTTCGTTTTACTTACCGGAGATAATATTTCCACTTTCTTCTTGGTTTTTTCTTCAACCTTTTCCCTGAGTTTGACCGGGTCAACCATTCCGATCACTGTTAGCTTGTTTAACTCACTGTCACCAATCCTTACAGATTCAACACCTAAAAGAAGTCAAAACTAAAAACATGAAAAAGACACACAGAGTTGAATTTTTATCACTTCAGTTAACATCATTTGAAATTAAGTGCATGTAACTCTTTGTAACTCACATTGTTTTCCTCTACATACTGTAATGAGATGGAAACTCTTTGAATATTTTTGTCATGATTTGCACATCTCGTTACTTTGAGATGGAAATATGAATCTCACCTCATAAGTTAAATATCTTGTAATATGTACATGTGCTTGTCAGTGGCTGTGTGTATGTGATAGGAATAGGAAAAAATGGTAAATGACACATGTGCTTGTCAGTGGGTATATTGTTTACTTGTTACGTACTATTTTTGTCCATTCAAGTAATAGGTGGGTCAGTGTATTGGTATTATGTTTCACTTGACCTCATGTTTGGATATGTATTTTTATAGTGGGGAATTTTTTATTTTAGAAGTTGCAGTGGTGATTTTTTATTTTTTTTTAGACTTGCATGTGATTTTACCTCAAATCACATGTGATTTACCGCAAATCACATGTGATTTTACATCAAATTATTTTTTTTAAAGTGAATCACATGTGATTCACAAACGAATCACATGTGATTCACAAACGAATCACATGTAATTCTTTGGTGGATCACATGTGATTCTCTTTAAAAATTTAAATTATACACCATTTATTAGTTTTGAGATTCTTTTACAGCAATTACATGTGATTTATACAAAATCTCGTAGGAAAACAAAACATGTGATTTTTTACCTGTCTAAGTAAGTAAGATATCACTCGTAGGAAAACAAACATGTGATTTGTACCAAAAAGAAAAAATATGTGTTATCAAATCAAGTATAAATCACATGTGGATCATGTGCAAATCACATGAGATTTGTGTATAAATCACATGTGATTCATGTGTAAACATCATGTGATTTACCTAAAAAATAATTTAATGTAAAATCACATGTGATTTGCGGTAAATCACATGTGATTTGCGGTAAATCACATGTGATTTGTTGTAAATCACATGTGATTTAAGGTAAAATCACATGTGATCCACTAAAGAATCACATGAGATTTTTTTGTACAAATCACATGTGATTAGTGTAAAGGAATCTCGGAACTAATAAGGAGTACATACTTGAAATTTTTATGAGAGAATCACGTGATCCACAAAAGCATCACATGAGATTTTTGTACAAATCACATGTGATTGTTGTAGAAAAATCTTAAAACTAATAAAGAGTGTATACTAAATTTTTATAAGAGAATCACACGTGATTCACCAAAAAATCACATTGAGATTTTGTAGAAATCATAAGTGATTGTTATAAAAAAATCTCAAAACTACTAAAAAGTGTATACTTTAATATTAAGTGTTATACAGTCAGAAGTATAGAATGATAGGGGGGAAAAAAAAGTACACAACTCATTTTAAAAAAAATAAACCATAAACCAAATCTTTACTAATTGAGACTTCCCCAAGTGAATATAACCTCTCTTTACTTTAATTTACTTCCCCATAAAGAGAGAGAAAGGTGCAGACACTTGATTGTACTTGACTATTTTTTTATATCATTTCACTTTGTCAATTCATTTCATATCGTAACAAACCAAAAAAGAGAAAAAAAACTCTCATCCTCTTCCTTCATTCTTTCATGTTCTTCTGAAATATTTACCCAAGTGTTGAGACCACATTCAGCAAAACGTACTACTTCAAAGTTCAAAGTGACTATAACTTCAAAGTTCAAAGGTACAACTCGAAACCAAAACGCACTACCACGACCGAGACCACATTCACCACTCCCACCGTACCACGTCTCATTCACAACCTCACACTCATTCCGTCAACCGCTGTTATCTTCTAACTAACAGAAATGTTGCTTATGTTACAGATCCAGCCGCTACAGATCCCGTCACCCCCGCCCCGCACTTCCCACACACATACAATCATCGGTTTAAATGAAATAGAACTCGTCGGAAAAATAGAAGTCGCCGGAGTATGCGGCAGTTGGTGGTGGAAGTTGTCGTTGTGGTCTACCAGTGTCCATAGATTAGTGAATTGGTGGTAGATAAGTTTATGAGTGTGTGTGGATGAGTGGGTGAGAGATGAAAGATGAGTGTGTGGAAGAGTAAATGAGACGTCAGATATGTAAGTAAATGAGGTGAGTAAAATTACAACACTGCCCTTATGTTAATTTAGAAATGAATGCGGATGTAATCTGTGTCGTAGGATGAAAGATACATCAACGGCTCAGATGGAGCGGTTTGATCTTTGGATATTATTGGTTCTGTAATGAACTTTTGTCTTATGATTATATTCACTAAATAAAAAGTTTACAAGATATCAAATATACTACAAACTAATCAAAACCCTAGCAACTAAATCCGCTCTCAAACTTAGAATGTTGCAGCGGTAAACGTTGAGAGTCTGGCAAACAGAAAATAAACTAAGGGGTTGTTTTATAAAGTAAAATGATTTAGCGCTGAATGATTTTATTCCCTGAATGATTTAGAAGCTCTGTAGGATTTGGTTTTGACTATTTGATAGCTAGTTCTGAATGACTAGAAACACGATTTTAATATTTATCATGCCAATTATTTTCATAGTTTTATTTGAGTACAATAGCATTTTTTTCCTCTGTAACTAGGGGTGTCAGTAGGGTCGGGTCAACCCGACCCAAACCCGAACCCGATAAGGCCTTATCGGGTCGGGTCTAATCGGGTCAAAAATCTTGTCGGGTTGTTTTGACCCGAACCCGATAACCCGATAATGTTATCGGGCCGGGTTAGGGTTAAAAAAATAATGTTATCGGGTCAACCCGATTAGACCCGATAATCAATTTTCCATTTTTTATATATTAGTTTTATAGGCCCAATGAGTTACTGTACGTTTGGTTTTTATGTATTAGTTTTTATATATTAGTTTTTTACATTATGTAACTTAAACATTATGCAACACATATTCTTTTTTTGCAACTGTTATGGTCTGCATATGTTATAGGTGAATCTGCTACACATGTTATGGTGAATCTGTTACAGGTCTGCTGAACTGGTACAGGTCTGATCTGCTACATGAGTTTATGCAGACAGTGAATTTGAGTTTATGCAAATCTGTTGATCTGCTACATGAGGTCTGCTGCACATGTTGATCTGTTGTAAATGTTGAATGTATATAAAATGTTGCAAGTTGGGTATATAAAATGTTGCAAGTTGAATGTTGAATGTATATAAAATGTTGGAGCATGCTCAGTCAATGTTGAATGTATATAAAATGTTGCAAGTTTGGTGTAGTTGATGCTCAGTCAATGAAGTTTGAATGTATATAATATGTTGCATGCTCAGTCAATGAAGTTTGAATTTATATGACATGTCTGCTGTTGTGATTGATGTTTTAACCCGACAACCTGACTCAACCCGACCCGACTAAACCCGACCCGATAACACCCGAACCCGATAACCCGATTACTTATCGGGTCGGGTCATGGGTCACTTTTTAAAAAATCATAACCCGACTCAACCCGACCCGACAACCCCGATAACACCCCTAATTGTAACAATACAAGAAATAAAATATTAAAGGAAAAAATATATACAGGAACCAATGCATTCGAGTAAAATGGTACATAAAAATCTGAATAATTAGATCATGACCAATTTTGTCATCTTATGTCAGCCACTATGTAATATATATTATATCTTAAAAATAAAACATGACATTGTAATAAAAGATTCCTCTTGTGTCAGCCACTATGTATAGAAAAGAATGTCATCATTTCAATGCTCAATGGTTTAGGGACAATATCACGTGGAATCGGTAAGCGCTATTTCATTCATTCAGAAGTTACAATATTTCTTAGTCAAACACATTGTACTATGTCCGCTTCAGCATTCAGCACTATCCCATCCCGTTAAACGCCAATAAAACACCCCCTAAAACAAAAAAACAAATAAAAATAGAGTATCCTAGAATGCAAACTTGGTGCTAGAAATGTTACACCCGAAACCTCTTTTCAAATAGGTATGACCCTAGATGAATTGACTGGGGTCTAAATATGTTTGACTAAAGATAATGGTCATTTGGGTAAGTTTATGTAAGTGCAGAAATAAGTGTAGACAAGTGTAAACCTGTTCTAGATCCAATACGGCGTATTGGAGTCTTGGAATATGCGTATAGAGAAGGATCCTGGATATGGCGTATCCAGGATAACGAATGTGGAGTATTTTTGGGTCGGCATGGATACAACGTATCCATGAAGATGAATACGGCGTATCGGCTGATATACGAACAAAACAGACTATATCGCCCTTTTTGCGGAGTCACCCCCTTAGGTGTATAATTGGTTCTGGAACATTTCAAGTACTTATCTTCTATATGTGTTTGGGTGACGAACTCAGAGAGAAATAAAGGAGGGAAATTGGAGCTAATGGTAAGGTGGTGATGGTTTAAGTGTTATGATTCAAGAGAAGTTCCTAGCTTGATTCCCGCATAAGATATGATGCTTAATTAATGTTTAATTGACCGAATTAGAGATAAGGGTTCATGAACCCTAATATTGGATAAATGTATTAAAAATTTGTTTTGAGCTAATTAATAAGGTTATAATGATTATGAGATAAGTTTTATAGTTTTAAAGCTAATAAGTTCATGGGTTAATTATCATATGATCATTATATGATTATGTGATAAATAAAGGTGTTAAGAAATAAGCTTGTGGTTGTATACACCATAATTATAGCATACTTATTATAATTAAAGTGTTTATGTTATGATATTTGACTTAGGATGCTACAAGGAAGGTGATGTTGATTATGGATGCTTGGTAACTTAGCTTGAAGCTAAGGTAAGTAACTTACTTATTACATGCTTAATGTGAAAGTTATGATATTATGTGATTATGAATGAAAGTGTTAAGGTTGATTATAGTGCTTAGAAGCATGGTGAAATGAGGAATTAATTAGTTCAAAGACTTAGTTAGTCTTGATTAAGAAAGAACTAAGGTATGTGTTATGACTTTATGTGTTAAGGGTTATGATGTGCTTTATGTGTTCATATTGCATATATGATGATTGACGTGTTAATTATGTACTAACCATTTACCTACTAAGCGTAATCGCTTACCGTTATAGATGTTAATGTTTTCTATGTCCTAGTTGGAGGTATGCTTATTTTAAGGCTTAAGGATTGGAAGTGCACCCTTGAAGAGTAATAGAATATGTAGAGCTTAAGTTAGATACCGAGCTCGATTAAAGGTTGTGCCCCCAAGAGTCTTTTAAATGGTTATTATGTCGTTTATTGAATGTCAATGTATTTTGTATGCGTTTGTCAAATCTAAGTGTGTGTCAATGTGGAACGTTATGGTAAAGGGATAAAGTGTATATGTAAATGATTAAAGGGGTGTTTGGATTAGAGTCCAGTTTCACCCATTTGGGGTCAAACAGGCTACTTGCCGTGTAGTAAGTTACGGTATGGTCATTAAATTTGAAATGGTAAATGAGGGGTTTTTGTACAGGTTATGGTATGGTTTTGGAGTTGAAATGGTTATATTTAAGTGTGTTGGTTTGTGAAGGATTTCTGCACTCTCCGTAATAGATGGTCAATACGACGTATCCATTATATGGATATGGCGTATAGAAGTTCAAAGGGTAATATGGCGTATTCCATTTGGGAATATGATGCGTTGGATGTAACCCTGTGAAGAAGTTTTACAATCCTGCTAGACCGTGTACTTAACCATTGTAGTGTAGTATAGGTAAGACACGAGGGATTGATCGTTCTCTAGGGGAATAGTGTTAGGAAGGTCGAGATATATGACGAATAGGTCTAAGGTGATGGATGATTCTTTTAATCTTTTTATGTTTTTTAGAAAGCAAATTAAAATCTCGGTATTTGGATTGGGGGTTTGATTATCAACTACTTAAACTAATAATTAAACTAATTAAAACTAATAATTAAACTAAATTGCAAATAAAGTAAATGAGGGATTCAAATACTTAGATTTCACTACTCCCTAGTTATCTCCTATTGATTAGTCGAATTGTCACATCCTTGTTTAATTGACGCATTATATTCCATTAGTCGTAGGGAGGTGCCTAATGCCCTAACTCTATGTATGTATTGATCTCCTCTAGAAACCGGGATCGCCAAGTAACCTAAGTTATCTCACCCAAATCTCCTATTATCAACAATCGCAATTCACGCAATAAACACAACGAAAAGTCTACTAGTGCACTCTAAGACATAAATACATTTTTTACGACGTCCAAGCTCGCAGCACTAAAGGAAGAAGCAAGTTTTCATAACTTAACGTGTAACAACCACTTAAACAAGAGACGAAAATCAATAGTTAACAACTATGTTTCATTACATCTAAGCAAACACTATGTTGATTTAGCTTGACATGTTAAAGATAAAGAAACAAGTAATCATAATCAAACATGAATTAAACATAATGATAGAAGAGATTAAGAAACTTATCTCTTAAGAATAGAGGGTGTTAAAACCCATAAAAAAACGAATAAAAGTCGTACACCAAAGTTACTCTCCAATGTTGCACACTAATGCAGAAAATTCTAAAACTATATATAGAATTACAATTGCGACCCATTTTTTTCTTCATCTTCGACCTAGCTCTTGATACCATGTAGAAATCAAGGGAATACTGAAAGTGTATTATGACCAGATTTACTAAATAATAAAGTTTACAAGATATTAAATAGACTACATACTAATCAAAACCTTAACAACTAAACGGGTCAAACCCGACATGCGGGGCCTAGGCCTTTATTATCTAACAAACAGTAGTATAAAGGGTATTTAAACTTTTGAGAATAATTATACATAGTATACAATTAATAGCACAAAACAAATGTATATACTTTAAACTTTTTCTTACCTCAATAGTTGGTTAAAAACACAAAAATAGTAACATCTTAAGATACTAGTCACGTTTGTTCTTATTCTTGATTCTTCTCTCTTCAAATTCCACCACCTTAATTTACTCTGTACTACAAAAAGACAAGATGCATAAATCAAACTCCAAACTAAATATATATTCAAACAAAATTAATTCATTAACTAACAAAATTAAAAACAAATTGAACATATAGTGTGCAAACCTTTGAATGTTTTATGTTCGAAAATACTTCATGAACACCATCGTCTACCTGACATATTCAGGCTCTAACCTACTTAGAAGCAAAGCATGCGCGAACCGGACGCGAGTTGAGCTTGGATAACGTTCAAAGAAAGAACCGGAATGCAACACAATCCACAAGGGTAATCCATGATAAATGCTCATCCCGGGACCCAAGCCTTATCTAAGATTCATTATTCAGCCACGATTCCTCAAGCATTCATACTTTGAGGGACTCATCGCGGCCAAATCACCTTATTTGCAGCTCCCGATAGTGACCAAGAGCTACCTACGAGAACAACAATGCAAATAAATCAACAATCTATTAAACAAAAAACCTTAGAAGTAAACGATACAAAGTCACAGAGTTACCAAGGTCAGGAGCAGAAAGTCCAACAAGGGTGTCTACCCTCAAAAACTGAGGGCATGACCCCACTGTTGGACATTCCCATCAAGGGTTGGTTGACGAGAGCAGATTGTTGTTCCTCCAAAGCAAGGGAAACAGCAACCCAGGTCCCCAAACCACGAGAGATTACTTAAGTGACCATCAACCGGCGTTTTCAGACACCAACGGCTACTCTACGCCAACCGGTGATGACTGGAAACGTAGTGTAACATTTAAGTCTCCCGCCAAGACAGAATCTCCACCTTGAGTATACGGTGTAACATTTAAGTTTCTCATCATGACAACCAATTTCACCCTAATAGTGCTTAAGAATATGATAGAAAATCAAATGCAATACCCTCCACATCTTCCATTCTAACAATCAGTTGTGACATTCCACCAGGATCAAGAAATACTTAGGGGATAGTAACGTTAAACAAGAATTGAAGAGGAGTTAACTTCTCCACGTCCAACACCCATACACCGGCAAAGGATTCGAGAAAAACAATAATTTCTTCACCATCATTATGACTAATTTTCATCTTTGAAGTTACACGAAGAACAAATCGAAGGAGCGGTTATTTTTTTTTTAAAAAAAGAAAGAAAATTGGCTTTCGTAAAAACACAAAGAAAAACCTATGAAAAAAATTTCTTTGAAATAAGTTTTTAGGGTTTGAGAAAAGATCTGGGAAATGGAAGAGGAAAAGAGACTTTATCGCTTCAAATTGTAACTTCCTCACCTTTTTAGCCTTATTTATAGGCAAAAGAAACAAATCGGTGAGTTACGCTTGGCAAAGGCCAATTATTCAAAACATATTTAACAGAGTGCGTGAAACTCACCCTGCAAAGACGCGAATATAGCTGAAATCAACACATACATCATGTAAAGTCGAATGAACAAGTCAAACGCACTGCTCAAGAAATGTCAGGATGATGCCGTCTACAATCGAAAAGACAAAAGAGACGCGTTAAATCCCAAAGATAGCGAATAAACCCAAAAGAGATTATCACACACTTCCCCATGCAAACATTAAATACTCATCTTTCCAAACTCAGCTTAAAACTCTGATCGAGGTAAAAAAAAAAAAAAAAACATGCATCTAGTCATCATCACTAAAACCAAAAAATGACAACAACCTGGAAACAAAGCGCCTGAGAACGAACCCTGGTAGCGCAACCAAGACTGGGGGGACTAAGTTACAAAAGTCCAACATCATATCATTAGTGCATGATCTAATACTAGACCGGGGGACTTGATAGCGTATCAATATTAGCGGCACAAGCCCACTAAATATACGCTCGAATCAAGCCCATTACCAAGGACCATCAATAAACACTTAATAGCGACCTAACTTAAATCCAGGCCTCTCAAGGCATGATAAAAACTCATCAGGCTATGCCAAACATAGTACTGTTGCTCCCCAACTGTCACTAACGGTTAAGATGTACCATTTGACACTTTACGGTGTGGACGCACGACAAGCACCAGTTTGTACGAGCCAAAGAGGATAGTCCACCTGTCCCTCCTTTTCTACTCATTGGATGATCAACACCTGACTCCCTAGCAGCCGTTGATCATCCCACAAGGGTTTATCTCAAAATCCTACTCGCCTCTCTATAAATAGAAGGCAAAAGACACAACTTCACAAGTTTCACACACTTGGGCACATAGTGCTTCAAGCAGTAAAGTATAGTCTTTGTTTAAATGTTATCCGAACTTCTTAGTCCTTATCATTCTCATTGGGTCCTTACCGTTCTACACGGGAAACCAAAAAACAAATCATTACCATCACATCTCTTAAACCGATTTACATATCACACGTAAACATTTTCTTTAATAAAATACATCTTATTGTCTCTACCTCTGACTTGATAAGAGGCGCTAAAGAGGATAGGATGTTTGTTCTTTCAATTTTAGTAAGAGACGGTAAAATGTCTTAAGTCTTACTCATTAAAAGATGAATGAAATATTTTAGTGTCTCTCAATTGCTTAGACTATTGTTTTTATTTATGTTTATTTTTTTTTCGTTATTTATATTTATACTTTTTTTTTTCTTTTTCTAAATTATATATATACATAAATTTCATATTACTTTTTCTTTCTTGTTTTACAAAAAAATGTGTTAGAAATTTGCATCTTCAACACATATACGTATAATAAACATTTACGCACACTTCGATTTGACATAAATATAAGATCAATATTGCCGAAACATATAGTGAGCTTTTATAAAAATAAATTCAATATTTTTATATTTAAATTGCAAAAATAAACAATATTATATGATTCAAATTTAGGTGTCGTTTGTTTTTTTCGTATGTTTACCTCTTTATCTAAAACCACGTCCCGCAAAGAAGAGGTGCATTTAATTTCTTCATCCGCGAAAGAAGACAATTTGTTTTTGTGTTATTAAAGATTTCTTTCCTTTTCTTCTTTTCTTTTCTTTTTCTTTTCATTAGTATTTTTTGTGCTATTGAAGTAACATTTTTTTTTCCTTTTTCTTTTTCACTAGTTTTTTGTGTTATTGAGTGCAAAATAAGAAATCGTTTAAAATACGAAGTATTAAAGACAATACATAATGGTTAAAAATATACCAATATCGACCGTTTTTTGTGCTATAAACCCTTTTGTCATATGGATCATTGGTTTTCTTACGTTTTGGTATTTGTTTACATTTTCGACCGTTTTTACATTTTTTTCGTTTTTTTTTTTTACGTTTTCGTTTGTTTTACGTTTCGTATGTTTTATGTTTTCTTCCGTTTTTACGTTTAGTCCGCTTTCACGTTTCGTCTGTTTTTT
Organism: Chrysanthemum lavandulifolium; assembly: GCA_022545495.1. NCBI lineage: Eukaryota > Viridiplantae > Streptophyta > Magnoliopsida > Asterales > Asteraceae > Chrysanthemum > Chrysanthemum lavandulifolium. The sequence goes on along the minus strand of CM040244.1, from coordinate 140,206,565 downwards.
ACGCCGTCCATTTTCATCTTTTTACGTTTAAATGTTTTTAAGTTTTCGACCGTTCTTAACGTTTTCGTCTTTTTTTACGTTTTCGCTTTTTTTACGTTTTCGTCTGTTTTCTTTCGTTTTCATCCGTTTTCGTCGGCTGTCTTACATTATCTTACGTTTGGTTAGGTAAGATAAAATAACGTACAAAAAACTTATAAAATTATATGAAAATGGATGAAAACATAAAATAAACAGATGAAAGTATAAAAAACGAACAAGAACGTAAAAAACGGACGAAAGCGTGAAAAACGGATGAAAACGTAAAAACAGACGAAAATGTAAAAAAGCGGTAGAAAACGCAAGAAAACGGACGAAAACGTATAAAACGGACTAAAAAGTAAAAAATAATGGCGAAAATGTAAGGAAACGGACGAAACGTAAGAAAATTGATGAAAACGTAAAAAAATGGCCGAAAACGTAAAAAAGGGACGAAAAAAACCGCCGAAAACATAAAAAAGCGAATGAAAATGTAAAAAAGCGGGCGTAAACGTAAAAAAACAGACGAAAACGTAAAAATATGATTGAAAACGTAAAAAAAATAGATGAAAACGTAAAAAAAACAGGTGAAAACGGACAAAAACGTACGAAAACATAAAAAACGGACGAAACGTAAAAAAAGGGATGAAATTGTAAGAAAACGGACGAAAACGTAAGAAAGCGAATGAAAGCGGACGAAAACGTAAAAATTGATGAAAGCGTAAAAGATGTGAAAACGTAAAAAGCAGGAAACGTAAAAGGCGGACGAAACGTAAAGAGATGTAAGATATTGAGAAAGAGATGAGGGGTTGTGAAAGAAGAAATAGAAGTGAAAGATAATGTCGAAATTTAGAAGAGGAAATAAGTGAAAAGAAGACTTATGTCTGCAAAAAACAGAAACCTCCGCCTCCCGCAGAACAAAAAAAGTGAAAAGAGGAAAAAGTCTTTATTGAGAAAAACAAACGACACTTAAATCTTTTTAAGCAATTTTTAACAGTAAAATGTTGTATTAAAATTCATGTATCTAAAATATTTTAACGAAACAAAGACAGCAATAATTGTAATTGTATGAATAAACATGGAATAGATTGCGATATTATATATCCATTACCATAACTAAAAAGATTTTCTTGATTAATACTCCATCTTACATGTATAAATTTTATGAAATTAAAAAATTATTGTTTTTATTTGTTTTACCGGTAATCAAATCAAAACAGTTTATAAGCTCGCAAGCTTAATCAATCAAGGCCACGTAAGAGTTGAGGGCCCCTTTAATACGTGCCACGTCACCAAAAGAAGAAGAAAAAGAAGAAATAGTCTAATTATTATAATTCAGTTGAGCGAGAAAAGGGCGGGTTCATTCAGAAGTTTTTGTTGATATCCAAACAATAAAACATAGAATTATTGTTTTTTTGATTTGTGTGTGTGTGAAAAAAGGTGAAATTAGTGTGTGAAAATGGGTGGGGTTGTGTCGGCACCGAAAGCGCCACCGCCGCCAATGGTGTTGGTTCCACCGCTCTTTGATTTCCCCCCTCTTGCTGCTCGTAACAGGTCTCTTTTTTTCTTTTCTTTTATTATAATACAAATGTTGCCATGTGTTGCTTTGAGTTTTTGTTAAGGTTGATGTCTACAATGCAATTCATAATTACTATAAAAATTCCAAATTTAGGGGTAGATAAAACAGATTAGGTTAGGTTCATGTACGTTTCGGACCTTTTGGCCGACTAATTCACGGGGTTTGAACCCACCGCCACACAGATTCAAACTAGGTAAAGCCCTCCCTTTTCAGAAGGTTGGCGTGGTTGTTTGCACCTAGCAGGAATTGAACTTGAGACCTCACACATTTTAGAGTGATAGTCACAAGCCCTTTTGCCGCTAGACCACCCTTAAGTGGTTATTCTCATGTACGTTGGCTTATGAGCTTTTTTTATTTCGGCTTATTATTTCATAAGCCCCAATTTCTGACTTTTATGAAATATCGTAATAAGAAAATAATACTGAAAATTGAGGCTTATGAAATATAAGCCAAATCAAATAAGCTCATAAGCCCTCATATAAGCTAACACAAAGTAACAAACACCCCCTGGGTATTTTCTAACACTTTCACGCGCCACTCTCAAGATTTGTACCTAGTGAGTAGAGGGTTGAACGTGAGACATCTTGTGAGGAGACCAGGGTGGCTAACCACTAGGCATGATTGACTTAAATGTAAGACCCATGGTTGATAGAAATCATTATAAAGTAGAACATATTGCCAAGGAAAAAGCCGACCCTCAATACACCTGAACCACACTGAAAAACGGCAACACCAAACCTCAGAAACTAAGAAACTAACAACGATCTGACCCATGATTGCACGACCCAAAAAATGTCTTCACCTGAAACCCTTTCTGGAAACTCTTTGATCCCGAGCCACTGATCTTAAACACGACCCTTTACTACTTAAAAAAGTAGCTCGAAATTGTAACAAAAATAGACCTATGCAGTAGGAGGTGGGAGGGAATATATTCTTAAGACTATAAGGAGGCGTTTGGTTGGGGTAATTTGAAATTCCAGAATTTTAAATTTTAGAAAATTTAAATTCTTGAGAATTTAAAATTCCGGAATTTAAAATACCTTCGCATGTTTGGTTGACAGAAATTTATAAATGTTTTTTTATTTTTTTAATATAAATTTCATAAATATTCTATTTAAAAGTTTATAAAAAAATATTATGAAAAAGGTTTATAAAAAATTTATAAAAAAAGTTTATAAAAATTTATAAAAAAGTTTATAAAAAGTTTATAAAAATTTATAAGAAATTTTGAAAAAATTATAAAAAAAAGTTTATAAAAATTTATAAAAAATTATAAAAAAAGTTTATAAAAATTTATAAGAAATTTATAAAAAAAAATATAAAAAAAAGTTTATTAAAAATTTATTAAATAGTTTATAAAAAAAAGTTTATAAAAAACTTATAAAAAAAGTTTATAAAAAATTTATAAAAAATTTATAAAAAAAAGTTTATAAAAAAAATTTCATAAATAATCTATTTAAAAGTTTATGAAAAAACAATAAGAAAAACAGTTTATAAATTTTTTTTTCAAGTAAATTAAAATTCAATTCACTTTTTGGAGGCATTCTAATTCTCTCTATTTTGGCAATTCATGGAAATGTAAATTATTTCAAATGTCCCCATTTGAGTTACCAAAAAGTATATTTGAAGGGAATTGAAATGCAAATCCCCCTTATATACTCCAAATTACCCCAACCAAACACCCCCTAAGAGAGTGGAGGGAATATGGCCAAGAGAATACCACTACTAATTTCGTTTTAGTTAGTAACCGAAAAATGAATGGCTATTTAAAATTTGACAAATAAAGGAATGGAAGTTAAAATTTTGACAAATTAAAGGACCAAATTTTTTTTTCAATGTATTTAGTTTCGACAAAACTTCAGTCGCGAGAAACTAGTGGATACCTCACTTTGTATTTTATGATATCTATGCTACTAATTCCAATTTCGTTGATAAACTTCAAAAATTGGGCACCAGATGATCGATTTTGGGCCGAAGCAATGTTTTTTTCTCTGCTCCGTAACTTTATGTTTAAAAAGTGAGATACTGGTCTTACTATTTGGTTGATAGTAATGCGTTAATTCTTGAACTTATTATAAATTTATATTTGGTTTATCTATGATGAACTTCTTGAATTTTCATGTGTACGCTGTGAAGATCCTTTTGTGATAATGTAGTACATGATAACATGAAAATGACACAAGTCTTGTATTTAAAATGACTTAAGGGTCTGTGGTCATGAATGCCATGAAAAGAAATTTAGTTGTAATAATTGATTTTAATGAAAAGAAATTTAGTGAAGATCCTTTTGTGATAATGTAGTACATGATAACATGAAAATGACAAAAGTATTGTATTTAAAAATGACTTAGGGTCTGTGGTCATGAATGCCATGAAAAGAAATTTAGTTGTAATAATTGATTTTAATGTTAGTTCTTTTATGGTCTGTCGTCATGAATGCCATGAAAAGAAAATTTAGTTGTAATAATTGATTTTAATGATAGTTTTTTTATGCCTCAACTTCTAATAGAACCCAGTGAAAAGCAAACACTTTAGTTGTTCTTGTTTTGCAGCGTGTGTTGTACTGGGGGTTTCCACGAAGTTTCACTTCTACTAGAATATCAACTACAATCTTGGTTTTGATTATAACCAGTTCATTTCGAAGTGATGCAGGATGTTGGAGCCATCATATAACTTGTTATTTGGAAAGCTCGCCTTAAGAAGCCTTTTTGAAGATTATTTTGATGCAGCAAATCATTTCAGTAGCATTTTAATGTTGAAGCCGATTGATGATCGTCACGTAGATCTAATAGCAACTGTATCCATCAATTTTTTAACTACTTACATAATATGTGGTTGCTTGCTATATTCCTTGATACATAGTAATAGAGTACATGTTACTGGATCTTTTGTTCTTTTTTCTTTTTTACCATGAGAAAAGTGATCATTTGACAGAAAAAAAAAAAAAAAAAAAAATTTGTGGAAAGGACTGTAAAAATTAAGTAAATAAGACCTTTTGGATTTCCACGCAGATTATATCTTATAGGAAGGGACTAATTAGCCTGTGTGGTAAGGTCTTATAGGAAGGGACTAACTTATTTACATCTTCTATCCTTATTCCCCTTTGATGGTAAGGTCTCTTCTAAACTTTTAAAGGGACTAATTAGCCTATGTGGTCATGATTTTGTGCAACTCTTCTATCACGAGAAGCAGCAACACTTTCTTATTCTAGTTTCTGCTCGCAATTCCTCACTTGTTCTTGTTTCCAGTTGTCCATATTTATTCATCTTTTATAATAAACGGAATTGAAGAGTTCCTTAGCCCTCATTCAGGTTTCAGGTCCTCTTGATAACAAGCCTGACGAGACAATTGTTGGCAATGCACTATTTCGCTGGAAAAGGTATTCTTAGAGTTGCATCTAGTCATCTACTCAAATTTTCTACCGATTTCTTCTTCTAGAGATGTGGGTTGCTTTATACTTGTGTTGGCACGCTTGTTAAATAAAAGCTATTATATTTTTATGTTCCTCACAGTGATGCTGATGATCCTCATACGTTCACAGATCTATATGTATCCAGTTCTGATCCGTAAGTAGTATTTTTCTCTTCATCATGAGTACTATTTCATTATTGTCTTCGTTTATGCCGTTACATGTTTGTATTTCCAGGATTTTACTCATGAGAGCATGTGCATACTACCCTAGATTTGGTTTGGGGGCATTTGGCATTTTTCCGGTGCTTAAAAAGGAGAGGTTTGTTAATCTCAATCAAGCAAATTGAGACATTTGAACTCTTTTGGCTTCTTTTTTTTCACTCACGCAGTCACGCAACACTACTCTTATGCAGAGTATCTGCAGAAGACTATGGTACTATGGGTTTGAGATATGGCACACCAAATTTGTCAGTTGGAGCCACATTTGTGCCGTATACATGTATGTGATGTTCATTGTATATTTGTGTCTTACAAATATTATTTTTACACATTATGCTCTTTATATATCACTAGTTTTGGTCTCTTTGACGTCATTTTGTTCAAATGCTCCTGTAAGTTTTATACAATACCAAAAAATTAATTGTCACAAGACATGCAATACAAAAAAACTATTATGCAACTTTGTGTTACAAATCCATCCACAAATAATGTAACAGCAGCCACATAGTTGTTTGAATGTAGCCAATAGCGATGAATTTTACTACTGAGGGGGAAAAAAATCATGCTTACTGCTATCTTGCATATGTTTGATTGTTGAGCCTGAACTTTTTCATTTTAACACACTATCCTGAATGTAGTGGGAGATGATTTTCCAAAATCTGCATGGCTGGTGACTAAGATGGGAAGGTTAACTGCTGGGGTGAAATATGATCCTCAATGTAAGATTCTTACTTATGCATCTGTCTCATAATGTAATTCATCAGAGTTCTGTCATATATCCTTCCTGAAATCATGTCTTTGAGAAGACTGTTGCAGTATTGCCTCTTATCTCGTTTTCTCACTTAGTTTGTAACCTGACATGTTTTTATGGTGTTTTTGTTCTTGAGACTAGTTGAAAAGAAGGACGGTGCAAAATATAAAAAATTGAAGAATTGGAATGGCTCCATAGGCTACGGACTTGGATCAGGCAGCCCATTGAGCCCATCTTTTAATTTTGGTCTTGAATTTGCGCAGAACTCTCAGGTTTCCCGCTTTTATAGTTTCTCGTATTGTCCCATTTACTACTCCCACTGTCTAAATATAGTTATCTACAAGTAAAAATCCACAGTTTTATAAATGTACAGATAATACAGTTTTTAGTTAACCGAATGCCAGTTTTACCCTTGTGAAAAGCAGTCTCTCCCACTCATGTACCCATTTATTTTTAGGCTGTCGTCATTTATACTCCATCGGAGCTCGAGTACTTATATATCTTATAACACCTTAACTGCAGTTCATAGCATCTTTCTTCCAGCATGTGGTGGTCCAACGAAGGTGAACAATCCATTTGAAGAGAATGAAGTTATTGGAATTACGAATTATATAGACTTCGGATTCGAGTTGTTAACCAGGTAATTTAGGTTGTGCAGAGTGCAATCTATCCATGTATTGTTTGATAATGTAATACGAGTCCTTATATTTGTTAACAGAATGGACGATCAAAAGGGTACAAACAACATCCAAGATTCCACCTTTAATATTGCCGCATCTTGGCAAGCCAATAAAAACATCTTGCTGAAGGTTAGCTATCTTGGTTACGTTGCTGTGCTTCACATGACATGCTAATGTTGTAAATTTTCTTCATCGCTTTGTAGGGAAAAGTGGGGCCTCTTAGTTCAGCTCTGTCTTTTTCTTTTAAGTCATGGTGGAAGCCTTCATTCAGTTTCAGTGTGTCAGGTAGTAACATGTCAGGAACATAAAACTTATGTGATGTAATATTGTTATATGTGAAACCCAACGTTTATTATCATGAACTTGTAATGTGAACATGATTAAATTTGATTCAATATGGGCAGCTATAAGAGATCGTGCTATTGGAAAGACATCATTCGGCTTTGGTCTTCGCGTTGACAATGTCAGAGAAGCAAGGTTTGTATTTGTCTCACTAGAAAACTCATACTTGGTAATTGTCATAGGCAATTCAATACGATTGAAAAATTAACATGAAAATGCAGTTATCAAAGAGCGGATCCAAATTTCGTAATGCTGACACCAAGCAAAGCACATCTAGCAGAGGGAATTCAATGGAAAAGTGGCAAGAGACCGATGATGCAATCGGACGTAAACTCTGGAAACTTTGACGGCGTGCCAAGGGAACTCAGACCCTTGGGTAAACTTTTATGATTTAGTTTTCACTTCACCATTATTCGTTTAGAAGTCCTGGTAAAACAGACTGCAATACTGTTGGGGAACTGGTTATCATCATTTACTTGAGCCTGTTTGTTTTCGTTTACACCTAAATCAAATAATTTAGAAGTTCAGTGAAGGCATAGTGTTTTTAAGTGATGCTAAAACTATGCCTCTTTTTTGTTTTTCACTATTAATTGCGTGGTTATTTGTTTAGGCTTATTTTTGAACTTACGAGCTTATCTCATTTCGCTTATTTTTCAGAAGCTCTGGCTTATATAAGATTGTTATATATATAACAATCTTATATAAGCAAATAAGTTTTAGAATAACAAACCGGAAACATTGGACTTATGAAATATAAGCAGAAGTGAAACAAGCGTATAAGCCCAAAAAACGCCCTCAATATTAGGCTAATTTACGTGGAAATGAGCTAAAAAAATTGTTATCGTTGTGTTATGAAGTGATGGTCATTTATATGATAAGAACCTTGTATCCATGTACTCTCTCCGTCTCAAAATTTAAGTCTGTTTGACTTTATGAATCAAACTTTGATCTCAAATATTTTTATTTGTATTATATAATACTTGATGCAAATTATGTAATGGATTGAGTTTTAAATATATTTTTCATTAATTTAATTTTCATCAAGTATTATATAATACAAACAAATTTTTTTAAGGTTAAAGTTGGATCCATAAAGTTAAATTGGACTTGGGACGGGGGTAGTAATAGCTTATTGGTAGTAATAGCTTATTATAGATTAAGAAGGGGTTTAGGGATTTGATTAAGCTAATGTGTTACAAGTTATGGACTCTAAGTCTTGTTTAGTCATTAGTTCAAGTCCATTACTAGCCCAAGCCTACTAAAGGCTCAATCTAGGCCAAGCCATGTATACCTAAACGTCACCCTTCATTTGTGAAGGGTGCGAGACCATTTCAAGTGTGTGAAATCATAACTCTTCACCATTTTCTCCATTCTCTCTCTACCCCATTTTTTCTCTTTAAGTACTCTCTCTCTCTTTCTCTCAACCTTCCATATTATTATTGTGTGAATGATACTAGTATGTAGAGATCTACAAGTGGTATCATGAGCCACATGATGGTTTAGAAGTGATTTTGATTCGAAAATTTTTTGGTCTAGTTTAGCGAGGTTTTGAAAATCATCAAAAGCACATGTTTTTCTTTTCGTTTTAGCTTGTTCTTGCACTTTAGATCATACTTGCAGAGGTTAGTGTTGTGTTTATAGTGTTAAAAACAAGTTTGTGTCAAAAGTTTCATCAAAAATAAATCACAAAACGTGGCTTTTGGAAAAAAAAAAGAAGTTAGCGAGGTTTTACTAAGAACCAAAAACGTGTACTTTTCTTCAAAATCACCAATTTCTTGCAATATAAGTTATCAAAGCATAGGTTTTATGACTTGTATTGTGTTTTAAAACAAGGTTGTACAAGAAATACGATATGGGAAGCAGTTGAACGTCTAATGTAGGGAACCAAAGTCGGAAAACATGATAAGGAAGTATTGTAGTTATGGGAATATTAGAAATTCACATCTATACCGGGAGAGACAATAGAATTATACTATCAGGATACTCGAGTGTGATCAATGACTTGAACAGAAACAACATCAAAGTACCTAAACTCATCTTAACCGCCAAATTCATGCTTCATCTTCAACCCGAATGGAAACGTTTTATAACTCATGTTAAGCAGGCCAAGGTACTTCAGGACATGACCTTTCATCAAATCTTTGATATCTTGAAGCAGTATCAAGATGAAGCTAATGATGTACAAGCTGAGCTTAAAGACATAAGCATGATCCATTAACACTCATGACAGATACATCTTTGGCATCTCACCTATCCCAAGCACCAATACAGAGGCAAAACAGGTATGCACAAGCGGGATATGCATCACCATCACCACAACCTACATATCATCAACAACCATCTGCTTTTGTAACACAAGCTCCCACATATGATTCATCTGCTTATGTAGCACCTTCACCAACCTACACATCATCAGCTTATGCAACACCTGTTGGGTTTTACTAATCATAACAATTATATAAAAACAAGTAAACATCATCAAAGCATGCAGCGGAAGTAATAGGAATAATACTTGTAAATTAATTAACCGAATTAAAAGTATATGCGTACCTTTTGCGAATCAATGCAATTAGGGTTCATGAAAGCCCCAAATTAAGATCAACGACCAAGAAACCCTAAACCCTAATAAATTAGGGTTTATGAATGTCGACCAAACCCTTGTCGATCCACCAAGATATGCAAACACAAGTGTATTTGCTCTTCGTTCTTGTACACACGTATTAGTAGCGAATCAATGAGAAAAGCTAGGTTCTTGATCACAATAGATTAACCAAACACCTTTGTTATGCTCAAGGTCACTCGCAAATCCCTTACATGGGGTTTTGCTTCGTTGACCTAAGAACAAGAGGGAAGAAAGAAGAAGTTTGGCCTTCTATTGAAATCTAGTGTACCAAAGGATGAATACATGGGGATGTATTTATAGCCTTATGGTAGATGTCAAGATTGCTATAGTTTCCGATGTGGGATTCTATAGTTTTCGGCCAAACACAAGCCCAAAAGAGGATTCCTAAAACCTTCTCTTGTCTTGTTAACTTTTCTTCATATCCGTTGACATTTAATGACCGATAATCAAAACTCGTCAAATATTAAATATCATTAAGTATTTATTTTCGTGATCAAATAATTAAATATAACATTTTATATATTAATTATTTATACATTGATTCTCATACGTAATGTGTGCAATCCAAGTCTCGAGTTCGAATCCGGTCATACTAATATTAATAATTATCCATAAACCTTTCAACACCCGTACCTACTTACCCTACCACAGTGTACATAACACCGGAGCAGAACTATTCACCCATTGACTATGCATGACTTCCTCTAGAGTATTCTACATCAGAGGCAACAAGAGTCATGCCACATACCACTGTTGAACATGATCCAGTTCAAGACCTTAACACTACTATGTCACTATTTTCCCGTGTTATCACTCGTACCTACACAACCCCCACCAACAACAATCTCAGGATGTCATCTAATTTGAGGAACCCAGTCGGGAATTTCCTACCACCAAGAGCTGTTGCACCAACAAGGAATTATATGTCTCAAAGACAGAACAACGGGTATTGAGGAAATGTTGGGTATTCAGGGAATGTTTGTTATTCTGGGATGAACGGGAACAATGTAGTTGTTGGAAATTTGTTGTAGAGGAGGAATTTTGCAAGTATAAGGTTTTATAAATGTAGGGTACTTGGCACATGGCTAAGGATTGCAAAGAGCCAAGAAAGGCTATGGATTCTGAGTATCACAAGGAGAAGAGGCTATTGTGTAAGAAAGCTGAAGCAAGAGCACCGTTGACCACTGAGAAAAATGATTCTTAGCTGAACTCACAAATGAAGAAGATCAAGAATTGACTGCACGCTGCATTTTCATGGCCAATCTTCAGGAAGTTGTGTCTCATGATGACACTCCACTGATCTATGATTCAGAGAAGTTGGCAGAGGTACAATCTATGTCTGATAATGCATATAATGTGTTTACTCATGAACAAATACATCATGCGAAACCCGAGTTAATTAATGACACATATGTGACGGAACAGGATGGTAGTAATGTCACTTACGATCGCCATATATGGATCCTAATGGATAAACGCTTCTACAACATATGTCTGTTAATCAACAAGATCATGCTTTAATTCTTTCCTTATTTGACACCTTAAATGTGAAGTTCAAAATTGCACTGATGTCATTCAAAAACATAAAGATGAAAATGAGGTATTAAACAAAGTGCTTGAGAGGTAGAAGAATCAAGTAAAAAGTTTACAAATAGATTATGATAGGAAAAAGGTTATTGAACAGGCTTATGTTGAGGCTGTTGAGCGTGAAAAACTCTTTTGATCACGTTTCGATACTCAACATGTTTTGAATGTTCAAAAGGTCACAAATTTAAATGAAGAAATTTCAAAGCTTATGACTCAGGTTTCTAAACCAATGACAATTTCAAGTCTTGAGCAAGAACGAGAAAATTTGAAAAACAAATACATGACTCGGGAAAATAAAGACCTTGAGAAAATCATAACCTTGGAAAAGACAATTAATGATCAAAACAACATAATCTATAAAACCAGACAATACATTCAGGCGATTCATATGCTTATGCCAAAGCTGAATGTTTACTATTATGGACAAAGCACTTTGGATTATTCAAATCTCTCGTACCTCAAGAAATCTCAGCGTGAAGTACTTGTTTTATATGATATTACATATGTGAAAAGTAATGAGACAATGCATTAATTTCTATCTGAACCAAACGAGATGTTACAAGTTGCTGATGAACATTGATCAAAATTCAAAAACAATGAAATCAAACCAATTGACTACAAAAAGGTTGAATAAACAGGATGTTTTCGTTCCCCAAAAGAAAAAAAAAATCAAAAGAAGAACTTTATCTCTTAAAACGTGATGCTTTTTTAATAATTCCAAAACCTAAGGAAGAAATTCCTTTTGAGATTCAACAATCCAATTTGGAGAAGTATCTGGACAATACTCAACCCAATACTTCGATGAATAGGGGGATGAAGGCTTTTAAGAAATTGGAAGAAATTGTAATTTTTCTTGAACAAGCAGTTGATGCAAGAATCAAGTATGAAATGTCAGGGGACAAAGGAAATCATCCTGAACTCAAAAAGATTTTGGAAAAAGAATTCTAACCGATAGTTGGTAACATGAAGATATTCTTAAACTACTTTGAAAAGGAATTTACGATTTCTATGGTTGAAGATTTGAAGTATGTTAATTCTCTCGAAAAGGAGGTTGATAATCTTAAATCTAAAATTGTTACACAATCTGAAGTTTCAAATTCCGATGATCGGCTTTTGAAAACAGTTGTGCAAACTGATGTGTTGAATATTCTGTGCATTCATTTTGTCTTGAAAACTGTGAATCCCGGGACAAAAGAAATTTGTTTGCAAATGAATTATCCACTCAAATCGTCACAGAAGAAAATTTTACTTTAAAATAAACCATAAAATGAATTACCAAAGAAGCCGATGATGTCAAAGATGATTTGATGAAGAAACTTGCTCAGTTAGAAAAAGAATTTACAAAACTCGAGGCTCAAAACATTTCTTTCGAGCTCGAACTGCAGAATAAAAATGGAAAGAGCGACAAATCATTTTCAAAAACTTCTTTGACTTCAACGCTGGCAAAGCTTGAAATCGAAAATTTCTCTTTGGAATTAAAGGTTTCATCTCTCGAAAAATAAAATGCACATTTAAAAGAGACTTACAAAGTTTTGTTTGACTCGATCAAGCCAAAGAGGGCCAATTATCACAATTCAAAAGACAACCCGTGGATAATAAGTTTGGCAAACCTTTTATTTTTAGGAAACCACCGGTGTACCGATTTTCACAATCCATGTTTGCTCCCAAAATAGATGTGAAAATGATTTATAAAAAACAATAACTCCACAGATTTCATCTCAAAGTAAAACAAATGTTTTGAGAAACATAAATGTCATTGCTCCAGGAATGTACAAAGTGAAAGTGTCAAAATGAAGCGATAAAGAACCATATGGCAAAATGACATGTGCAAACACTACACCACTAGAGGATCTAGCATAGAATCACCAAACACCAATACACAGACTGCATAAAAAGTTGAAACTAAGATTCCTAACAAACATGTGATGCCTTCTACATGAATAGAGTGCACTCCTAGTGTTAGCAGACCACATCTTAAGAGCAATCAAATGATGAATAGGGTCACACAAACATCTAAGAGTAGAAGCACGAAGAATAAAGAGAAAGTAGAAGAACACCATACGAATTTTAAGCTTTCTAATAAGAAAGCAGTTTTCAACTACGTGTAATGACAATGTTAATATTTTATGTAAAATAATTGCTTTTGTTTGTGTTACTTGTGGTGAATGTGTTGTTTCGCAAATTATGATAAATGTGTTTATCATTACATTAATGCTATGAATAACAAAGCTTCATCATCCACTAGTAGGACATACAAACGTAGATGATCTAGGAGATTTAGTGTTCAAAAACTAGTGCGAAATAGCAGAAAAACCTAGTTTAAAACAACACATGTGGTAAAACCATTGTTCCAAATCCCAAACACGAAAGAACTAAGAATGTGTCACGAATGTATTGTGATTGGGGATAGACCATGGAAGTCGTATAGTCTAATTCCACCATGCTATAAGTAGGTGATTAAGAAAGAAAAAAAATGTGACCACCACCGAACCAATCAAAGAGAATAGGAAGAAAATCATTGAAATCGTGAATTCGAGTGTTAAGAAGATAATTAACACTCAAACTTTATGCTTCTAACATCTCGGAACCCATGTGATGATAGGGATCCACGTTTTTCCTTATTCCATAGTCTTCTTCTACATTCTTCACAGGTGATTCAAATATGTTTAATCGATTCTGGCTGTTCCAAACACATAACTGGCATCAAAGCACTCTTAACGAATTTTGTCAAAAAGTTTTTGGGAACCGTTCGATTCGGAAATAATCACTTTACCCTGATTCTTGGTTACGGGGCTTTACAACATGGGAACTATTTGATTACACGGTTTCCCAGACACTTAGCCGAATCCAATCGACCTTTAGGTCGATTTCCATTGTCGACTAGGTCGACTTCGTACTCCAACTGTGCATATGATATAGTCCTAGTTCTACCTGGAAATACTGTTGGACACTTGACAGAATGTACAAAGTGACTCTCCCCAGTAAACCCTAATTCATCAACTGAAGCATCCAAGAAGATCAAGAAGGTGATTCTGTGCAACTAGAAAATATTACTTGGAAAGCAGGAACAAGTAAGTTATTTTATAAACACCCTTTTATGTATTTTGATTAGGTTGTATCTCTACTTAAGAGATTTTTTATCGGGGGTTTGGTCTGCGTCGCATTTATTTATTCATTTTTCATTGTGCATGTATAGACCATGCGGGTGACCACCAATACCTTACAAAATCGAAATAAGAGGACAAAGTATTTTTTTTCTATCATTTTGTTATTTAAAAAATTGAGTAACTCAACTATCACCTATCACCTAGCACCTAACTAAATTTATTACAATAATGTAATAAAAACAAGTCATTATATTGAAAATGACAATATTTTCTTAATTGAAAAGAGAGAAGTTGATCACATTTTTTTGGAAATTTAATTTTCTATTGGAAAGTACAAACTAATAAATATCTAACTTGTAACCAACTATATTTAATAAATGTCGCCTCTTTTTATTTATATAAACGCATACCAAATCGTAACAGGTAACCACAATTTTAGTTATTCAGGCAACAATGATGAAAAACCTTCTTCATCATCATGTCAACACTACAAGTAAACAAGTATTTGCAAAATGTATGTGAGAAAAACCTCCAATACTAAAATTCAACAACAAACAGCCAAATACACTCCCAAATACACAAGAATACACAAGCTTCCTTACACGCACGCATAAAATAACCGTGATTCTGGTAATTTTTGTTTTAAATTTATTACTATCTATATGTCTTATATTACACATGATTATGATTTTGCAAATACATATTTGAACATTTCTAGTGACTATAAATTTGATTTTTACAATAGTCTCACAATGTTTAATAAAATTATTTGTAACCTTAAAAGTTAATATGTGAAAAAATGTCGTTTTTTCACATGTACAACAAAACTGAATGTGATGAGTTTTTCATGTCAATAACATCATTTTTCTTTTTCATGACGAGGTACAATTATTATGTTTATGTTTTTTTTAGAGTGTAAATATTTTCAATGAAAACATCCGCATTAACTCAAATAAATTCAATTTTAAGTATTTAGGTCTCGTTAAGAAGTGATGGATTGATTGCAAAACATAAAAGGCTATCTTAGATACGTCATCTTTACTCAAAAATAAATACACGAACGATTCGTGTATTAAGTCATGCTTGTGTGTGATAATGGTGGTGTACTAGTGTATTTAGTGTTAAGGATCTAAGTAAAGTTGTTAGCACCAAATGGAGTAAGTGTAAATTGCAATTTGTATGAAAATATTCTATGTCTATCGTAACTAAACAATAAAAGTGGTATTAATCAATATAATAATTGACCCACACAACATATGGAGGGGATTCGTCTGCAAGACGATAGTCTAATAATGGAACTCGTTTGGTGGAAGATTGTACATGAAAGAATGTGCCTCCACATGACATTTTAGCAATATTATAGGACTAAAATGAGAATAATCTGTTAACAATGAAAAGTACACAAACACATAGTAACCCACAAGTGTGACGTGGTTTTCAAAGTTGGCACAATATTCTCATTTTGCTCCCTTAGTGTTGATAGAATATCACGTGGTGCCAAATACTTTCATGTAAGATCCTTCACCAAATGAGTTACATAATCAAACAATCATCATGCAGATCGATTCCCCATTATGTGTTGCAGTTGGATTGTAGGACCACTACGATATATCAACCTTATCACGAAATACCCACGTTAACCCAAGTTACGCGTAGAACTCGTGAAACCAAACACAAACATATGCGTAAAACAAAGAAGGAAAGATAAGAAAGATGGTGACTTGATGTTTGATACAAACCGTGAATGTGAAGAAAGATAAACACAATAAAGATGATGTTTATTGCAAAGGAAAACACACACACACACTTTACACACCCTCAAATGACCATTTGAGGGGTATTTATAATACAAGAGGTTTGTTGCCTAAAGGCTTTCCATGGGCTTTTCGTGGACTTGATTGGGCTTGGGATGCTTAAGCTTATACACGGCTTAGCATACCTTAACATTTAACCAATTAGCTTAGCCCAGTCCACGAGCCCGTTGACTATTCTATCACGATATCTAACACACGTTATAAAGTTCCTAAATGTGAATGACCATCACTTCTAATAAAAACTATTAAGGCTAACAATCTCCCCCTAAGGGGTGGTCATTCAAAAGATGCTCCACTTGATTTGGTTCTTTACTTTCCTTGAGCTTGAACTTTGCGTGTAGATATAGAATAGTCTCGTTTCATTGTTCCTTCATGCTTTGTGATCATTTCATGTGGTTGTCTGCCGATGTTAACTTCGTTGGTTAGGTGTCTCCACGCCTTTCTCCACCATGCTCATACTTCTATTTGACTTTGAGTTTCCAATGATGAAGTTCTCGAGTCTTTACACTTTGTAGATTCTTTGACATTGACGAAGAATCATCTTTAATTTGAGTTGCCTTTGATTTTGATGAGAACTTTCATGTGTTGTTGGTATGAGCATGTGGCAGTCTCGCACGATCCATCCGCCCGGAGCTTCCATAAGAAGAAAACATAAACAAAGTTAGTAATAAGCGGATTCCGCACTTACAAGTTTGAATTTCGAGGGTGTTAATGAGATAGTGTGAAAACACATCTCTAATTCTCACGAGGCCGTTCTGAACCTGAGTCCCACAAGTGAGATAACGCGATGTACCGAAATACACCTCTGATTCGGATGAGTCGCCGAGGTATACCAAGCATCACCCCACGATCGAGACCGTTTGAGACACACTAAGCGTAATCCACGGGAGTTACCGAAGTGACCTGCCGTCGGTATGTTTGATATTGACCGGCGGGAGTTTCCATTCAATCACCGAAGAATCACGGATGTGAAACTTCTCATAAATGTTCTCGGCAAATTGCTAATATCTGCGTAGGACTCTAAAATATATCACTTGTGTCCTTATTGATGAACAACAAGCGATGACATGTCATGTGTTCCTATGAGATCTTTTAATGAATCTCGTGGCTCTAGACTCAATAGTGCATTTTGGTTTCCTGAGCAGAGACTAGGGAGAGGGTCTCCTTCTTCAATATCAACAATCTCTAAGAGAAAGTCGATAGATTATGTAGGGTTCCCAGTGAGAATGAAACAAATTCCTTTTGAGAGGAATTGAGTGGCTAGAAGGTCTAGTGCAGTGCGTCACAGGGTCCATGACGTCTTGGTCTTCAATACCAGTGTCATCTAGTGACAACCAAGAGCAGATGAATTGAACCCGGTTTACGCCTAAGGTTGAATATGGAGGGCTATTTCTTTTCACCCTTTTCATTACATTTCTTTTAATTCTTCAACCCTTCTTTCTCCTTTCTCACATTACTCCTTTTTCAATCATTCCTAAGGACTTCTAGTTCTACACTATTGGTGATGTCCTTGGGTAGATCCTCCGACTCTGGCGGATCATAGGACGGATTTCCTATCCTTAGTCACCTTGTAGCTCCATGACTGTCCTATTGTTGCCATAAAACCATTTTTCTTGAAAAATCTCTCCGAGTGTTTATGATAGAAAACATGTTTGAAACACTCCGTGAGTTTTATATTTTCAGAAACACTCCCCCTTCACATGTGCTTATAAGTTTTGACAGAAATCCGCACATAGAGGGTAGAGTTCGCACTTTTTGAATTGATCGACTTTAAATGAACTAGACCGATTCGAGACACGTTTACATCACTAGAGAACTAGCTTGAAATTATTACCCGTCCTGGTCAAGTCCATAGAAAGTTTCTCGAGATGGTACATGATTCCTCGTCAATTCATTGGTTCCGTCTGAGTCGAGCTCATTTTGAGATTCAAACAACGATTTTGATCACATTTTAATCACGTCTCCTCCCCCTCAAAAATAGCATAATTGTGATATTTTTGTTATCCACGGATTAAAAATCATTTTAGAATCTTTTGGGGAGACAAACGGATTTGATTTAAGCATGAATTTTGAACATTTTTGTTTTATACTCCCCCTTTAATAAAGCATAATCAATTAAAGGGTTTTAGAGGGAGTTATCTTGAGCACAAAATATTTTGAAAGATTTTGAAAAATCTTTTGAAGAATCTTGAAAAGGTGCTCAAGATGATGATGATTTCTCACCATTTATAAATGTAGTGCCTTTCAAGCGTACACTTGATTTTTCTTTAAAACACGAGTTTTGATCGAAATATAATCAAAAGTCATCATTTTGGTCCGGGTTTCGTCATCAAGTATCTGAAAGCCATTATTTGAAGAAATTTTGAGAAACGACATGTTTTGGAAAACTTATTAAAGAACTCTCGCTCAAGCATCAGACATGCCCGTATCATTGTTGAATGACATTTCTAGAAATGTATGAATATCGATTATACGAGACATGTCGAGAAGAATATTTTGGATTTTGATTTTCTATTGTTTTTGTATTTTTTGAAAGTTTTATATTTTTATATTTTGTTTTGTTGGTTTTCAAATTTTGTATTTTGTTTTTCAAAAATATTTACAATAAGCTTTTGGAAAAATCATTTTCAAGAAGAATCGAAGACGTTCTAACTCCTCGGGGTTAGGCTTCGCATTCAATTCGTCGAACTAAATACTCAAACCTTTCTTTTGGAAGGGCTTTAGTTAATAGATCGGCGAGTTGGTAACTGTCTTCACGAAGAATAATTCAACAATACCATTTTCGACGTACTCTTTGATGAAGTGATAGCGGACACGGATATGCTTAGTCTTTGAGTGATGAACAGTTGCATGATATGGCTATGGCACTTTTCGAGTCACAATACATAGGTATTTTATCGAAAGTAAAGCCATAATCGTGAGTTGTGTTCTCATCCATAGAACTTGAGCACAACACGCAGATAGAGACACATACTCGGCTTCGGTTGAAAGTGCAGATGCAATCTTGTTTCTTTGAAGACCGGTGACTAACTTTTCACCCAAAATTGTGCTCCTCGGATGTACTTTTGTCGTAACTTGATCACTGCGTGGTTCGCATCCGAAAAGGCAATTAGATCAAACCGGATTCCTTCGGATACCAAAGTCCCATGTGAATGGATGTCTTGGTACCAAAGATTCGTTTAACCTCTTTGAGGTGCGATTCGAGGCTTTGCACGAAGCGTGCTAATAAGCAAACAAAAATGAATATCCGTCGACTAGCGGTGAGGTACATGAGAGAACCAATCATGCTCCGATATTTCTTCGGATCAATAGGTTTCCCAAACAAATCGGCTCCAATTTTTGGTGAAGTTACCATTGGTGTTCGACCGAGTCACAATTATCCATACCATGATTTTTCAAAATCTCGGTTGTGTATTTAGCTTGATTAATAAAAATTCCACGAGGGACCGATGTATTTGTAAACCAAGAAAGAATTTTAGTTCCCCATCATGGACATTTCAAATTTGCTTTTCATGAGATTTTCAAAATGTTTTAAAGATTCGGATTATTGGACCCAAAGATGATGTCGCCCACGTAAATCAACAATCAAAATGTCGTTTTGCATTTTGTGTAAACAAGGTAGGATCAAGCTGTTCCTTTGGTGAAATTGTTTTGGATAAGGAAAGAGACGATTCGTCATACCACGCCTCTGAGCTTGTTTTAAACCATAGATTGCCTTTTGAGTTTGTAGACGAGTACGGATGTTCCATGTCTATGAAGCCTTACGGTCGACTCACGTACACTTCTTCTTCGAGTTCCATTCAAGAACGCGGTCTTAATGTCCATCCGATAAACCGTGATGTTTTGTGAGTGATAGGCTAAGAATATCTGACCGCCTCAAGTCTAGCTACCGCGAATGACTCTTCAAAGTCTATCCTTCCTCTTGTGCGTATCCTTTGGCCACAAGACGAGCTTTGTTGCAATTACGTCATCTCTTCATCCCTTTTGTTCTTCCATAACCATTTGAGATCAATGACGCAAATGTCAATTGGTCTTGGAACCATTTCCCAAGAGTCATGAAGACGGTATTGGAGAAGTTCCTCCTGCATCGCTTCTATCCATGCGGGTTCTGACATTGCCTCGCGAATGTTCTTTGGCTCTATATTGCTAATTGAGCAAAGGTAAATGCATAAGTCGCAATCGGTGGCAAGTTGGCGTCTCGTCTGAATTGGCCTTGAAGGTTCACCAATAACTTGTTCAATTGGGTGGTCTATTGTTGGGAATTCTGTGAAGTAGGAATTCTGCTAAAAATAGTGTCAGCAGAAACACTAAACCTCCCCTTAGGCGTATGATGATCCAACATCCGCAAAATGGTTAGTGACAAATATACAACAATAAGCCTCCCTTAGGCTTATGCCTCCCCTCAATCAATGCACCGACAAAGATTATTGTTCTTGGGTACCCGAATGAACCTTTTCTTTGAGTTTTCCAAGAATAACCTTTGAGGCTTAACAGTTGCCACTCTAACTCCACCACGTGCCATATTCATATGAGAGACATAAGGTGTATATGATGAAAATAAGAACTTGTAGGTCTATAGGGCATAAGTCTAGCATTCTGTTCCACCAACCAAGAGTAATCGGTGAAGAATATCCTCCACCGGAGGAGCAGGAAAAGGCCTATTAAGCCTTCGGTGAAACAAATGCATACACCTTAGGCTTACTAGTGGAAACCGGTTTACCCGCTCTCACATGTGCAACTTTGGGAATAAATGGAGGAATACTAGCAACATTAGTCCATTTTGGTTTAGAAGTCTTATGTCCAGAGGAAACACCCATCTTTTTCTCATGATAATCACAGTCTTTAATAAGATGGAGTTTACTACCACACACAAAACAAGATTTCTTCTTCAAAGACTTATTCTTAACACAACTTTGTTTATTACATTTAAACTTATCGTAAAAGCAATTAGAAGCAAAATTGTGTGTAATAAATAAGTAGCTCGGCTTTGTTTGGGCTCATCAACAACTTTGGACTTGGGTGTGGTCATGGGTGTATGCCTAGATGAGTCGACTTTCACTTGAATCACATGAGGCATAGTCGGTGGACTTAGGTCCGATGACTTGTCACTTTTAGAACAAGAGACAGAGTCATTAGTTTTGCTACTAAGGTCTGGCAAGTCACTTGACTTTTTGCCATATAAATGATGTGATCCATCAAAGTCTTCAATTTTGGATAGGTCAATAGGCATATGTTCACCTCTAATAGGTCCACGTACAGCATGTAGTTGACCTTCTTTGACAAAATTAGCTAATTTGGCTGGTGTAGATTTACGAGTGTCATCCCTAGCTTCTAAGCCAACATATTTCTTAAAACCTAAAGCCACTGTAGAATTAGAAGCTTGACTGCTATAAATTAAACCAGCTAACTTATCTCCATTCATTATCCATTCTTTATGCCTAGCAATTTCCTCATTAAGTTTCTCCTTAAGCTCTAGATTTTCCGACTCTACATCTGCTCTTAACTTCTCAGACCACTTTAACTCATTTTTAGCACATTCGAGATCCCTTTCTAATACTCCTATCTTTTCATCATAAGCTATTTGATTCTTCTGAAACCAAACCTTTTGTCTTTCTAGTGTTTTTAAAGCCTGTTTATAAGCTTCAACTTCCACATAGCATTCATTATATTTAGGTTCCAAAATATCATAAGCTTCTTTTAGTTCATTGTATTTATCACTACAACCAAACACAAAATTTTGTTTTGTACCGAGAGATGCCCATGAATGCAAAGTGTGGATCGGCAAGTTCTTCAAAGATAACCAGGTGACATCGACTTCCTTGCTCATCTTCTTGAATTCACCTTTCCACCATACCTTTCTTTGAGTGCATCCCATATCGACTTGCATCATCCATATATCGAAAATCTCCTACATGATCGCAGGAATAGAATTAAGCAAGGTAGTTCGCCTTTGACTCTTTGTACAAGAATGTGTTCATCTGCGATCGTTGGAGGAAGATAAAAGAGGTTTCCATCTTGATGACATCCGGTCCTTTTCAAGTGTTGCCATTTTGGATCACCTTCCGGATATTCATATCATTATTTTTGATCCAAGATTCCATCTTCTTAGCCCGCACTCGTACTCATCATCCATCAGATAAGGAAACACATCATCCCTATTATTATCAAATTCTGCCATTTTGAAATTGTGGAGAGAAATTTGCACAGAGCTGAATGCAGCAGTAACGTTCCAGCAAAAACCTTATGAGCGCCGATCAGAATGAAATTTGTGAAATAAATTCAGTAGACCACCACTTCACGTGTAGAGAAACTAAAACACACCAGTAGACCTTATTATCCAATAAAATTGCAAACCCTCGTGTGTGATGAACCAATCAAATGTACGTTAGATTAATAAACTTTTGCTGCTGTCCCATCACGGGATCACAAACCAAAGTAGCCAAATGAGATACAAACCATGTGACAACAAGACCAGCAGCAATATCACTATTTGATTAATAAAGCCCTTTGATAGCACGTGTACCAGTCATTAAATTGGTACGAGTACACAACAACATGTAATATCTCGTATCATAAAATAAATTTCGAGCCGTGTGATTGTGTGAAATAAATGGAATTCATTGTACGCATAAAATAATAAACCAATAATACTCACGTGACTTTATGATGATTCCTTTGTGACCAATAGCACGCCAAGACCACCATAACAAGCATATACCGCATAACACCAAATCAAATAGAAGCTTTGATGAGATACGAGTATAGGATCAACGAGAATTAAACTGGATCATCTTCACATCTGCTGATTTAATCAGTACCTTCGGTCTGCTGCCACTTTATTTTTAACAACTGCTGCTATAAACCCTAGATCAATTAGGGTATAAACCCTAATTAGAGAAAACCTTATAAACCCTAGATCAAGAGCCACGAGGCTCTGATACCACTTGTTGAAACCAAGATCCGGACTCAACTAGGGTATAATAACAATGATTGAATAGATGCACAGCGGATAATAATTAACACAATCAAAGTTACCAACAAGGTTTTTCTTATTAAAACAATGATCCTCTATGGATCTTTTTCACTCTCTCTCAAGAGATGTTTTCCTGGAATGTTTTTCTCCAGAGGTTTCTAATGTTCAAATCTATCTAATACAAAAGACATCAGTTCCTTTTATACACAAGGAACCCTAAATAAAACAATAATATAAAATAAATGCATATCACTACCTAAAATAGCTCATGCATATCCTAACAAACTAATAGAATATACGAATAACTATCTCCGCATAAACAAACTATGCGCTAATAATACTTCAACAGAAACTCTTCTTCAAGAGAATCATGTACTTCAACAGAATCCTCACAGAATCCATGTACTTATTGATTCCTTCAAGATTATTTTCGTGAAATTCCTACTTCACGAATTCCCAACATCTTTGTCCACTTGTAGTAGAAGGATACCGTTGGTTAAACGTGTATGCGAGTTAGATGGTTCTCGTAAGCTTGAAGAATATTCGGTGATTCCGTAGCAAGCGGGTTTTCAAATAAGTCGGCATCTAACGTTGCATCGTTCGTAGTTGGTTTTGCTCATCAACCGGTAAAACGGGTGCAAGAACTTGAGTAGATGTAGATGATGTTGATGGAGTTGGTGCATTGGTTTCGGCGGTTGTAGATGCATCTTCGTTGGTGGTGGAGGATAAGTTTGAGCGGGTGCAGCGGAATGATGGTTTGATGCATTTGTCGAAGTTCCACCATAGTATTCATCGAACATTAACTCAAGAAATTCTCCCATTCTTGTTCTCTAGGGTTGTCAAATGAAGTTGATTGAGCTCTTTGAGGTACGAGTCACGAAATGATGTGTCCAAGTCAGTCGGTTTAGTGCGGGTTCTAGGCGAGTCTCTCGAAGCCATTTGTGAAAGTTCGTCAAACTTCACATTCATCGTCTCCATGATCCTCCTTAGCCTTACGTTATACACCACAATGCCCTCGAGTTATCTCGAATATCCAATGAAGATTCCAATATCACCTTTTGCTTTCGCTTTCCAAGATCTTCTCGTCATTCGTAGGATAGCACAAAGCGTCAAACACGTGAAAGTAAGAGATATCCGGTTTTCGTTGTTCACACTCTCATATGGGGTTTTATTGAATCTTGGATGGATGAGGATCGGCCTCGAGTGAAACAAGCGGTGGCAACAAAGATCGACCAAAGAAATAACGGTGCACTAGAATAAATTAGCATTGTGCGGCGAGCTTCCACAAGAGTACGATTTCTTCTTTCAACTACCCCATTCTGTTGTGGAGTTCTAACGGTGATGTCCGGTGTGTAATTCCAACATCTTCAAAATAAGTTCTTAACTCGATTCGTGAATTCGGTCCGTTGTCTCATTCTTACAACCCCTTACGGAGTTTGAAGAAGTACTTGAATGCGTTTGAAGGTGATGATGATGCACGGTGCTTCGTCTTTTGATCTCGAAACTTAACCCATGTATATCTCGAATAATCATCGACGATAACAAGAATATACTTTTTCCCATTAAAGCTTTCAACTCTCATTGGGCCACATAAGTCCATGTGCAACATATGCAACTTTGCTTCCGAACTAGGTACGGATTTGGGTTTATATGATGCTCTTTTGCTTTTCCTTGTTCGCATGATGGACATAAGTGATCCTTGGTGTATTTGAACTTTGAAGTCCATTGACGATGTTGTCTTTGGCAAGATTGTTGATGGTGTCAAAATTGAGATGGGATAACCGTCGTGCCACAACCAGATGAGTTCGGATGCTCGTGTCATAAGACATATTGGTGATGAAGAGGCCATTTGATTGATGTCGATAGCATACAAGTTTGTATCACGATTCCCGTTAAGAGATCGGTGCCATCCAAGTTTCTAACGAAGCAAGCATTTCTAAAAGCAACCTCTAATCGCATCACAGAACTACCCGTGAAAACAAATTGTGTCCCAACCCTTCGACATAGTAAACCCGAGTGATCAAATAATTTCCAAAAGATAGATCTCCATAACCCATGATAGGCTGCTACATGATCATTTCCTAAATGTATGGTTCCATGAATTTCGACGAAATTGATCCAGACTTCATATTCTTGGTCATGTGCTTGGAGCAACCCGAGTTGACGATCCAAAGACAAATTTCGATAACCCGCCGATTCTGAGAAAAAGAATATTGTGGAAACCGTTTTGATTTTGGTTCCTTTGGGTTAGAGGTAAAATCGATCACACTCGGAGAGGTTTTCTGAGGAAGTCGGTTTATCACTCATTGTACCATTCGGAGTGTGTAAGTTCTACATGGGTTTCCAAATATCATCCCTAAAGTATACACGTTGGTTCTGTCAAGAGTGTAAAGCCTAAGTTTTGCAACTAGTCTTCCTACTGTTTAGCGTAATTACTTTTTGGGACGTTCTTCGTAACAGGCTTATCATTCACATTCTTAGAAACACAATCATCTTGAACATTTAAAGATTTCTTGCAAGTTAAGCGAGAGATTCAACACATTCATTAGACTTAGCAAGTTTCATAGGTTCAAGACATTCGGATGAAATGTCTTTCTTATTCAAACTGTAAATTCCTAGTGTGTTCTTCTACTTTCTTCTCTTTATTCAAGCTACTACTTCTAGAGGCGATCGAGACTCTATTGTTCCTTGTATTGCTCTTGGGCTTTAGTCTCACGCTCCTAGAGGTGCTTTCTAGTCTGTAGAAGGTAAGTCACACGCATTAGGATTCACATTTTATGAAGGGAGGTGGTTTCACTATCCTAGTCTCTTTAGATGTGGAGGCGACGCATTAGTGGTACTCATCTTAAAAGGCCAGTGCTAAAACTTTTAGTTTCTCGATAACCGCTTTTCCTTATCAACATGTTGTTTAGGTAGGCGGTGGAGTGGTGGTTTTGATGAAACATTTTCTCATTGACTTTAGGAGGAGGCAAAGAAAGACATTTTGGTTTAGAAACGGTTTGGGAACATTTGCTTTCTCCTCGGTCAATGGTTTTTAATCATAGTTTCCACCGCCTTTCCTTTTTGACTTTCGGTGAGCCCTCAAAAGATCATTTTTGCTTTAATGTCATTGTAGGCACGCTCATACGACGCTTGTCATACTTGCATTCCTCGGTTTTTGATCAAGTTGTTTAAAATATGAGACATTTTCTTTTCAAGTTTCATAAGAGCTTTTCATATTTTGAAACAATTTGGAGGTCTCGGTTGGAGTCTTTCATGATCTTCAACAGAATATGTTTGCAAAATGATGGACATAATATCATGAGTCGAACATCTTCAAGAGAGAATCATTTAGATTTTCCAAAATTTGATGTGTTCAACACTTTCATTAGCTTGCTTTACGATTTATGGTCCTTGACAAAGTCATTGTTTTTTCAAAAAGGCTTGTTCAAAATGAATTACCCTTGAGTTGATGTTAGTTAGTCGAGGGCAATTTGAGTTTCAAAAACTTTTCTGTTCAATATCAAAACTATTAAACCGGATGTTTGTTGTAATATTGGTTTTAGTTTTCACTTGTCTCTTGAAGATCCATAATTCTAGTTTTCACATTTTCCAAAATACTTCTCGCATCACTTGTGTTAAAAGGATTGTTTGAAGACATTTGTTCAATGTTCGAAAGAGATTTGGAGACAACAACCGGTTTTGAAACCGATTTTGGCGGTGTTGACACTTTGTTTGAAACACTTGGTGTGGTGGAAAACGTTGACTTTTCTTTTTGAGAAACAAAATGAATACCATTAATTTTGTTCCATTTATTATAATCAATAGGTTTGATTTCCGGATGATTTTGTTTCATTTTTGATCTACTCTCCTTAGATAGTTCCAACGTTTCAAGAGAATCATGCACAATTATAGGTTCATGCAAAGGTTTTCCATTGTGCAACACATTCGAGATTTCGAGCTTTCTTGAGAAGCGAAGAAGGTCGCTACCAAGTGCCATCTTATGTGAAGTATGAAAGCGTGGATTTACTTGGTTAGAAAGCATCTTGTTTGATTTAGCGAATGACCCGTTGTAAGAAGCAAATTGTCCAATGTTTTGATTTTTCCGTTTTATCAAGAATTTCATCAAGAAGAGAATCTTCTCGTTTTGAAAAATCAAGAATCAACTGTTTCTTCTCTTTTCAAGATCGAAAACAATGCTTTTGTTTAGAAAGTTGGTCATTTAGATCGAAATTTCCTTGTTTAAAGATTTTATTTTCAAATTGATTCACATCAAGTGTATCGTATTTGAGTTGCAATTGTTTTCTCTTAAAATGTAATCTCGATAACCAATTTCTAATTCGGACATTTTGTTTGTATGAAATTCATAGGCTTTAGCGTGCTCCTTGTAACTCTCAAGCTCGGTGGTCAATTTCTTATTCGTGGCCTTAACCTCGCGATTGACCTTACTCACTTTTTCAATTTCAATGCCACGCTTATTGATTAATGATTCAAAATAGGCACGTGTTTCCTTATCGGTCTCGATATTTTGTGCCACACACCTCACTAGGATCCACATCACGGAGTTTGAGTTAGTATTGCTACAACTCGGATTGTCTAGGTATGTATCATAAGTAGGTCTTGGCGTCATAGAATCGTTGTTCGTCATGAGTAAACACATCAAATATGACATTGTTATAGCATGGATCAATGATTGGTACCTCGATATGGCGTTGGCGTCATAGGCGAGGAGGTGCTTAGAAGTCGAGTCGTACTTAGTCTCCTCAAGATTTGCCATGAAGATGCGTTCGCATTGATTTCCTCGAGGTCTTCCAAGTCATCCATAATAGCCATAAAGTCATGTTCTCAAGACTCAACCGAAATCCGGTAGCGTTCCTTTTGTACCAACAGGACGGTTTTCAAGATACTCAAGATCGTTCTTGTGCGGCTTAGTAGGACAATTCCTTGCCATGTGACCCATTCCTTGGCAGTTATAACACTTAATCGATTACCACGATTCACATTTCCATGATTCCCAACGATTGGAGCTGCAACATTCGATTCTAATTACCCATTGCTCTATTCCCAACATTCATCTCATCGACACCACGATTCGAACCGCTGATTACCCATGCGAAATCCATTAGCATATCCTGCCGATTCCCAATAACTCCAACCATTTGACCTTGATTACCCATATTCACACCCGGTGTGCAATTTGCCTGCTTTCGAGTGTTTGACGAAATCCTTTGGTTGTTGTTAGTTGGTGTGGAATAGCGACTTTTGAGTGCGTTACCCAAGAAAGAGTATATTTGTTGCAAGGTCGCTTCGGGTCGGTTCGAGGATCGATGATTCCTTGTTCACGGTATTGTTGATCCGGATAGAATTGTTGTTGTGGTTGTGGAATGTATTCTGCAAGTTGTTGTTGTTGGAAGATGATGAAGCTTGTTGTTGTGTATTCACGAAGGTTGAGTCTTTGCAATGAGTGCCAATGGATCATGATTCTTTGCCAATCTTTCTTCCCGACTTCATTCACTTGACTTGGTTTTGTTTCGGAAAATCATTCGATTGATCAAAGTTCACCGATGTAAGTCTTTTGTTTGGTTGACAATAGTGACATATCGTCCCATTCTTACGGAAGATTGTTCGGGAACTTGATGTTTTGAGCGATAGTTACGGGTGGCGACTTGTTTCGATTAGCTCATTCATCAAAGTGCAAAACCTTCCATAGTAGGATTCAATGGATTCTCCGGTGTAGATGTGAACTTTTCCCATTCGATTAGCAACTTGTTCTCCATGTCTTGATGACCAATTTACATTCCATGACAAAGTCGTCTAACACGCTCCCACATATACGAAAGCAGTTTCACAATTGTCTACCACAAGAAAGATGTCTATTGGTAAACCCAGTTGGATAATATGAATTGCCATGTCATTTGCTTCGACTTGTTTACGGTCCTCTGCGGTGTATTCGATTCGTATTGAAGGCGAGAAGATGGTGCGACGGAGGTGTTGCATCTGCATTTCGGTACATGAACTTGTCGAGGCTTGAAGGGTCCATCTCGAATGGATTTAATCATGAGTTTGCCATTAGGTTTGGTCTTGATGTGGCGGACATTCGACTTGTCCATTGAAGATAACCACCTTTGCCAACATAGGAGGTCGGTTTTCGGCACCGGCTGCATGAATGTCTTGTTGA
Organism: Chrysanthemum lavandulifolium; assembly: GCA_022545495.1. Lineage (NCBI taxonomy): Eukaryota > Viridiplantae > Streptophyta > Magnoliopsida > Asterales > Asteraceae > Chrysanthemum > Chrysanthemum lavandulifolium. Next base: position 140,177,307 of record CM040244.1, on the reverse strand, counting down.
GTTGCCATTGATGAAGGTATGATCTGATAAAGTTGATGTAGGATCGATTCAACGATAAAGGAGTTGTGGTTGATGAAGATTAAGCTCGGTTGAGGTGATTCTGAAAGTCGTACTCGTAACCTTGGTTCTTAAAAAATTTCGCCCAAAATTTGAAATTCACTATAAAAATCAATTCTAAGGTCGTATGAAAATTTTGAGTTATGACAATTTTGACGCCAAATTTGACCTAAAAAATTTGAATTTGGGTCCAAAAATTTGAATTTTTGACCAAAATTTTCCAAGTTAAACCAAAATTTGAATCTCGCGTAAAAATTGAACGTTTAGTCTCCTCAAAAATTTAAATTTTACTCAAGTTTTCCCGCCAAAGAGCTTAGGAAGAGCTTAGGCGTAGAAACAGGAAGTTACGAGTAGACGAGGCTTAGGCGTAGGATCTTAGGCGAGGATTCCTTAGGCGTGGGATCTTATGCGTGGGTTTAAAGTTACAGTAGAAAAGTTATCGTAAGATTTAGCTTATGCGTAAGGAAAACTTAGGCGTAAGAAAAATGCTTATGCGTAGAAGTATTCTACGCGTGAAGTCGAAACTTATGCGTAAGATTAGGGTTTTGCCCAAAATCCTTTACACTATCACGGTGTAAGAGATATCCAAAAGTCGAAGTGTTCCACAAACTTATCCAAGTGAGGGAAGCACCGAGTCACCGTTAAGCTCGAAGAATCGCACCAAAAAGTTATGAGTAGAACCTTATGAGTAGTTGACTTTCTTACAGTAGAATTAGGGTTTGACCTACCGTAAAAAATTTCAAATGATTCAACCAATTTCTCTTGCACAGATATCCTTAAAACACTCGAATAACCCAAAATATTGACCTTTTTCACCCAAAGTGCTTAGAAAAGTTACAGTAGAAATGACCAATGAACCAAAACGAGCTCAAACTTAACCAAGCGTAAAGCTTGAACTTTTGCAAAAAGCGAAACTTTAGCACCAAATAAACCTTAAACCACAAGAATCTTGAATTTTAAGTGCAAAATTAAAGCTTTAAGCGTGACAAATATGTAAACGAGAGCTTTATGCGTAACCCTTCAAAACAAACACAAACACTCCTAAACCATTGTTAGGCGATTGATACCAATTGTAGGACCACTACGATATATCAACCTTATCACGAAATACCCACGTTAACCCAAGTTATGCGTAGAACTCGTGAAACCAACACAAACATATGCGTAAAACAAAGAAGGAAAGATAAGAAAGATGGTGACTTGATGTTTGATACAAACCGTGTATGTGAAGAAAGATAAACACAATAAAGATGATGTTTATTGCAAAGGAAAACACACACACACAAACTTTCAAGCACACCCCTCAAATGACCATTTGAGGGGTATTTATAGTACAAGAGGTTTGTTGCCCTAAAGGCTTTCCATGGGCTTTTCGTGGACTTGGATTGGGCTTGGGATGCTTAAGCTTATACACGGCTTAGCATACCTTAACATTGAACCAATTAGCTTAGCCCAGTCCACGAGCCCGTTGACTATTCTATCACGATATCTAACACACGTTATAAAGTTTCTAAATGTGAATGACCATCACTTCTAATAAAAACTATTAAGGCTAACATGGATGATTATGAAATCACTTTTGTTTTATAGGTATCATATACCCTAAATTATTTCCATACCAACTATAATTTTAGAATTAAACTTCTTGGTGTTAGTAGCTTTACATGTCTCCTTAACTTTATATTCACCGCATTGGTCACACATGAGCATGACATTATACATGAAATCGTTTGTGTATCTCTTTAATCTTTGAATGATGATGACATAACTAAGAAAGCGTGCCTTGTTTTTCACCTAATCCTCGTGAGAACTAAATACCTTAAATTGAACTAATTTTGTTAATGTGTGCATCCAGGTTCAAAATATTTATTATATTAAAAAGTAACTAATATGTTAAAATTGCAATAGTATTAAATTGATGGAAAATGGTGATGTCTATGTGATTTCTATTGGAACCTACAATTGGCTTCTCTATCATCGGGTGTCCTCCGCATCTCTTTTCCTTTACTTGCACGTGTTTGCGGATCTAATTTCTTTATCATTGTCGGCTTTTTCCCGATTACCATGTGTATGTTCCAACTTTTATACGTGTGTGTGTGTTTGGGGTCATAATATGTTTTTGGCAGTGTGTGGTTTTTTTGTTTTGTTTAAAGGAGTTTGTTTGACTGTGTTTGGGCATCCGTGCATTTAGTCGTGTGTTTGTGTGTGGGTTGTTTTAGTTATGTGTGTTCGTACGTGTGTCGTCATGTGGGGTTTGGGTAATGTGTGTTTTTTTTTTCAGTTGACTGGCAAGTTTTATTCTTTAGAGGTTTTTAAACTAATTTTATGAAAGCAGTTTACTGCTTGTAGTGCTGATTTAATGTTTGACATGGATTTTTCATTTTGCCAAATTGATTAAAATTTCGATTACAAAGTACTATTGGTTATGGATTTATTGTAATTTATAAATAAATAGTAGTTACTATAAAAATCAAAGATACGCATTTAATCCACTTTCTTTTCTGTACTACTTTCTTTTGATACAACTTTTTTTTTCTTCTCACTTTTTACGGAGGAAACTTCTCATTAAAAATAAAGAAACATACACTATTTAATTTAACTTATTCTTACAAATAATAGTTTATCATATAAATACTTTATAACTGTGAACGCGAATATCTATATCTATATCTATAATACGAGTGATTATCTATAATACTAAGTATGGTTAGATAAAGATGCGAGATGGTTGTGATGGTTAGTATCTATATCTATAATACGAGTGATTATCTATAATACTAAGCCATCTTGTTTTAGTATCTAGGTATTGGAATGTTAAGCATGATTAGATATTGAATAATATATGTAGATATGAGTTATATGTTATTAAGCTATGTGTTCTATATTTGCATGTTTATATCATTGAATAACGATAAGTTAACGGCTTATTAGTAATAACAACATTAACAGTCTTATTCTAGATATCCATAGCCAGTAATGTTTATGTTGTGGTAACGACATAAGCATAGACTGATTGTAAAATTCATATTCAGTGGAAATGTTGATTTTACAAAAAATTCATAGTTGGATGAATATTGGATTGACCAACCGGAAATGTCATATCATGGATCATTGTCGAACTATAAGTTTCCTATGTGGTTAAGTCTTTATATATTTAGACCTGTGATATATAGCACCGTATTAATGTGTAATTAGTCTTTCTTAGATTTGATCAAACCGCTACTAGTAGATCGGTAGTCATAAAAGGTCATATTGAGTATCACGAAGTACATATTACGAAGTGGATATAGTCGACAAGATTTGTTCCTCTAGTTCGATAGAGTTAATAATTAGTGGCCGCCTTGATGAGAAGATTGGATATTTGCAAGGCATTGCCCAAAGATAAGTGCTGACTTTATTACAATTTGTCATTGGTGATCACATTATTTCTAGATCAAGTAAAGGGTGACACAAGGAATATTTTATCCATGTTCTCTTCAACAAATATTGAACAAGGGGATGACTGAGTTATTAACCATAATAATATTAACAAGTAATGATGTTCCTTTTCATAAGAAACAAACACTCGTATATTAGTGGATGCAGGGTGAATAATGTCGTTAGAAAGCTACCTATCGGTATTAATTATTAAGAAGGTACATGCATGACCAAGTGGATGTTTGTTGGTTTATGTGCATGATATAACTTAATAGTTAAATATTATCATTAATATATGAGACAATGGGTCACACATATAACACGAGACTTCTTATTAATATATATATATATATATATATATATATATATAGAGAGAGAGAGAGTTAGGATCAAATAAGAATATTACTTAAAATAAGAAAAAATAAGAAGAACTATAACCGCAAATCCGAGATGCAGCGACTTAAATTAGATGCATCCCTATAATCTTAGATGCATTATAACGCACCATAGTGTGTTTTCTAGCTTTTAATCAGATGCATATATGTATATTAGATGCATTTCATGATTTCTCTTGTTTTTTGTTCCTCTGCACGTGTCGAAATCATGAAAATCAATTTGCACCATCTATACATCAAATTAACTTTCGAAACTCAAGATGTTGCATCTATATGAATAGACATGTATCAAATGCAAGTCATTGCATCTCAAATGCGTGGTTTTGGTCACTTCTCACCACTTCTTATTTTAATTTACTTCTCACTGGATCCCTAGTCTCTATATATATATATATATATATATATATATATATATATATATATATATATATATATATATATATATATATATATATATATATATATATATATATATATATATATATATATATATATATATAGTGAGGATCATGTGCGGATTTTTTTCGTATGGACGTCAGATTAAATCGGCCGCCTATTCGAGATCGATCTTGACTTTTTAAAAAGTCAAGAACTAACGCTAGTATCATGGTACCAATTGACCATGAAAATGACTTTTCGATTTTTTTCCTTTCCAAATGATTCTTCGCTATTGTTGTCTTCTTTTATTTTTTTATTTTTGATTTTTGAGCATTTTTATTTATTTGAGACCTACCATGATATTAACGATATTATGAAGCGGTGATATAATAAAAGGTGATATTACAAAACCAACCGTGATATTAAGCTTTTTTGCGTGTAAAAATGAACCGTGATATTAAAAACCATATGATAGTTACGGCGATATTACCAATCTTATTAAAAAAACATATGATATTTACGGTGATATTAACAATTATATTAAAAAAAACGTTTCTGTGATATAAAAAAGTTATTGTGCTATTAAAAATTTTATTAAAAAAAGGTTTATGTGATATTAAATTTAATATTATTGTTAATTTCATTGCGATATTAAAAAAGAACCGTGATTTAACATTTTTTTATTAAAAAAGGAATGGTGATATTAACAATATTAGTAAAATAAATAAACAAATAAAACTGCGATATCAAAATAAAGTTATTGTGATATTAACGATCTGTATTAAAAAAACGTTTATGTGATATTAAGATCAGATCTTGACTTTTTTACAAAAGTCAAAATCAGACCTTAATATCACAATACCTTTAACCATGAAAATGATTTTTTGAAAGTTTTTTTCAGCGATTTTTAATAATTTATTGTCCTTTTTTTTAAATATTTTTGAATTTTTTCCAAAAAAAAACGCTATTGTGATACTAGCAGCAACGTATCTTTGTAATCTTGACTTTTTGATTCACGGTCGCATTATGTATTCGTAATTGATAATTGAAGATTATCACTTGTAGGTGTTAAACTACATGTGTTAATTTCATTTATCTTACTAGTTGTAAGAATGTTACTAACGATTAATTCATCAAGATCAATTATATCATAAGCATCTGATGAGTGTACCTTGGTGATGAGGGTGTCATCTTCTTCTGCATCAATTATATCACAAGATCTTTGTAAATTGTGTTTGGGGATGTGGGAGGTGTTAAAAAGACTAGTTATTTTGGGTTGATTTGTTGAGATCTTGTTGGAGTCTTAAGGAGTTCAAATAGAGTGACTTTAGTTGGAGACTTGATAGGTGAAGATGGTGGTGTGCTTGTTGGAGATGAGGGAGGTGCTACTATGGAACCATTTGGTGGTGAAAGGGTAGTTGGTGAAGAACTATTTGACAATGTTTTGGCTAAATAACAAGGCCGGATGCTAATTCGTGCGGTTTTTCTTGATTTGGGTGGTGGTACTACGGAAGGTGTTAGGATAAAATTTTGGATTTCTTGAAGAGGATTGTTTGCACTAGGTGATTCATCTATGTTGAAAGATCTTTTGGATGACATGATGATGGTTGTTTGTGAGGTTGAGAGTGATGAAGATTCAAGCATTTTGGGAACCTTATTTATAGAGAAAATAATGCATTGTAATGAATGCTTGACCCAAAATATGGAATAAAATCTAATGATTAGATATGAATTTAAGGCATGTGATCATGAGAACACAAGCATTAAGTACCATACTCATTAGTAAAAAGGATAAAATGATGAAAATATAGAGGTTTTTAGCCAATGTGAGAAAAATAGAAGAGAATTTAAACACGTCTCACGGATCCCACGGATCCTTCCCTTGAGGAACCGTCTAGCGTTAATCTTTGGGATCCGTGGTCTTGGTGACTCAGCGACTTAGAATTTTCCTTTGAAAATATTTGTGCCTAGTGTGTGCCTATATGCAAACTATTTGGAGTTGCGGTTATCTCGACTCCTAAAAAGAAAAATAAAAATAGACTAGAAGTGAAAAAGCATACTATTATGTGAGATAACCCAAGTGCTCCTAATTCATTGTTGCTTTAAATGAATGTGCCGAAAACACATATTAGTTATGTATTCCCTTTAGCATTCAAAAGACATGAGATGCAATGAAAACGGGTTTTTACTTTGTATTAATAATGCAAAAGAGGTTTGTCCTAGACGTGAGAAATAGCTTTTATAAAAATGATACGGGAAAAAGTATCTTTTAGAAAACATTCCAAAAAAGTTTCTTGTTTGAAGAAAACGTTTACCTTTTAAAAAAATAAGTATGAAATTACGTGTTGTAAATAAAAATTACCTTGGGTTTTAAAATTCCCGTATTGTTTGTGAGTTGTGTGTGAAATAGAGATCCTAGACTCAGAAAACAAGAAGGCTAGTGTTTACATACCTTGTAGAGTTTAAAACCCAATTACGACGATTGTTCCATGAGACAAAGACCAAGACGAAGCAAGTTGAATTGTTCCCGCTTCAACGGTTTGGTGAGGACATTGGCTATGTTGTCTTTGGATGCTACCTTCTCAATAGAGATGTTCCCCTTTTGAACATTGTCTCTTAAGAAGTGATGACGGGTCTCTATATGCTTGGTGCGAGAGTGTAACACCAGATTCTTGCTTAAGTCGATGGCACCTTTGTTGTCACATAGAATGGCTATGTCACTTAGATGAATGCCGTAGTCAACTAACGCTTGTTTCATCCATAGTGCTTGTTGGTATGCTTTGGTGAGGAGACATATTCTGCCTTGGTTGTTGATATGGCCAATGTTGTTTGCTTCTTGAGAACCAAGATGTTAAACAACATCCCATAAAAGTACATACACCACTTTTCACTTGGACCGCTATTTGGTACTTTTCACTTGGATCGCTATTTGGTTCTACAAACATGGCGATCCACAAATAATAAAACACGATACAACCTAAAATTAAATAGACCAAACAAAACATAGCATAACCATTAACAATTATTAAAAGCGACTATAAATAAACTAAACCGGTTCTCAAATCAAACTCTAACATCGAGAGTTAAAACATGGCGATTCACATAAGCAATAAAACACTAACGTATAAGCAAAGTTCACAAATTCTTGAACAAATTATACATACTATACTTATAGAATACCCACTTCACACTAACACATTCATCCCAGGTTCAACGAATTCACATAACGAGAAACTAACATGACATCAGATAACAGCATGCAATCCCATTTAAACATTTTAATCATAACCCATCATTGTAAACGGTAATCACATAAACATACAAAAGCATACACATATATAAGAACATATAATAAACTCAGCACATAATCATAAACATTTGAACATACCAAATCATAATCAGAATACTTAACATATTAATAACAAATAAAGATGTAGTTAACTACCACGAGCCCAAAACATATCATATCAAAATCATCATAACTATATAAAAACAATCTCAAAATAATCCGAGTAGCTAACTCCCGAGGTTTATGAAGATGCGTGTACACGACATCATTCATCTAAACAAATCATATCGGACAACCGATCGGATCTAGGATGCATCCATCGCCCACAAACATATATTGATCATATAATATAAACTAGAGCTCATAACAAATAATAGATAAGGGGCGTGGCGAACTTCACTCTCGCCCTAGAGTCATGTCAATGGTGCATCATCGACACGGACATGGAACCCCATGACTAGGTATTATTTGGCTCGGTGTCAAACTAACTTAGGTCGAACAATTTATCATAAATGACATAGATCACAATCAACACAAGGTCACAGATATCATATCAAATAGTTCATATAAGGTTCATATTCATATATTCAGGAGTAGAAGTTTATATCACAATTACAAATCTTACATTCATATCTAGAAGTTCATAATCAAATATTCATACTCAAACCTAACAAGGTTCAACAAATGTGCATATCAAAGTCTTCCTAACATGCAGTTCAAATCAGGTATCGCATGGTTCATTAAAACATAAGTTCAGATAAACAACATGTCAAACAATCAGGAAAGGTTTCATAGCAATGGCATTGGAAACCCTAATAAGTAAAACGGGAAAACTAACGAAAAGAACATCTTAAGGAACCTTTACTAAGAAGGTCGAATATACGCACCTTAAAGCAAATGAGAGGAAAGCAAGCGAATGTAGGAATATGAAGATGTAACGTCGCGTCTCCTTCAACGAATCTACACGGATTATGATTTATTTAATACTTATTAGCATCATTAAGGTTATAACGGATTAATCTCATTAATATTCTTAGAGTTGTCGAATACACTCATTTTAGTGATGCAGACGAATTCCAACATTTTAGAGTATAAATCATTAATTAGCCAAACTTAAGATTTGGAAATGACAATTAGTAAACTTAAAGGCTTAATACAATAATTATCTTATTTGAGGACTTATATAATCATTCTTCAAAGTATAGGGTTTACAAATGTCAAAAATGGTTTTTAGGACTCTCTTTCAAAATAGTTTACACAAGCCTTGATAACTTACATGAAATAACGAATTTGCACATTTAGTTTTTAACCCCAATCAACTTCCTATTTAGGTACTAGGGTTTTTCATAATCTTTAATATTACTTAATACGCATTAAATTCACATATTACTTCTTTCAATGATTTCACTTTGACCCGAGCGTAAATGATAACAAACCAAGTTATCTCAAAACTCATGCATGTCTCTACAAAATCAACTCACACTTGTCGAACCCATAATTACCTGAATTACACATTACACCTTTGACATCTTTAATTTCACGGTCTAACCTTATATTATCGATTTTACCCTTTTAGCCCAAAAGTTTTAGAATTTACAAAGCGTACCTTTTCAATTTAATAACAATTCAAATGGCCTTCTAAGTATCCAAAATTACACGTTTAACCCCCACACTTATTTTATACGTTTAGTACATGTATTTTACTGTTTACAAAAATAACCCTTAAGTTTCATAATTTACAAAACCAACCCAAAACTTTTATTTAGAACCGAAATATGCATAATTAAAGTACAAACCCTAAACTTAGGTTTAACCCATCATTAGCTCATCATTATTACTTCATTAATTACCCTTAATGATAACAAGCAAACCCTAATTCATGTAAACCCTAATCGTCCCATTTTATTTTCTTTTCTTTTCATGCTTTATCGAACAATAAAACTCAAGACAATTCACACAAAGCAATTCACAATCATGTATTTTATTCAGGTCGTATAACATGTAAGGGCTTGGAAAAATCAAATCATGGTCCTAAAATTATTATAAGCTCATTCATTTGTTTTATACGTTTTAGGGTTTTAATCCAAAACAATTTAAATGCGACTTGTTAATTATGCATGACCAATTTTACAGGTTCTATATGACTTGTAGGACTGAAAGTAACATTAGAAACATACCCTTGATGATATTTGGACGTTAGAACAAAAGAATCCAAAACTCCTACTCGTGAAACCCTAATTGACCAAGAAACTAACCACGATCAAACCAGCACCTTAGGACCTCGAACTAGATTTTTAACACCTTCTTCACCTTCAAACTCGTCCAAGAAAAATAGCTTTAAGCCTTGGAAACTGGATGTCGAATTTTGTAGGGTTTTAGAGTCGGTTTAGGTATAAATCGGTTGTTAGGAATGGAATGAACCGTATATTATGTATTTATATGATTTTCTAATTTTCTTGTGGGCTTAATATTGTAATGGACTTATAATAAATGGAATCTAACTTTTATAAATTTGTATTGGGCTTTTATTAATTAAATTCTTTTATAAAACTAATTAAATATATTCGCTATGTATATATAAAACACAAAATGATTTTATAAATATTATAAACTATAAGAATGATCTTTACAAAGTCTTTAAAATTTATTTGGATCATATGTGATATTTCTTAAAATTTTCGAATTTACATAGACTATTTGGTATTACATTAATTAATTATTCTTACTTTTGATCATAAGGGTATTTTGGTCTTTTGTGAATTTTAGAAATTCAGGTATTACATTTTGTGTTATCAACGGATTCACCGTCTTCATCTTTTGTAAGTTTAGTGTCGGATGACATTGGTGTTCTTATGGGTTTTGAGTCTTCTAAACCAAATTTCTTTAGCATCTATTTTATGTATTTAGATTGATTAAAGAAGATACCATCTTTCACTTGTTTGATTTGTAGACCAAAAAAGAAACTTAGTTCTCCCATCATACTCATCTCAAACTCGTCATGCATGATTTTAGAGAAATCATCACACATGTCTTGACAAGTAGATCTGAATATAATATCATCCACGTATATTTGAACAATAATTATATGTGATTCATTTTTCTTAGTGAAAAGTGTATTATCAATTAACCCCATGGTGTAGTTGTTTTTGATTAAAAACGTCTTGAGTCTATCATACCAAGCTTTTGGGGCTTGTTTAAGACCGTAAAGAGCTTTCTTTAATTTATACACATGTTTAGGTTTTTAGAAATCGATAAAGCCCGGAGGTTGAGCTACATAAACTTCTTCATTAATAAAACCATTTTGAAAAGCACTTTTAACATCCATTTGAAAAAGCTTAAGATCATTAGCACAAGCATAAGCAAGAAGTATTCTTATAGACTCTAATCTAGCCACGGGACATAGGTCTCATCAAAGTCTATTCCTTCTTGTTGATTATACCCTTGGGTAACGAGTCTAGCTTTGTTTCTAGACACTACACCGTTTGCATCTAACTTGTTTTTATATACCCATTTGGTTCCTATTATGGTTTGACTACTAGGTGGACGGACAAGTGTCCAAACATCGTTAGAAACAAATTGATTTAACTCTTCTTGAATATCCATTACCCAACTTTCATCTTTTATGGCTTCTTGTGTATTATTAGGTTCTATGGTCGAGACAAAATAAAATAAACTACTTTGGTTTTGGACTTGAGATCTTAAGGTTCTTTCATTTAACCTTCCTATGACCTTATCTACGGGATGATCTTTAGACTCTTTAATATTGATGATTTCATTGTTTAATGATTCATCTTCTTTGTTTGTATTTTTCTTTATTTCTATGGCTTCACTTTCGACTATCTCGTCATCGACAAGAGGTAGGGTAGGTTTGGGTGGACTCTCATCAAAAGATACCTTCGGTTGATTTAGGATCAAATTTAGTAAGGTAATCTTTAGTGTTAAGTAGAAAACATTTGCTACCAAAGACTCTAAAATGTTCTAACGTAGGATTTTTGCCTCGAAGTAACTCGTATGGAGTTTTACCTAAAATGGTCTAATTAAGACTCGGTTAAGTATATGCGTTGATGTATTAATGACATTGCACCAAAACTTTTGAGGTATGGATTGCTCATTTAACATGGTGCGACTCATCTCTTGTAGGGTTCTATTCTTCCTTTCAACTACCCCATTCGATTGTGGAGTGCGAGGAGCCGAGAAATTGTGAGTAATACCATTAGCGTCACAAAAGGCTCCAAATTGCACTTCATTATCGAATTCCTACCATGATCCGTTCTAATAGACACTATAGGACTTCCTAATTGTCTTTGGATTTTCTTACTTAATATTTCAAAGTAATCGAACGTTTCAGCTTTTATTCTTTAAAAATTTAATCCATGTGTACCTAGAGTAATCATCCACTATAACCAAAGTGTAGTAGTTGCCTCCATAACTTTGTATAGTGGATGGACCAAATAAATCCATGTGAAGTAATTCTAGACACTTAGTTGTAGAGACCATATTTTTAGCTTTGTGACTAGCATGGACTTGTTTACCTACGTTACAAGCATCACAAAAGTGATGTTCATATTTTAATTTTGGTAGATCTCTTACTAGATCTTTGGATGATAGCGATTGAAGAAGTCGCATATTGGCATGACCCAATCTTGATGCCATAAGGTCGAGTATCATCCGAGAAGTAAGACAAAGTTTGTCTTTAGGTTCATTACCGATTTTAATGACATAGACTCCATGTTTCCTAATTCCTCTTCCTATAGTGATACCGTTTTCAATATCTTACTACCAGTTTCATTAAAAATCGTTACACTTCTTATCACATATTTGTCCTATACTTAAGAGGTTAAAGTTTAGGTTTTCTACATGACACACATCGTTAATGGTTAGAGATTTGTTAGAAATCGTACCTTTACCGATGATTTTGCTTTGCTATTTCCAAATACCACATTTCCTCCATTGAAGGATTCATATGTGGAAAATAAATCTTTATTACCGGTCATGTGCCTCGTGCACCCGCTATCCTTGATCCATTCATCCGGATCTAGGTCGGCCTTTAAGCACACCTAAGAAAACAATTAACTCAAAGTTTGGTCCCCATTTGTTCATGGGTCCATTAGTGTTATACATTTCATTCATGTTAGACATATATGGAAAAGGTGAGTATGCATTCCATGGTGCAAAGTTTTGAAATGGAAAACCGTTTTGCATATTAGGATTCCATCCCATTTGATGGTTACTTCTCGGATAAACATTATTAGGTCTCCTTATAAATGTGTTTGGTTTTGAAAACGATGGACCTTTGTTTCTTATAAAACTTTGATTTTGTTTTGGAGGTGGTTGTCTAATAGTAACATGGGTTGGTTTCTTCTTATTAACAATAACAAAATCGGATCTAGATGAGGAGGCTACATTATTACTACTATTTGCTTCAGCAGACCCACGGAACCCTGGTTTTACACTAGTCGGTTCCCTTTTGGTAGGATCCATGGGATCCGTGACTACAGTGACTTGTTTTTCTATTGATTTGACGAATTGTGTTTCTTTGTTTTCACTAGTTGACGCATCAAGTTGCTGAAAACCTAAACCTTTTTGGTTGTTTCCTATTTTGACACTATCTAATATCATATCAAGAGTATTAGAATTCATTCTAGCAATCTTGGAATCTAGATTATCAACTAGTGTTTGAAGTTGAACGCAAAGTTCACATTCCCTACTTGCTATCTTCCCCTTTTCTAAGCATTTTAATTTAGCTTTTAACTCAAAGACTTCCTTTTCTAAACGTTCATTTTGGTTTTTCAAAAACTTGTTTTTGTTAATTACTTTTAAACTAATTTTGCAAAGTTTATTATATTCATGATGCAATGAATCATCATCTAATGATGAGCTACTATAATATTCGTGACATACCTCATTTGAGTCATTTGCCATGAGACAAATTTCTTCGTCCTCCTCCTCGCTCATTCCCCACGAACCACTCACGAACGCTTTTTGTTCGTCACGTTTGGGACACTCACTAATAAAGTGATTAGGGTCCCCACACTTAAAACAAGCGCGTTCATCCCTTGCTTTCTTGTTGTCTTTGCCTTTCCGGAACCCCTTCTTGTCGTCATATAGTTGCTGGACATATCTTCTCTTTCTTCTAAAGAACTTCTTGAAATCCCTTACCGCCATGGCATACTCTTCGTCATCACTATCCGAGGAAGAGTTTTCTTCATCACTTGAGACCTTCTTGGCTTTTAAGGCAAGAGATTTGTGCTTCTCCTTCTTCTCTTATGAGGCTTCAGAATCTTTAGCGAGGACAAGCTCATAGACCTTTAAATTGCTTATGAGTTCATCGAGGGTGAGGATTGACAAGTCTTTTGATTCTTCAATTGCCGTCACCTTAGATCTCCACTTGGATGGAAGTTCCCTTAGATATCTCCTAACATGATTACGACTAGAGAAAGACTCATCAAGTGCTTGTAATGATGTAATTATAGTATTAAAGTTAGCAAAACAATGATGTATAGTATCCTCATCCGATATTGAAAATTGTTCATATTGTTGAACAAACAAATCTATTTTATTGTTTTTAACTTGTTGATTTCCTTGATGAGTTACAATTAAAGAATTCCAAATTTCTTTAGAGGTTTTAAGCATGGAAATTCTTTCGAATTCCTTTTTGGGTAAAGCATTGTATAAAACCATTTTAGCTTCGCCATTTTTGGAAAGCTTTTTCTTACGATCATCGGTGAGTTGATCATGAGGTGTGTTTACTAAATTTCCGGTTTCATCTTTTGTAGTGGCTTCAAAATCGCCTTCAACAATGATGTACCAAAGATCAATATCTTTTGACTTCACATACGTTTGAATCTATTTTCCAATAAATAAAACCATTAGTTTCAATTAGTGGAGGTCGTTGCATAGATTTCCCTTCTTTATAATTTTCAGAACCTATAGTGATCGAAAAGTTTTTAAAATACTATTTACTTTAAAACTTTTGTAAACTTAGCTCTTAACGCCAATTGTGGAAAACTAGAAGGGGGGGGGGGTTGAATAGTTTTGCCGATTTTAAATTTGTTTCAAAAACTTTAGATTCGATATAATGTGAAATCGTGTGGATAGAGAGAAAATATAGATCTATAAGTAATGCAAGTAAAGAAAACAAGTAAAGTAAATGATAGAAATGACACAACTGATTTATAGTGGTTCGACTACAAGGACACCTTCCTTGCCCTACTCCACTCCCCGAGTCACCTACTCGAGAGTTCAAGCACTATGTCAACAAACTCCTTCAACTCGGCGGAGAAGCCTTCACAACGTCGCTTACACTTTTTCCGGTACAAAGCTAAATACCGAGTCATTAACACGGAGGACCAAACCAACACTACTATAACACAACAAATATGTGAAATATGAAATACAAGATCTTAGCTACAGAAATCTTGTGGAGGAACAAATCAATCAAGGACCCCTTGCTTGGATGACTTGTAGAATGCCCGTGATCTCGCCTTAGAGAAGGACCTATATGAGAATCACAACAAAGGAAAGAAGAACTACTATCTAGATCAAGTGATCTTAGGTTAGAAGAATGTAAGAATATATGAGAGAGTTTGTAAGAAGAGGGGTGAGTTACAATGAAGAAATGGCTCTCATTTATAGGCAATTTCTTGCCTCTTGTTGCAAGGATCCCCATTCCTTGCTTGAGGATCCGTCTAGTGTAAGCGGAGGGATCCGTGAAAGCGCTCTGTTTGCCCATGGGTTATGGGTTGTGGGTCATGGGTCCTAGACTTTGGACCATGGGTATCTAAGTAGATACAATGCATCTAAAAGATGCAATGCATTTAGTCAATAGGTTATGGGTTAACTCCATGGGTATGGGTCATGGGTTGTGATTTTTACACATCCTAATAAATTATTACAATAAATGAATTATTACAACAATTTATATTAAAGGACTATATATGTAGATGCTTTACAAAATAAACATGTATCCTTATAATTTTACTTATGATAACATTATATTTGTTATCAACAAAACACAAAGAGATCGCTAAATATTAATAAACGTTTTTACGGTTTATTTGTATTAACAGTGACCGATATAGTATATCAGCTTCTCAACAATTTTTTGTAAATTCTATGAATTTCTAATAAAGTATTCCCTCTGTTCTATAATTATTGTCTACTTTTGACTTTTGAAGTCTTTGTCTTTTAATTTTGACCTTCAATATTTTTACTTGTGTTATATAATACTTGATGAAAATATAATAATGGATTGGCTATTAAATGTATTTTCATTGACATAATCAAGTATTATATACGAAAAAAAAATTAAAGTCAAAGTTGAAAAATAAAGATTTCAAAAGTCAACAGTGAACAATAATTATGGGACGGAGGGAGTAATATTTACCAAAATTTAATAAAATTAATAATAATAATAATATGGCTGACTTCGCACCGGATCGGGCGGTGGTTGAAGCAACGCAACGTAAACGTGTCAAGTACGAGGCTAAATATGCGAGCATTGGATACAGGTTTCTCCCCTTCTCTTTCTCTTCCTTTGGAGAGCTCGAGAAGGATGCGGTAACCTTACTAAAGCGCATCCGAAGTTTCTCGTTGACTCAGGAGATTGACGCACGTGCTGCTGAACATATTTTTAGTAGGATTAGCTTTGCTATAGCTAGAGGTGTGGGGCCCAATTAGTTTCTCGGCTCCCCACTAATTTTTTGTAAATCCTATGATTTTCTAATGAAATGTTGTTTTATAATAATAATAATAATAATAATAATAATAATAATAATAATAATAATAATTTATAAACATTGGCGATTTCAAGTATAAAATTCTAAATTATAACGTAATTTAAAATTTTCCATCCATTTATATATGTAACTTGAATTCCCCCATTTGATGTAATTGGAGTGACTGAATTACAAATATAACGAAAACAAAACAGCATACGTAATATAATATGAATTACAATTCCTTTTAATCTGCAAACTAAACAATCTGCGTAATGTAATCAGATTACGATTACATCTTACACTTGATTACAACGACCCAAATGCCCCCTTAAGTATTGTTAGATAAAGATGCGAGATGGTTGTAATGGAAATGAAGAATGATTGTGAATTTGTGATTATCAATTTTGTTTTTTGTTTTTAATATTTTAAGTAACACCTAACACTAAAATATCACATATGATTCACCTTAGCACCAAAGTGTTCATATAAAAGTATCCACCATATGAGAGAAAACCTATAAAAAAATTTATTTTTTGTTTCAACCATAGTGAGCTTATGATTTATATTATAAAGAAGTCCAAAATCCTAAATCTCTTAATAATTTAGTGCATGCGTGTTATGGTTGAACATTTGATATAGTTGTAAAAGATTTATACATAGTGGTAATAGGTTTATAATATCAAAAGGTGTATTAGTTGATGATTTGACATGTTATAAAACTATTTTAAACCTTAATCATTGTGGATACTCTATGAATGAAAATATATATACTACATTATAAAGTATTTGAGACATTCCTAAAATAGAAGGTTTAAAAAATTAAGATTCAACACTTGCTTATAATGGCAATTTTTAATAAGTACATCTATAATAGCATTGATTGCAGTATTTTAAAGCACTTTTTACAAACATGTTTAAAAAAATAAAAATACAAAGTAATTTAATATAAGAAAAAAACGTCTGTAACAATAATTACCTATTAAATGTTATTTTTAAAACACCTCTAATATGAAAAATACTTTTATTATACATATAGTACAAACTAATAAAACACACAAAGCTTCATACAATTTATATGTAAACAAGTTGATGGTACATGTGATTTTAAAAACCAGACCAGACCAACGAGTTCAATCGTGTTAGAATCACTCCTAAACCATAATCAAGTGTTAGTAATTAATATGTAATAGTTAGCTTTATTATGGCCTTTATGTTTGTTTTTAGCCTTAAGCTTATGTAGAAGGCCCATGAGCTTAGGCCCAAGCCCATTTAAGAAAGGATGGAAACTAGGAGTGTTGCCCTAGCTTTCCTCCTATAAATACTCTTATAAACCTTCATTTGAAGGTTGGTTGTTCAAGTTTTTCTTTCACCTACACTCTACGCATAACCATCTTAGTCTTACGTTTGTTTGTGTTTGTTTACTTGTTCAATCGCCTCATCTCTTTCTTATAAGCTTGTGTTTGTAAAACTAGTGACCTAACAGTGGTATCAATCGCCTACTAGTCATGAATTTTCTTTGGTAATATTCGATTCGAAAATCAAGATTTGATTCACACTATCTCTAAGCTAAGAGAAATGTTAGGAAAGTATGAACAACTTCCGCCTACCATCATTAAGAGATTAGCACGATCACACTTAGTAATCGTGCACCTAGAATCCCTACGCCAAATCACAAGTTGCTAACGTGCTTCCTTCTCTTGAAAGCAGGAATAGTTGCGTCTTTTCCAAACGTCCGCACTTCGCGACCTAGGAGCACTCAATCGAAGAATAGGAAGTTGCGACCTAAGAAAAGATCAATAAGGAATGCTAAAGTGAAGAACACCCTAGGACTATGAATAAGACTCACGTTGCTTCCACTATAGATGTTGCGTCGGCAAATGTAATAGAAATAGTGATGTAACGAATGCTAAACCATTAAGCGCTTTTGATATTGATCGATGCACCTTGTGTTATTTGTCGTAAAGTATGAATTTTGATTGTCATGACAAATGTGTTGCTAAAGCTATAATCTCTCGTTACGGAATCCTAAGAATCGGAATACCTCTAGGCCCACTAATCATTCTAAGTACGTGCTTGGTAGCCCGCCTTCTTTAGATTCTAAGGCAAACATTGATGTCATGTAGCTCGGTTTCACCTCCTAAGAATGTAGTACCACCTAGTGCATTCACTAAGACTAAAGCAAAGAGTAGTTATAGATGGCGAAATGGATATATAACACACTAGGATTTACATGGATGCCTAAAGTCATTAATGTGTATGTCTCATATACCTTGCAACCCTCTAACATTTCGGGTTCACATCTACTTCTATTCCATCGTGGCGTGATACGTGTGTGTCTGGGTGATACGGATCATTCTAGTTGTTGATAGCGGATGTTCCCGACACATGATGAACAACCTTAAGCTTATCAAACTTTATTGCAAAGTTCATTGGCATCGTCGAGTTCGGGAATGATCACTTAGCGACTATCATGGGCTACGGAGATTATGTCAATGGGAACATCGAAATCGGTGAGGGTTTACTATGTGGAAGGCCTCGGTCATAATCTGTTTCGATGGGTCGGTTTTGTGATGGAGATTTGGAGGTTGCTTTCCGGGTGAAAACTTGTTTCATTCGTGATCTACAAGGAAATGACCTTATGTCGGCTCGTAATTCTAGTCTCTACACTATCTCTATGCAAGACATGGTTGCTTCATCTCCCATCCGCTTACTTTCAAAGGCAACATCAACAAAATCCTAGCTATGGCACCGTCGTCTCTCACATCTAAACTTTCAAACCATCACCAACCTTGCTCGACACAAACTAGTTGAAGGTCTCCCACGATTCCGGTATTCAAAGATCACCTTTGCTCGACACGTGAACAAGGGAAAAGCACTCGTGTTCATTTTCCTTCAAAGGTGGAACCTGACTCTCGACATGTGCTTCATCTTCTTCACATGGTTGTGTGGCCCGATCGGCGTGCAAGCGATCAATGGCAAGCGCTACATCTTAGTAATTGTTGATGACTACTCGCGATGGACTTGGGTCTACTTTCTTCGTAGCAAAGACCAAGCTCCACAAATGATCATCACCTTTCTCACAAAATCTGAGTTCGACTCATAACACCGTCGGGCTAATTTGAGCAGACAAAGGAACGAATTTGTTAACCAAACCCTTCGTGAATTCTATGAGATAGTGGGAATTCACATCAAACATCTATTGCACGTACACACGAACAAAAGCGGAGTTGTTGAAAGAGCGAAACCGAGCGTTAGTGGGCTGCAAGAACAATGTTAATCAATGCTAAACTTCAGTTACTTGTGGGCGAAGCCGTATCTCGCATGCTACACTAAAACCGGTCTATGATCACAAAGCGCCACAACAAAACACCTTTCGAGCTTGTCCACAACCATAAACCGAATCTCAAACACTTTCATGTATTTGGATCCCTTTGCTATCCGAATAATGATCGTGATGATTTTGAAAGCTCAAAGCCAAAGCCGACATTGGGTCTTTATTGGATATTGTGAGAATTCTAAAGGTTACGGATGCGGAATCGTCGTACAAAGCAGTGATGGAAGCGATTCATGCTCATTTGATGAACTCACGGTAATGGCTTACGAGTATATGACTTAGAACCGGACACAACCGTTTAAACTTCCCCAAACCCATCATCGGTGAACAAAGCCCCGACTAACTCGTCAACAAATGGAAAGGTTATTTGCTCCTCATTCGGTGTGATATTGATGAGCGTGCTCGGTGTATCTCTGCTGTTTCCATTGCACAACGATAATATTCTTATACGATACACTGCTACAACAACTCTTGTTGAAGATGCACCTACACCGATTGACTCCAACACAGCAGATTGAACACACCGCTTCCAACAATGATGAACCGGTGATGATATTGAATGAAGTACCCCACTGCAGATTTTGATCCAAATCGTTCTTGACCCGTTTGCTAATGAGGCTGCGCACGGATGTCGCAGAATCTTCAACAAACCATTTGAATCCTCAAAATCGCACAATATACCAACATCAACCCTCTACACATCGATGGACAAAGACCATCCTCGGCTAATATTATTGGCAACTCGAATCAACCGGTCGTTCGTGACAGCGTCTTCGCACGAGATGGTGAACATTGCATTTATGCACTCACCGTCGCCAATCGAGCCTAAAAACATTAAAGCGCAATGACAAAAGACAAGCTGGATTGAATCCATGCAAGAAGAACTCAACCAATTCAAGCGTCTTGAAGTATGGGGCGGTTGAAAGACCAGCGGTCAAACGTCTTGAAGTATGGATTTGGAAAAACAAATTGGATCTTTGAAGGAGCGTCATCGAAACAAGTCACGTCTCGTTGCTAAGGGTTATCGTCGGGAAGAAGAATAGACTTTGAAGAATCTTTTGCTCGGTTGCTCGTCTTGAAATGTTCGGATATTTCTCGCGTTCGGCTCATATGAACATGACGGTCTTTCAAATGGATGTCAAAGCTGCGTTTCTCAACGGACAAGCGAAAAGCGGTTTATGTCGGCAAACCCGAAGGATTCGTTGATCAAGAGTGCCGAACCATGTCTACAAAGCGAACAAAGCTCTTTATGGTCTCAAACAAGCCCCTCGGGCATGATGCGATAAGCTATCATCTTTCCTCATTGCTAATAATTTCACCAAAGGTTCGGTTGACCCAACTCTTTTATACAATATCACGGGCACATATCTTAATTGTTCAAATTTCGTGGATGACATCATTTTGGGTCTACACATAAAAAGTTTTCAACAGCTTTTGCAAAACTAATGAAGAAAAATTTGAAATGTCCATGATGGGTGAACTCACGTTCTTTCTAGGGCTGCAAGTTCATCAATCACCCGTAGTATTTTCTTGAGTCGATCCAAATATGCCCTTGAGCTGTTAAACAAATTTGGAATGACAACTTTGTGACACGTATGCCACACCAATGGCTCATACCAGAAGCTAGATCTTGATTTACATGAGAAATTAGTTGACCCTACCAAATACCAAGTATTATTGGGTCTCTCATGTATCTAATGACTACCAAATACCAGTATTATTGGGTCTCTCCGTTATCGATCGCGTCCACTGAAACCCACCTCTCGAGGCTAAAAGAATCTCCGATACATCAAGGAACCATTAACTTGGGGATCCGGTATCCAGAAGGATTACGGTTTTGAACTAATCGCTTTTGAGACGATCACGCGGGATGCTTAGACTCGAGGAAAAGTACTTGAGGCTCTACAATTTCTCGGTGATAAAGCGGTGTCTTGGCAATCAAAGCGAGGATTGTACATGTTGTCATCAACCGAAGCGAATATGCGACCATGTCCGCATGTTGTGCTCAAGTCATATGGATGAGAACACAACTCAAAGACTATGGTTATGTATTGTGAGAATCGGATGTCTTGCGACAATCGGAGTGCCATTGCAATCTCGTGCAACTCGGTTCAAGACTCGAAATCAAAGCACATCGATCTTGCTATCATTTCATCAAGGACCGCGTGGAGCAGTGCGGTTGAATTATACTTTGAGTGCAGAATACCAATTGGCGGATCTTCTCACCAAAGCCTTGCCTCCCGCTAGGTTTAATGAGTGATCCACGGATTGGTATGAGGTGTTTGACTCAAGAGGAATTGGATGACCTCTTAAAGCAGTCTTAAAAAACATCAAACACCAAAACTCTCTTTTGTAAATAAATTTTCAAAAACAAAATACAAAAATATAAAACACGATAAAATCAAAATATTCTTCTAATCTATTTTTCTTTCAACATGGCAGTACATTTCTTCCGTCAACACTTTTATCTTTCAAAATTGGTATTTTTCCGATCAAGTGTTGAGGGGAGAAATCAATACTTCTAACTTTCAAAACATCGTGTACTTGCATGTTATCATATCTCGGTTGTTTCTTTTAACAAATGGTGATAAATTCTCTGGTACAATGACACTCCTCGGACTAAAATTAATAACCTTTCATTATTTTCTTAAGTCGAGGGGGAGTGTCGTCAAGTTTCTTTATTAAAAATCTCTCTTTGGTAACCAAAATGGAAGTTAAATGGCTTTGTTTGAAAAAGGAATAGGTGGAGGGACTAAAACTGCCAAATGCACAAAGTTATTTTTAATAAAATACCTCCACCTAACTTTAACCTTTCACATTTATTACTTTCATCTATATATCATCCACGATCCAAAATCGTTTAACAAATCCGTGCTTTCGATCATCAATTTGTAAGTGTTTATACATTCTTTGCAACAATCTAAACATGGGTTTTGAATCGTTTTCAAACTAACGGTTAGATTTGCGCCTAGAAGGGTTTTTGTGTTCTCTGGCGTAAAGTATGAACACATGACCAAATTTGTGTGTTTATGAGTGAAAGGATAGTGCCAAAATGTTTTATTACATCAATGAATACATTTTCATCGTTTAAACATACCCGAAACACGAATTGATTGATTTTCAAAAATTAGGGTTTATCGTTAAATTGGGTGTTTTCAAATGAGAGCGTTTTGGTGATAAAGATTGTTGTATGAGGTTGCCTTCAAGTTGAATTGAGCATATTTAAACCCGAAATCACCGAAACACTATGGAATCATTAATTGAAGATTAGGGTTCTAGTTCATACAATTGGGTATTTTTGATTCATGGCTTATTTGATGTTAAAACTTGGATAGACATACTCTATCGCTTCTTAGACCTCCGAAACACTTTGGTGCAAAACCTATGGCTAAAATTTCTCAGCGCCAGAATTGTTTGATATGCTTTCATGCCATGATCTGTTATAGAATGAGTGTTAGTGTTAATATTGATCTTATGATGATGTTATTTCGGGTTTGCTACTCGTAATACTCGGAATCAAGGTTATTGAAACTCGCATAAGGAATACCTTCGCGTGGCGGTTATCGTAGAGAAATCCCTGGCGTAACTACTACGCATAAGGTTCTACAATGGGACTCACTGGCGTATCACCTTGAAGGATATGCGTGGCGATGACTCTCACGCATAAGGTCTACTCTTACAGGTAAGCCTTACGCGTAAAGTCTGAATCGCCTCTGGCGTAAGCTCTAACGCTTAAGGTCCCCTTTCCCACGCGTAACTTTTCTTACGCGTAAGTTAGGATCCTCGCGTAAGCTTTCGTCTCACATATGTCATTCTTGTTTAAGCAACTTTGCCAAAACTACGCAAGCACGGATTGACCTTCATAATGAATTGTTACGTGTACAAACTTGTAAATAAACTAATCATAACGTCACGAATCCAATAATGTCACTAATAAACTTAATCGTTTGATATGTTGTGAACAATAAGTGATAACATAAACTTTAAAACTTAAAGTTAACTAACTCACTGAAACATTTCATGGCGTCATTAGACCATTGGACAAACAAGTGACTTAGGACTCGTAACAATCATTGACCTTTGTACATTCAATAACTAGACAATAAGACCTTACATTGACTAACATTATGTCTTTTGATATGTTGGTTCTTTTGGCTAATGTTATTTCGGATCTCGACATGGTGCTCAAATGAATGTGGATGCACTGAGGTTCTCACTATTGCGATATCTTCCCAAATGGCTATCAGAAAGCTTGGAAAGAACAACCTTGGGGTTGACTTTGACACCCTCACATGCTCGAGAATCTTCTTGTCTCATTGCGGTGGATATTCTCGGGAATCATCCCTACGAACATGCTCTCACACTCTGCCGCAGGTTCGAGGTCTACATTCAACAATGCAGGATTCTATGCGAGAGGATCCTTTGGTCAAAATGTTGTGAATGTGACTCTTAATCACAAACAAGTCACTATCACTCCACGATGACTTACTGTTGTTCTCATCATTCGGACATCGTTCAACCGACTTCTTTGCTACCCTCTTGAAGAGGCATCCTACAATTCTTGATAGATATTGGTTATGATGAAGCTACGGGGAATCATTACTAAGCACTCACACGTGGGTGAAGAATATTCCTCAACCATGGAGGACACTCTATATGATCATCACCAAATCGGTCTCAGTCGTGGCGGTGGCTATGAGCATCCCAAGCTCATGGGCCGCAAATTTTACAGTGGTTGATCAACAAGAAGGACATTATAATTGAAGCCTTGCTATGGGAAGACATGATGTTGTTTCATAAGAAGCTTGGCTCCAAAATTCCTATATCGGATACACCATTGTTGATCCGGAGAGCTCTTGGACTTCATCCACGATATCCCGGAGACTCGATGACCCGAGATAATCATGACATCTTGGTGAGCACATACTATCTGTCGAGAATCAAAGAATCGTCTCTGAAGAAAGGTCTTGAGTTGCCCGATCACCTTATTACAAAGGAAATCAAAAACTAGAAGCGTACAAAAGGTATCGGGTGGCCGTAAAGAGGAAAAGTTGGCCACCTTGATGAAAAACACGGGACACCTACTCGAGAGAACCGAAGAGGCGGTCTTGGAAGTGCATTAAGCATAGAGAGTCATAGGAAGTTCCCAAGAGGAACCCTCCTTCAAAGAGGATTGTTCCATCTAAGGAAGCTACTCCATCCCAATCCCAAGCCCGAAGAAAGAAAGCTTTTGAAAGCTCGAAGAGTCTTGACAGAGATGAAGAGATTTCCTACTCTAAAGCGCAAGGATGACAATCCTTGATGCCAAAACCTCCAAGTCCTCAAGCGATAAAGGAAAGGAAGACTCTGCACTTGTGCCCTATGATGGCTACGAAGAAGAAGAAGAGCTCTGGATCAATCTTACAGGAAGAAGCTTAAATTGTGATCACCTTCAAAAAGTGAAGAATTTGCAAAAGACCAAATGGGTGGCCCGGAGGATCAAGTGGTCTTGCCCACTCTTCACCAGTCGATGTGGTTAATCGACCCGATAAGGGATGCGGTGCCACCACTCTTGCAACAACAACGACTTGTGGAGGATACTATCGAATATGAGTTTGAGAAAGCGGGCGAGAAGTGCGAGAAAGATAAAGATGTTGATTATGACAAGTCACTCTTTGGAAAGTCCTACACGATCACGAAGGAAACTTCGAACCACCCAAGGACCCCGAGTCTCCTCACGTCTCATCCTCATCGGATTCTTCTTCTCATTCATCACCACCACCATCAAAGAGATCAACCAAATCATCATCGAATATGTGAAGAAACCACCTCGATCTTGGATTTCTCGGACTCATGAAAGAATTGTGAAAGCTATCCAACAAGTCGGAAAGAAGGACATGCTCTGAGAAAACTAAATTGGTTTCTTGACCAAATACAATACTTAAATGATGAGAAAGACAAGATGCGAAAGAAAGGAATTTGTTGAAGTTCATGAAAAGTCATCGTCAAGAGGAACTGACGAAATGATCGAAGGTTACACTAACAAGTACCTTGAGGATATCGTTCCTAAAGTCACAAAGGAGTTGTTTACCGGACAACTATATCCGAATCTTATGCGAGATAGCCAAGCAAACTATAAGATCAACACCTTTAACCGTCACAATCAATCCATCGATCCTGTAGTTTTCTCGGATAATGAATTGGTGGCCAAGCTTGTCACACAAATGTCTACATGATCTCGGACATTTACTTACGAGGAAGGAAATTTGTTTCAAGCATTCTTGGACTACCAACTCAAAGAAGCATGTAGATTCGAGCAAAAAGTCTAAACGTCCTAGAGGCGATGAAGACAAGGATCGGGATAAGCATGATAAAGCTAAGCGTCGGAAGAAGTCGGTGAATCATCTTCTATGTTACCTCCTCTCCAACGGACTCCTACTCAACAAAGGTCTCCTCCTCGTTCTTCTACAGATAAACCTCGGGACGATTCGAGTTACCACCCATGACTCAAAAAACCGGTGATTATTTTGAGTATACGGGTGGTGACGATGAAGAGGTCCTCGAGCCCTAAAACAACCCACCTCTCCCAAACAAGTGCGAAACGAGAATCATCATCAAGGCCTTCTAAAAGGAAGAAGAAGGCGACTCGGCTGAAGTCGTATCATGGCTAGATGACGATAAAACCAAAGAATTTGAATGGTTCTCCACACTTGTCAATCAAACTCCTACCACGAAGAAGGTCGAATTTGGTGAGCGGTAATACATTGGAGCATGCAAACTGTTGCAAGAATAGTTCGGTGAAGAAGATGACGAAATCGAGTTGAAGCGAATCAAGAATGAAGCATTCCAACTTCTAAAAGACAACTACGAAAGTGCCCTCGAGGTCGAATATCACCTTGACAACATTGCACGAGCTATGTCTAACAACATGGATTGGCTCAACCGGAAGCAAACATTGACTTCACAAAAGGGACGCCCTCCATACTACCGATTGGACCAAACCTCTACCGACCATTGGCCAACCGGATGAACCACGGATTCCTTCGATATTTCTTCAACGAGACACGGAATTTCTTCTCCATGGTGGCGATGGTTCAAGGAAATATGCTACATCCTTGACACTTCCATTCCTGCGACTATCTACTCAAACCGCATTGCCATTGAGGAGCGTGTCAATCACTTGTTCTCAACACGATTGGAAGCATACGACCGAGATGCATTGTATGGGATTCATCAACGGCGAGCGCCGAGCGAATCTACTACTGTAAGTCGGTTGAAGTCACAACATGCGGTGTTTAGTACTAAAGACATCATTGCCATCCAACATGTTGGTCTTTCATCCAAATAGGACTACACCTTTCTCAAGAAGATTGTGGTCAAAAGGCGGGATGAAAGGGATTATGCATACGTGAAGTCGACTTTGAGAATTTGTCTCAGCGATATTGAAGACATGTACCTTGCCAAAGTACAAGGTCGCATGAGACAATTTTCAACCGAAAACAACGTGAATTCATCAATTCCACCGCTCATTTTATCGACGCATAGTCATAAAAGAGCGTGTTGAAGATCTCGACTTGCCGTTGAATCATATCGGACACGTGTCAACTTCACTCTACCACGGCTTGATCTTCCCGATATCAACCGGTTATCACAATTAACGCTCATCGTGAACCGCTTGTTGTCGTTTATCGCGATGAACTTCATCGAATTGCTTGATGGCGTGTAATGAGCTTCACAAATTTGGAGATCATACTACGAAGATGGTTAGGGACGGATTAGCTTATCGATTGAAGGATATACGTGAAAACATTGGGAACCCCTAGCGATGGAATTCTCGGGATCGGAGGAATGTGAGAAGGATCATCACCATGATTGATGAACGGTTGTTCGAAGGGATCGATTCGAGCGATTGGAGAGCTATGTTGGTGGTCGACCAGATTAACATAACCGGCTTTCAACATACATGCGCACTCACGGGAACATCACGCACTTCTGGTACCCCTTGAATTGTTTCTTTCATATAATTTTTGATGTGTGATTAACTATGTCGGTGGCTTGTGCACACATAAAGATGTACAACCCGTAATTGTCAAGAAAGGACCACGTGGTGCGCTTGATTGCCACAATCCTTATAAAAGGAGCAGCTTCTTACTTTTGAGTAAAACCTATCAAACCTTTCACTTTTCAAGGTTTTGCTCAAAAGGACAAGTACTTCCCATATGATTTTCAAAACCTCAACCGTTTATATCACTTGTTGAGAGGAGTATTTGCGTTAAAACTTTGTTCACAAATTGTTCATAGTGGTCATCTTCCATAACACTCGAAATGGTCATATTTATTGTCAACATTTCAAAATAACATTTTATATGCCATTTTGAGGGAGAAAATTGTGTGATAAGAAATATGTTGTGCAAAATGCAAATGAATCCGTGTGCCGGACTTAACCAACGAATTGACGGTACTAAAGCTGTTAGTAACTCGAAAAGACTTGTCTGGACGGGTAATAATTTCAAGCTAGTTCGCTAGTAATGTAGCGTGTCGCAAAGGACTTGTCCAAGTAGAAAGTACCATTCGTGACACTCTTGGTAGACATGAACTTTGATGGGTATGACAACCTTCGAGGTTTGTCTACACCTTCAAGGTAGTTATTAGAGCTAGTTGTCACCTAAAAGCGACAATGTAACTCTTTAACTATGCAAGCGTAACCGTGTCTCGCTGGGGATTGTCGATCTCCGGTGGATCAATTCAAAATGTGCGCTCTTTCCTCATTTGTGCATTTAAACCATTAAAACTCTTAAGCACATGTGGAGGGGGAGTATTTATGCAAAATCCTATCTCTCACGATGGTTCAAACATGATTTTCATTAACAAACCCTTTGAGAGATTTTTCACAAGCAGTGGTTTTAATGGCAACATAGGTTAGTCATGGGTTATAAGGTGACTAAGGTTAGGAATAACTGTCCTATGATCCGCCAGAGTTTAGGAGGGATCTACCCAAGGACATCACAAATAGTTAGTACTTAGAAGTCCTTAGGTGCGATTATAAAAAGGAGAAAATGAGAATCGAAGAAAGAAGGAGTTGAAGAATCAAAAGAAATGCAAAGAAAAGGGTGAAAAGAAATAGCCCTCAGTTATTCAACTTAGGGCGGAATCGGGTTCAATTCATATACTCTTGGTTGTCACTTAGTGACACCGGTATTAAAGATTAAAAGTCGTCATGGACCCAAAGTGGCGCATGCACTAAACCTTCTTAGCCACTCAAGTTTCTCTCAAAGAAGCTTGTTTCATTCTCACAGGAACCCTACGTAAACTATTGGCTTTCTCTTAGAGATCATTGGTATTGAAGAAGGAGACCCTTTCCTAGTCTCCGCTCGGAAAACCAAAGCACTATTGAGTCTAGAGCCATGAGATTCATAAAAGATCTCTTAGGTACACTTGACATTTTATCACTTGTTGATCATCAATAAGATTATCGATGGTTCATATCGAGTCCTTCACAGATCTTAGCAATGCATCGAGAACATTTATGAGAGGTTCACATCTGTGATCCTCGGTGATTGAATGGAAACTCTGCCGTGGTCAACAACAAACAGCCACGGCGAAGTCACTGGTAACTCCCGTGGATTACGCGGGTGTGTCTCAAATGGTCTCTGATCGTGAGGTGATGCTTGGTATACCTCGACTCATCTGAACTGTAGATGTACTTGATACATCGCGTTATCTCACTGTGGGACTCCGGTTTAGGAGCGGCCTTTGTAAAATTAGAGTTGTGTTTTCACACTATGTTGTTAACACTCTGAAGTTCAAACACGTAAGTGCGGAATCCGCTTATTACTAACCGTTTGAAATGTTTTCTTATGGAAGCTCGGGCCGGGATGATCGTCTTGATTCTTCTCATGCTCACGCCAACATCATCACTAATGGAAGTTCTATCCAAAAGCAACACAGCAGTTGAATGATTCTTCGTCAAACCAAAGAATCTACAAAGTTAAAGACTTAGAGAACTTCATCATGATTGAATTCCAACGTCAAAGAGCGTGTGAGCATGTTGAAGAATGACGTGGAGACACCGAGCAACGAAGCGGACACAGGCTGAATTGATGCGCACAACAACAACATACTATCACTTTCACCACAAAGAACAATAATCAAAGAACAAAGTTAATGATGACGTCAAAGCTCAACTTCTCAAGGAAAACTATCTCTCTACACTGGGGAGATTGTTCGAATCTAGACAATTCTTCTCACAAGAAAGAAGAATATCAGAAGACGTCAGAACAACTATTACATCAACGCCTTCACCGTTCATCACCAACACTTGAGGGGGAGATTGTTGGAATCACTCCTAAACCATAATCAAGTGTTAGTAATTAATATGTAATATTTAGCTTTATTATGGCCTTTATGTTTGTTTTTAGCCTTAAGCTTATGTAGAAGGCCCATGAGCTTAGGCCCAAGCCCATTTAAGAAAGGATGGAAACTAGGGTGTTGCCTAGCTTTCCTCCTATAAATCTCTTGTAAACCTTCATTTGAAGGTTGGTTGTTCAAGTTTTTCTTTCACCTACACTCTACGCATAACCATCTTAGTCTTACGTGTGTTTGTGTTTGTTTACTTGTTCAATCGCCTCATCTCTTTCTTATAAGCTTGTGTTTGTAAAACTAGTGACCTAACAAATCGGGAAACTGAGTCACCACCGGTTCGGCTAGCCCATAAAAGTCGTCCGAAAATGATATTATTAAATCAATAGAGCTTCAAATGCATACTAAATTACAATATTAAAAAAATTTTATTAAATTGCAAGAGTGCCTCGAGTTTTTCAATGCAAAGGTGTAAAGTGCTAATTATTAATCTATATGATTATACACATCTACACATATCTATACTACATTATAAAGTGTAAAACCCTAAAAATCATAAATGCGTGAAAAGACTATTTTGCCCCTCAATTTAACATTTATAAAATACGTAAAACACGTCAAGCTCA
Source organism: Chrysanthemum lavandulifolium (assembly GCA_022545495.1). NCBI lineage: Eukaryota > Viridiplantae > Streptophyta > Magnoliopsida > Asterales > Asteraceae > Chrysanthemum > Chrysanthemum lavandulifolium. Next base: position 140,146,753 of record CM040244.1, on the reverse strand, counting down.
TCAAATTACGTTTATAACCTAACTAGTAAATATGTAATTTGTACAAGACAAATGAAACCGTTACGCTTACGTATAAAACACATTGTACACGTCTATCGTTTCTTTCAATGGGCGAATTTTGTTTATTACACAAATGCATGACAAGCCCATTCATGTTGTAAACCAGCCTTTGTTTTCCCTTTGGACTTGGCCCATGTTGCCTTTTCTTTTGTTCGACAATGAAAATCCATATATCCCTTTTTCTCTTTCTCGGTTTATCGCTCACACAATTGAAGCACACCAAACCCTAATTCTCCTCAACCTAAAAAGTGACGGCAATGATGCTTATCCTCCATCCTATTCGAAAATCAAAACATCAAGGGTGTCCAACAGTTTGTGATCGAGGTGAGTTCAAAGGGTATCGTGGGTATTGGCTGGGTTGGTGGTGGGTGTTGGACTGCTTTGCTCGTGGAGTTGGCTAGGCAAAGAGGAGGTGTTGGTCATTGTCTTGGTCTCGTTCTCTTTTCCCCATCACGCACACTTCATAGGTAACAAATGACATCTACATCTCGTCCTTAATTCCTTTCGTTTCATATACATTCGTTGCTACCTTATTCCATGCGTATGAATATGTACCTAGGTATAACGTCACATAAAATGATGAGCATGGCAATATAAGATCAAGAAACATGGCTGTTACTTATAACAATAACTTTTAATTAAAATATAACTCATGTTCGTAAAGATGCCATGTTTTGTAGAATATATTAAATAATACTCATATTGATTTCTTGTAACTCACAAGTCAACAAAGCTGATAAAAAAACCAAAGCCCAAGAGCTTAAAAAGGCGATAGTATAAAATCCCATGTGAGGAGAATATAAATGTTATCATGCCTAATAAATTGAAACCCTAATTGGAATGTAACCTAAGTATAATTAATGGTCTAAACATGTGTTATGATGGCCTAATATGAACCCTAAAACTGGACAGCATCATATGTCAATTTGTGTGGGTTATAGATCGAAATTTATAAGTGCAATAATCTGGGTTTTTATTGGAAAACTTTATTTTATGTCTTAGTTAAGTTTTCCAAGTGGTTTGGTCGAATTTGGAGTTGTCTAAGTCGTATTTTTGAATTTTACAAGATCAAGTGTCAAAGCTGAAAGCGGGTGCGAAATTTAGTTGGATTGTTTGATTTTTAATTTTCAAACCATAAAGAATTGAGAGCTCTCCTTTTACAGGAGTGACATTTAGGATATAAATGAATTTCTGGGATTTTTGAGAATTTTTCCAAGGTGTCTAAACAGGTCCAATAAGCGTAAACTTTTAAGGTGTATTTTCTGACCACTTTCTGGGCAGGTCTGGACTTATGATTTTCCATAGGCCATTTGGCATAGAGATAGAACCCACCAATTTTTGGAGACTCTTTTAACTCATTTGGGAACCATTGGGATTTTGCTTGATTTCATTTGAGCTAAGTAAGTATTTTATAAAAATCGTTAAATTCTGGTCCAAATATGAGTTTAAGAAAATGAAAGATAAAACATGATATCAATAAGTAACACACTTACAAAGGCATAAGAAGCTTATAAAAGGAGCTAATAAGTATTATCTGAATCGTAATCCGTGTAGATTCATTGAAGAAGGCGTGGCGTCGTATCTTCGTGTTCGTTCATTCATTGCTTTTCCTCATTTGCGTTAAGGTGCGGATATTCGACCTTTTAGTAAAGGTTTTCTCATGATCTCCTTTTCTTCGTCATTTCTCTTATGCTTATTAGGATTCCCTATGCCATTGCTATGATTCCCTTACATTTATGTGAATCTCTGTTTGTCGAACTTACATTTGTTGAACCTTGCTATGTTTGAGTATGAATTTCGATTATGAACTTGATTATGAACATCGATTATGAACCTCGATTATGAGCGTATGATATGTGATTGTGATATGAACCTTTGATTTCGAACATTTGATATGAACCCTTTTCGATTTGTTTGATCGTTGCTTATCCGAAATCTACATTTATTGAACCATGAAACATCGATTTGAACTTATGATATGAAAACTACGATTTGTAAATCTGTTTGACCTTTATGATGAGTTATGATCGTGTCATTTATGACAATCTGTTTGACCTAAGTTAGTTTGACACCCGAGCCAATATTTCACTAGTCATGGGGTTCCATGTCCGTGTCGATGATGCACCGTGACATGACTCTAGGGCGATGAGTGATGTTACGCCACGCCCTTTCATTATCATTTTATTGATAGTATGGCCACTATCATGCTGTTGGGCGTATGGATGCATCCTAGATCGATCATTATCGATATGATTTGTACGGTGAATGATGTGGTGTGCAATCGCGTCTTCACAAATTCGGAAGCTAGCTACTCCATTTGTTATTGATGTCTCCTCATATTATATAAGGTATTCCAAGGTCACCCTCCGAATAAGAAAGTTACTTCTGATATGATATGTTCTGGGCTCGTGGTAGATAACTAAATTTGTATCTGTTATTTCTGTGTTAGATATTCTGTTTATGATTCCGTATTTGTCAATGTTTCCATTTACATACTGAATTATTATATGTTTATTGAATGTGTTTATGCTTTGACATGTTTATGTGACTACCGTTTGCCATGTTAGGATATGATTAATATGCTTAAATGTGATTCGCGTGATGTCATCTGATTATATGTTAGTTTACCATTATGTGACCTTGTTGATCTGTATGATGATTATGCTAGTGTATAATTGATTGTTCTGTAAGTTCATTATGTATAATTGTTCAGATAATTCGTGAACTTTGATTATCCGTTGGTGTTCGTATCTGCTTATGTTTGATCTGCCATGTTTAAATTTTGTCTATACTAAAGTTTGATCCGGGAAATGGTTTAACTTATGATATCGACTTGATAACTTGCTAATTGCTATGCTATGTCTTTTGCTTATTTAGTTATAGATTTCCTCATGTTTTCTATTTGTATGTGTATTTGCCACGTTTGATTGCTATTGTTCATTGCTACGATATTGGATAAGTGTGTTAAATGTAGATTAATTGACTTGTGTAAAGGACATGTTTACTTCTAGTAGTTTTTTACGCTAGCTTTGGTATTCGTTTGACTTATATGTACTTAAAGCACTGATTCATTAATTGCTGTTGATTATGATGTGCTTGATTTGTGTCATCAATATGCTATGTGTTTGTTCTTATTTGTTGTTTGTTCTTCCGGTTTACGTGTGTATACGTGTTTCCATGTAATCCTCGATGATTCATTATCCTCATTCTCGCGTGACTTCGTTATTCGTTTCTTTATTTCATTTCGTATTTGCTTTTTGTTTAGTTTTCGTTTTGTTATATCATTCCTTTGGGCTTTGTAAGCTCACCGCATTTTCTTTTCTGCGGCGGTGTTAAGCATTCAAGATGAGCTTATGGGATAGCTGATCCGGGTTGAGAGTAGAGGCGAGAGCAAGATTTGAAAATAGGGATCTTAGATTTATTTTGATTATTAAGTTATTTATATTTTCTTTTGTAAGTTTTGTAAAGGCTTCCGCTATTGTATAGTACTTAAGGTTCTGATATGAAACCGTATTTGTGATATCTTTATCCTTGTCGGGTTGGGGTGTTACATAAAGCATTTGGGACAATCCTAAAATGGAAGGCTTAAAAAATTATGTTAGGTCACTAGTTTTACCACACAAGCTTACTTAGAAAGAGAAGAGGCGGATGAACAATAAACAAACACACACACACGTTTAGACTTAGACGGTTACGCGTAGGATATGTGAGTGAAAGAGTAATATTGAACAACCAACCTTCATATGAAGGTTTACAAGAGTATTTATAGGAGGGAAGCTAGGGCAACACTCCTAGTTCCCATCCTTTCTCCTATGGGCTTGGGCCTAAGCTCATGGGCCTTCTACATAAGCTTAAGGCTAATAACAAATACAAAGGCCATAATTAACTACCTATTACATATAAGTAACTAACACTTGATTTAAGGTTTAGGAGTGATTCCAACAATCTCCCCTCCAGTGTTGGTGATGAAAACGTGAAGGCGTTGATGTAATAGTAGCTTTGGCGTCTTCGGACACTCTTCTTTCTTGTGAGAGGAATGCCTTGATTCGAACAATCTCCAAAGGTGTAGAGATAGTTGTCTTTGAGCAGTTATGCTTTGGCGTCATCTTTAACTTTGTTCTTTGATCATTGTTCTTTGTGATGAAAGTGATAGTATGTTGTTATGCGCATCAAACCGCCTCAGTTCCGCTTCGCCGCTAAAGTGTCTCCACGTCATTCTTCAACATGCTCACACGCTCTTTGACGTTGGAATTGATCTTGATGAAGTTCTTTAAGTCTTTAACTTTGTAGATTCTTTGATTTGACGAAGAATCATTCGATTATTGTGTTGCTTTTGGATAGAACTTCCATTAGTGATGATGTTGGCGTGAGCATGCGAAGAATCTGCACGATCATCCCGCTCAAGAGCTTCCATAAGAAAACATTTAAAGCGGTTAGTAATAAGCGGATTCCGCACTTACAGTTCGAACTTCGAGAGTGTTAACGACATAGTGTAAAAACACAACTATAATTCTTACAAGGGCCGTTCTGAGCTGGAGTCCCACAGTGAGATAACACGATGTACCAAGTACATCTGATTCTCGATGAGTCGAGGTATACCAAGCATCACCTCACGATCGTAGACCGTTTGAGACACACTAAGCGTAATCCACGGGAGTTACCGTGACCTGTTGTCGGTCATTAGAAGTTGACCACAGTAGGAGTTTCCATTCAATCACCGAGGATCACATATGTGAACCTCTCATAAATGTTCTCGACAGTTGCTAAGATCATGAAGGACTCGATAATGTACCACCGAAATTCTTATTGTTGAGCGTCAAGTGATAAAATGTCAAGTGTACCTAAGAGATCTTTTGATGAATCTCGTGGCTCTAGACTCAATAGTGCGTTTGGTTTTCTGAGCGGAGACTAGGAGAGGGTCTCTCTTCAATACCGGTGATCTCTAAGAGAAAGCCAATAGTTTACGTAGGGTTCCCCGTGAGAATGAAACAAGCTTCGTTGAGAGAAACTTGAGTGGCTAAGAAGGTTTAGTGCATGCGTCCTTTGGGTCCATGACGACTTTTAATCTTCAATACCGGCGTCACTAAGTGACAACCAAGTAGTATATGAATTGAACCCGATTATGCGCCCTAAGTTGAATAATTTTGAGGGCTATTTCTTTTCACCCTTTTCTTTGCATTTCTTTTAATTCTTCAACTCCTTCTTTCTCCGATTCTCATCTTCTCCTTTTTATAATCATACCTAAGGAATTCTAAGTACTAACTATTTGTGATGTCCTTGGGTAGATCCCTCCGACTCTGGCGGATCATAGACAGTTATTCCTAACTTTAGTCACCTTATCACTCCATGACTAACCTATGTTGCCATAAAACCAATTTTCAAGAAAGTCTCTCAAAGGGTTTGTAAATGAAAACATGTTTGAACCATCGTGAGAGTTTTATCTTTTAGCGTAAATACTCCCTTCCACATGTGCTTTAGAGTTTTGACGGAAATCAGACCGTGTGGGAAGAGCGCGCACTTTTGAATTGATCAACTCAAGATAGACACTCCCGCGAGACACGGTTCGTTGCATAGTTAAAGAGTTACATTGTCGACTTTTAGGTGACAACTAGCTCTAATTACTACCTTGAAGGTGTAGACAAACCTCGAAGGTTGTCATACCCGTCGAGTTCATGTCTACCAAGAGTTTCTCGAATGGTACTTTCTACTCGGACAAGTCCTGCGAGACACGTTTACATTACTAGCGAACTAGCTTGAAATTATTACCCGTCCAGGACAAGTCTTTTCGAGTTACTAACAGTTTAGTACCGTCAATTCGTTGGTTAAGTCTATTACACAAAGATTCATTTGCATTTACACAACATATTTCTAATCACAAAATTTTCTCCCCCTCAAAAATGGCATATAAAATGTTATTTTTTGAAAAGTTGAGAATAAATATGACCATTTCGAGTGTTGCGGGAAGATGACCACTATGAACAATTTGTGAACAAAGTTTGAATTCAAATACCCCCCCTCAACAAGTGATATAAACGGTTGAGGTTTGAAAAACTTACGGGGAAGTACTTGTTCTTTTAAGCAAAACCTTGAAAATAGAAAGGTTTGATAGGTTTTACTCAAAAGTAAGAAGCTTTCGCTCCTTTTATAAGGATTGAGGCAGAAGCGTACCACGGGGTCCTTTCTTGACAATTCACGGTTGTACATCATTATGTGTGCACAAGCCATTGACATATTTAATCACACATCCAAATTTATAATGAAAGAAGCGGTTCAAGGGTACCCGAAGTCCGAGTGATGTTGCCGAGTGCGAGCAGGCGTTGATAGCGGTGATGTTAATCCGGGTCGACCACCAACAAAGCTTTCCAATGTTCGAGGCGATCCTTCTATACGACCTTTCATCAATCGTTTTGATGATCCTCCTCACATCCTTCGATCCACGAGAATTCCATCGCCTAGGAGACCCAATCTTTTGTCGTATATCCTTCAACCTATAAGCCAATCATCCTAACCATCTTCAAAGTGTGATCCCCAAACTTGTGAAGATCACTACACGCCATTAAGCAATTTCGTTGAAGTTCACTGCGTAAACGACGCGAATGGTTTCTTGATGAGTGTATATTGTGAGAGTGGTTGACGTCGGGAAGATCAGGCGAGGTGGAGTGAAGTTAACACGAGTCCGATATGATTCAAGCGCAAGTTGGAGATCTTCTACACGTTCTTTGATGACTATGCGTCGATGAAGATGAGCGGTGACTTGATGAATTCACGTTGTACTTGGTTGAAAATTGTCTCATGCGACCACCGTACTTTGGCAAGGTACATGTCTTCAATGTCGTTGATAGACAAATTCTCAAAGTCGACTTGAGAGAATGCATAATCCCATTCATCTTGCCTTTTGACCACAATCTTCTTGAGAAAAGTGTAGTCCCATTTGGTCGAAAGATCAACGTGTTTGATGGCAACGATATCCTTAGTCTTGAACACCGCATGTTGAGACTTCAACTGGCGACACAGATAGATTCTTGATGTTCCGCCAATGATGAATCCGTACATTGCATCTCGGTCGTATGCTTCCACTTTGTTAGAGAACAAGTGATTAGCTCTTTCCTCGATAGCTATGCGGTTTGAGTATATGGTCTTTGGGAATGGAAGTGTCAAAGACGTATTTCCTTGATCCATCACCACCGTGTAGAAGAAATTCCAAGTCTTTGTTGAAGAAATATCTGAATGGAATCCTAGGTTCATCTGGTTGGCCGATCGTTGGTAGTGGTTTAGACCATCGGTGTAGTATGGAGGGTTGTCCCGTTTGGTGAAGTCGATGTTTGCTTCGGGTTGAGCCAATCCATGTTGTTAGACATAGCTCGAGCAATGTTTTCAAGGTGATATTCGACCTCGATGGCACTTTCGAGCTATCTTTCCACGGTTGAAAAGCTTCATTCTTGATTCGCCTCAACTCGGATTTCGTCATCTTCTTCACATGGAACTTTTCTTGCGAGAATCTTAGCATGCTCCAATGTATTACCGCTCTACCGGATCTTGACCTTCTTGAGGTGGGAGTGGAATTGACAAGTGTAGAAAACCATTCAAATTCTGTGTTGTATCTTCATCTAGCCATGATACGACGTCGACCACGGGCGCCTTCTTCTTCTTTTGTTTTGGCCTAGATGAGGATTACGGTTTCTTAACTTGTTTGGGAGAGGTGGGTTGTTGTAGGGCTCACGGACTTCCTCATCGTCACCACCCATATACTCAAAGTGATCACCGGTTTTCTAAGTCTCGGGTGGTAATTCGAAGAATCTCGAGGTTTATCGATGAAGATGGAGGAGAAGATCTTTGTTGAGTAGGAGTCCGTTGTGGTGGAGGTTGCATCGAGTCTTGAATGAGGATGATACATCATACTTCTTTGTGCGTTTGGGCTCTTTATCCTTATCCCGATCTTTGTCTTCATCATCTCTTGAGCGTTTGGGCCTATGACTTCTTCTCGGAATGAGGACACGAGTTGGTATTCGGTGAGAGCTTCAAACAGTTTAGCCGTGTGAGGCAAACGTTGCAGGCGTTCGACATTTGTGCTACTATCCGGTTCACAAATTCATCATCCGAGAAGATTGTAGATTCAAGCTGGATTGATGCTTAAATTCATCGGAGTTGATTTCATGGCTTGTTTGGCTAGATGCAAGAGATTTGGATACGGTTATGCGGTATACATCTCCTTTGTCGCTTTTGGAACGACCTCCATAAGGAAGCGGTGAGAGTATCCTTTGATCATTTCGTCCATTTTCCTTGAAGATCATCTTTCATGAGCTTCGGACATACTCCTTTCATCTTGCATCTTGTCGAGATCATCATGAATATATTGTTCGATCGAGATAGAAATTCATCTTCACAGAGGATGTCTTTCTTTTCGACTTGTTTGACATTCCCAATTCTTTTATGAGCATGAGATATCCAAGATCGAGTTGGCTTCTTCACCGATTTGGATGTAGATTTTGTTGATCTTTTAGATGGTGGTGGTAAAGAGTGGGATGAAGAATCGATGATGAGGAGACATGAGGAGGCTTGGGGTCCTTAGGGGTTCAAGTTTCCTCCTTAGACATGGCCTTGTCATCGATCTTTGTTTCATCACGGTATTTCCTCGGTCTTTTCTTTTCTTTGGTTCCTCAATCTCATAATCAATAGAATCTTCCAAAAGTTGTTGTTGTTGCGGAAGAGTGGTGGCACCAGCTCCTTATCGGGTCGATTAACCGCATCGGAGATGGTTTAGAGTGGGCGCACCACTTGAACCTCTAGGGCCACCCATTTGATCCTTTGCAAATTCTTTAGCCTTTTGAAGGTGTCTAACGATTTTAAACTTCTTCACGTATGAAATATCCAGTTGCTCTTCATCACTTTCGAGCTTTCTTCATATGGCACAAGTCTGATTCTTTCCTTTTCCTAGGTCATTTGGAGGACTAGGAGGTTTTGCTCTTGAGGAGGTCGTTCGGTTGCTGATTCGAGTAGTGAACCTCCTCAAATCGATTGTGTATCTTGAGCTTTCGTCCAGTAGCTTTCTTGGTGGTTCGGTGTAGGAATAGACGACTTCGAGAGGGAACTTTCTTCTTAGGAGCGGGTTTCTCTTTGGGATATTCCTTTGACTCTCTGTGCTTCTTGCACTTCCAAAGACTTCTCTTACGGTTCTCCGGTAGGTGTTCCGAAGGTTTTCATCGAGATGACCAACTTTGCCTTCTCTTACGCTGCCGATACCTTTTATGCGTTTCAAGCTTCTTGATTTCGTTAGTCGATGGGTGATCGGGTAACCTGACACCTGTTTCTTTGTTGACGATTCCTTGATTACGGTCGATAGGGTAGGCTCGATCAACATGTCGTGATTATGCGGGTCATTGAGCCTCTGTGGAATATCGAGATTAAGTCCAAGTGCTCTGGATCAACAATTTTGTGTATCGACATAGGGAATCTTTGAGCCAAGTTTCTTGTGAAATGACATCATATCTTCCCATACTTGAAGGCTTCAATTTCGATGTCCTTTTGTTGATTAATGACCAGAAGATTTGTAGTTCCATGAGCTTGGGATGCTCATAGCCACTATCACGACCAGAGACCGATTTGGTGATGATGATGTAGAGGGTTCTCCACGGTTGAGGAATGTTCTTATGCTCCACATGAGAATGCTTAGAGATAATTCCTGAAGCTTCATCATAGCCAATATCAAGCAAGAATTGTAGAATTGTCTCCTCAGTAGGTGTGGCAAAGAAGTCGGTTGGCTCGATGTTAGGAATGAGAAGAACAGCCCGTAAGTCCGCATGAGTGATGGTGACTTGTTTGTGATTGGCGTCATTGTCACCGCACTTTGACCTTTGATCCTCGCATGGGTTCCGAGCTGTTGCATGTAGATCTCCATCTTGAGCGAGTGTGAGCATGTTACGGTAGGGATGATTCTTTAGAACATCCACAACAATCAAGCGGGAAGATTACGAGCATGTGAGGGTTTCAAAGTCAACCCTAGGTTGTTCTTTCCAATCTTTCTAGGATAGTCATTAGGTAAGATGTCGAGAATTGTGAGAATTTCGGTGCATCCACATTCATTTGAGCGACCATGTCGTGATCGAAATAACATTAGCCAAAAGAACCAACATATCGAAAGACATAATGTTAGTCAACGAAGGTTTTATTGTCTAATTATTGAATATCTGATGTCAAAGATTGTTCTGAGTCCAAAGTTACTTGTTTGTTCAATAGTCCAATGTCGTCGTGATAAGTTTCGTGAGTTAGTTAACTTTAAGTTTTAAAGTTTATATTATCACTTATTTAACACAACATATTAAACGATTAAGTTTATTGGTGACATTATTGGTTTCGTGACGTTATGATTCATTTATTTACAAGTTTGTACACGTAACAATTCATAATGAAGGTCAATCAAGGCTTAGGCGTAGGTTTGGCAAAGTTACGCGTAAACAAGAGTGATATCGCGCGAGACGAAAGCTTAAGCGTGGGATCTAACTACGCGTAAGAAATGTTACAGCGTGGGAAAAGGGATCTTATGCGTGGGAGCTTACGGCGTGGGCGTATAAAGACCTACGCGTAAGGCTTACTCGTAAGAGTAGACCTTATGCGTGAGGTCATTCACACGCATATCCTTCACGGGATACGCGTGGTCCCATTGTAGAACCTTACGCGTAAAAGTTACGCGTAGGATTTCTCTTACGCATAACTGTCTACGCGTAAGGTAATCCTTATGCGTAGAGTAACAATCAACCTTGATTATGAATTTTTATGCGTAACAAGCCTGAAATAAGATCATCATATCATCAATCTTAACATATATATTCATTTTACAACAAATCATGGCATGAAAGATTATTAAATGTTTTACGCGTAAGTCAAAACCCTAAAGTTTATGATTTACGCATAAGATTTCTAGCCATAGGAATTGCACCATAGTGTTTACGGAGTTATAAGATGCATATATAGTATGTTTATCCAAGTTTTAACATCAAAATGTCAAGAATCAAAAGTACCCAACCCGTATGAATATAAACCCTAACTTCCATTGTGATTCATTTGAGTTTCGGGTAAAATCTGGGTTTAGATATGTTCAATTCAACTTGAATAGCACCTCATACAACAATCTTTATCACCAAAAACATTCTTATTTGAAAATACCCAAAACAACTCAAGAACCTAATTTTGAAAATGAGTCAATTCGTGTTTCGGGTGGATTTTGAGGATAAAAGAAGTATCATTGAAGTTATTTAAACATTTTGGCACACTCGTTTTAACCCCAAACACACACCAATGATTGTGTGTTCTTGTGCTTACGCGTAAGCCACAAAAGTCACAATATCTCATGATTGAACCGTTGGATTCATGAAAGATTTAAAACCTTTGTTTAAAAACTTGTTATAAACACAAAAACACTTACAAATTGATGATCCAAAACACAGATTTCTTGAATGATTCTTAGGCGTAGGATGTTTTTAGGTGTTAGTAATAAATGTGAAGAATAAGTTAGGTGGAGATGTTTTTATTAAAATGACTTTGAGATTTTGGCAGTTTTAGTCCCTTCACCTTTTCCTTTTTCATCCAATGCCATTTAGCTTCCATTTTGGTTATCAAACAAAGATTTTAAGAAAGAAACTTGATGACACTCCCCCTCGACTTAATAAATGATGAAAGGTTATAAATTTTAGTCCGAGGAGTGTCAGTTTAACCAGAAAATTTTACCACCATTGATAAAAGAAACAACCGGGATAATATAACATGCAAGTACACGGATGTTTTGAAGCAGTTAAGTGATAATTTTCTCCCCTCAACACTTGATCGTAAAAATCTTGAATTTTGAAAGATTAAAGTGTTGACGAAAGAAATGTACTTGCCATGTTAAAAGAAAATGAGAATAGAAGAATATTTTTGTTGTTTTATCAGGTTTTATATTTTTGTATTTTGTTTTTGAAAAATTATTTACAAAAGATATTTTGGTGTTTGACAGGTTTTTAAGACTGTTTTAAGAGGTCATCCAATTCCTCTTGTGTCAAACACCTCATACCAATCCGGTGGACTAACTTATTAAACCTAGCGGGAGGCAAGGCTTTGGTGAGTAGATCGCCAATTGGTATTCGCACTCCATGGTATAATTCAACTGCACATTCCGCGTGGTCCTTGATGAAATGATAGCGTAGATCGATGTGCTTTGATTTCGAGTGTTGAAGCGAGTTGCACGAGATCGCAATGGCACTCCGATTGTCGCGAGACATCGGGATTACATCAAACACGTAACCATAGTCTTTGAGTTGTGTTCTCATCCAGATGACTTGAGCACAACATGCGGACATGGCTACATATTCGCCTCGGTTGATGACGGTGATGTACAATCCTGCTTTGATTTCCAAGACACCGGTTTATCACCAAGAAATTGTAGTGCTCTGAAGTACTTTTCCTTGAGTCTAAGCATCCTGCGTGGTCGGCGTCAAAAGCGATTAGTTCAAAACCGAATCCTTCGGATACGGATCCCCAAGTTAATGGTTCCTTGATGTATCTGGAGGATTCTTTTAGCCTTAGAGAGGTGGGTTTCGGTTGGTCGCGATCGATAACGGGAGCATAGATAAGCGGCAAAGAAAATATCAGGTCGCTAGTCGTTAGATACATGAGAGACCCAATAATACTTGGTATTTGGTAGGGTCAACTAATTTTCCATGTAAATCGTCTAGCTTCACGGTATCGGTCATTGGTGTGGCATTAGTATCACGGTTTTCATTCCAAATTTGTTTAACAATTCAAGGGCATATTTGGATGACTCAAGAAAATACCACGAGGTGATTGATGAACTTGTAATCCTAGAAAGAACGTAAGTTCACCCATTATGGACATTTCAAAATTTTCTTCATTAGTTTTGCAAAAGCGATTGAAAACTTTTATGTGTTGACCCAAAATGATGTCATCCACGTAAATTTGAACAATTAAGATATGTGCCCGTGATATTGTATAAAAGAGTTGGGTCAACCGATCCTTTGGTGAAATTATTAGCAATGAGGAAAGATGATAGCTTATCGTACCATGCCGGGGCTTGTTTGAGACCATAAAGAGCTTTGTTCAATTTGTAGACATGGTTCGGGAACTCGGATCAACGAATCCTTCGGGTTGGTGACATAAACCGTTTCTTCGGATGTCCGTTGAGAAACGCAGGTTTGACATCCATCCGAAAGACGTCATATTCATATGAGCCATGAACGAGAAATATCGAACGACCTCAAGGCGAGCAACCGGAGCAAAAGATTCTTCAAAGTCTATTCCTCTTCCCGACGATAACCCTTAGCAACTAGGCGTGACTTGTTTCGGATTACGTTCCTTGACATCAATTTGTTTTCCAAATCCATTTGAGACCAATGGCGTAGACCCTGTTGGTCTTTCAACCAGTTCCATACTTCAAGGCGTTTGAATTGGTTGAGTTCTTCTTGCATGGATTCAATCCAGTTGTCTTTTGCCATTGCGTCTTTAATGTTTTTAGGCTCGGTTAGCGACGGTGAGTGCATAAATGCAATGATCACCATCTGTGTGAAGACGTTGTCTCGTAACGATTGGTTGATTCGGGTTGCAAATAATATTTGCGGAGGATGGTCTTTTGTCCAACGATGTGTAGGGTTGATGTTGGTATACATTGTGCGATTCGAGGATTCAAATGGTTTGTTGATGATTCGCGACATCGGTGCAGCGATGTCATTAGCAAACGGGTTAAAGAACATTTGGATCAAAATCTGCGGTGGGGTACTTCATTAAGAATATCATCACCGGTTCATCATTGTTGGAAGCGGTTTGTTCAAGCTGTTGTGGTGGAGTCAATGGTGGTGTACGCAACATTAGTTGTTGTAGTGGGTGTATCGGTATAAAGTATTATCGGGTTGAGCGGTGAAGCAATGGATACACACAGAGCACGTTCATCAATATAAATCCTTTGAGCAGTGAGCAAACAACCTTTCCATTTGTTGTGGTGGTGGGGGCTTTGTTCGGTGATGATGGGGTTGAGGAAGTTTAAGCGGTTGTGACGGGTTCTAAGTATTATACTCGAAGCCATTTAGTAAGTTCATCAAAATGAGCATGAATCGTTTCCATCACTGTTTTGTCGACGATTCGGATCCGGTAACCTTTAGAATTCTCACAATATCAATAAAGACCCAATGTCGACTTTGGCTTTGAGCTTTCCAAAATCATCACGATCATTATTCGGATAGCAAAGGGATCCAAATACATGAAAGTGTTTGAGATTCGGTTTATGGTTGTGGACAAGCTCGAAAGGTGTTTTGTTGTGTCGTTTGTGATCATAGAACGGTTTGAGTATAGCATGCGATGAATCGACACGCCCACAAGTAATCTGGAAGTTTAGCATTGATTAACATTGTTCTTGCGACTTCACTAACGTTCGGTTTCGTCTTTCAACAACTCCGTTTTGTTACGGTGTACGTGCAATAGATGTTTGATCTTTGAATTCCACTTTCACGAGAATTCACGAAGGGTTTGGTTAACAAATCCGGTTCCTTTGTCTGCTCGATTAGTCGGCGGTGTTGCGGGTGAACACAGTATTTTCGTGAAAGGTGATGATCATTTGTGGAGCTTGGTCTTTGCTTGAAGAAAGTAGACCCAAGTCCATCGTGAGTAGTCATCAACAATTACTAAGATGTAGCGTTTGCCATTGATCGTTTGCCGCGCGATCGGGCCACACAATCCATGTGAAGAAGATGAAGCACATCTTTGAGGCGTGTTCCACCTTTGAAGGAAAATGAGCACGAGTGCTTTTCCCTTGTTCACAGGTGAGCAAAGGTGATCTTTGAATCTTAGGAATCGTGGGAGTCCTTCAACTAGTTTGTGTCGAGCAAGGTTGGTGATGGTTTGAAAGTTTAGATGTGAGAGGCAGCGGTGCCATAGCCGGATTTTGTTGATGTTGCCTTTGAAAGTAAGCGGATGGGAGATGAAGCAACCATGTCTTGCATAGAGATAGTGTAGAGACTAGAATTACGCGAGCGGACATAAGGTCATTTCCTTGTAGATCACGAATGAAACAAGTTTTCTCCGGAAAGCAACCTCCAAATCTCCATCACAAAACCGACCTCTCGAAAGCAGTTGTGACCGAGGCCTTCCACATAGTAAACCCTGGCGATTTCGATGTTCCCATTGATATAGTCTCCGTAGCCCATGATAGGCTGCTGAGTGATCTTTCCGAATCGGCGGTGCCAATGAACTTTGCAATAAAGTTTGATAACGATTCTGATTTGCTGTCATGTGTCGGGAACATCCATGTTCTAAAGTTTTGAGGTCGACCATGAAAATATCAAAATATCTAAAATTTTGCGATTTTCGGGTTTTGAGTTACTTCTTCGATGGAAGGTAAGGACCATAAATTTGTGCATAATCGGTTGAGGATTAACATTAGAAGACTCGGTGTTTTGATGATAACCCTTGGTGTGTTAGAAGAATCCGTTGGTGTGACAAAAGTGACCGGTTTGAATAATTAAAAGGTTTGTTGTAAACAACGGTTTTAATTTGACCGACTCGTCTTCGCATCTAATTCCTCTTGACGATGATATTCAACAACACTCATAATGAAATTATCAATTTTATATTACACCTTTGGAAACTTCGAGTTTGGTTTGAATGTTTTGGTTGAAAGCTTTGGTTTGTAGTCGGCAAGATTTGGTCCATATCCTTTTGGATCGGGTTTTAAGGTAAACTTTTCAATAGCGATTCTTGACTCACCATGTTTGTAAACATGTTTTAAACTCTTTAAGTTTGCGTTGCAAGCGATAATTTCTTCAAGATGATTATCTATTCGGTTCGTGGAATGCTTTTTGTATGCAGAGAGCTGTTTTGACAATTTAACAACTCGACCTTAGCTTTTTGATTTTCCAAGGTGAGGCGTTAATTTGCTTTTTATGTTCATGTTTGATTGTTCTATCTCGACAATAAAGCATTCTTGAGCGGCTAGATCACGATCATCGTCTCTAAATATTTTTCGTTTTGATGAGATTTAGTAAAGGCTGCTTCAAAACCTTTTCACGTTTTCTTGAGTTTTGAAAAAGTTGAGTTGCTTTTGTAAACATTCAAAATCCTTGGTTAACGATGCATTTTACTTTTTAAGGTTTTATTTAATGCACAACATTCTTCAATTTGGGATTGTTGCTCTTTAAGTAAGAGAGCAAGATGCGGATGAGGCAAAGTTGGCTTGTTCAACGAAGTCACAACATGATCATTATTTAGATCCTCAAGTATAACCACGGAGTCAATTTGATTATCAAAGGAAACCTTAAGGTCATCTTGATCGTCAAATGTAACTCTGGTCTATTTGAAAATCGTCGGAATGAGATGTAAATGACTCATTTTGAACATTCGAGCCTTGCCGGATTCGAGATGTTGGCGAGATATTAGATCGAGATAAATATGGTTTGTTCGAATTACACGAGACAAGCCATCGGTGTCATACTTTGGGCTGTGTCACTCATGTGTAACTCATGCATATTAGCCATCATCATTTGAGTCGCATTTGCCATAAAACTACGTTCTTTATGCGTGAGAGATCCTGACTTCATCCTTAAGAGCCAAAGAAGAGCCTCTTTGAAATAAGCACGCCCTAGTTCTCGGCTTTGGACATGCATTAGCGGTGTCCTTCTCATTGCGGTTGTAGCATCTTAGACCATTCAACCCATTCCGAGCATTTCCTGTTCCACCTGGAGCTCTGTTGTTATTCGACCCATAGCATTAAACCCTTGACCACCGCCCATCGACGACCATAACCACGATTCGAACTTCAACTCGTCCATTGTTTACAACTGATTTCGTGTGCTAGATGAGAGCGAATCGATTGTTGGATTTGTTGGTATAACGACAAAAGCATTAGCAATCATAACAAATCCTTGTTGCAATGCTTGAGCGGATCGATGTCCTCATTAGCTTCACGACAATTGGTTGAGCATTGTTGTTGTTGTATTGAACCAATTGATTTTGTTGAGATTGTAGCTGTGAATGATCGTTTTGTGTGAGAGGCGAGTTGGTTGAGTTGCTTGTTGAGGAGGATAACTTTGTTGAGCATATAAGGCAAGTTGTTGATTTTCGGATGTGTGGGTGGAGCAATTTGAGCACGGAGAATCCTTTCGATCAACTTCCTTTTCATGAGGCTTCAAGTAATCGTACAACAATCCATATGTAGAATGATGCATATTCTTCGCAGCGGAGAAAAATGACATACTTCTCCCATTCGGGACCAAGACTACTCAGAACTTAGTATTCATGCAATTCTTGGCATGATGATGTTGTGTTTATCCAAATCATTAATGATGTCCGAAAATCGATGATGATATGACTCTAGTGTCTCTCCGGGTTCAATCATGAAGTGTTCATAAGCCAAGTAAATTTTGGATTCCAAATCCTCCCGATTGAGTCTGATCCTTCCATAAGAAGGCGAATATGATCCGCATTTTACATGCGGTTTTTGAGCATCAACACTACGAAGAATTGGGTTTGGTAATCCTAAGAGGATATATTCCATTGCAAGCTCATCGCTTCATAGTGTAGAAGTTCTTGAGGATTCAAGTCCTGCTTGATAGTAATGTTCGTTTGTTCATCTCTTGGTGGAATAGCATTTGGATCTCCGGTACAATGATGAATGAGGCATCTCAAATGGACCTTCAAGATAACCTTCTTTAAGAACTTTCCATGTTGCTTCTTGGATCACAAAACCTAAAGAACCTTATCACCCATTGATCGTAGTTTCTGGAGTGAGCATTGGAGGTCTATCAAGTGATCCAACCTCATGAATTGATTGTTGGTCGCTTAAAGCTTCACACATCTTTGCAAGCCAAGTTGGTTCCTTCATAGTGTTCCTTGATGGATGTTGATTGAAGTCATTTGTGTAGGGTTGAGCTTGAAGACTTGGCGGTGTTTGAACCATTTGTGGTGGAGGAATTGCTCCAAGTTGTGGAGTATGTTGTTGATTAAATTGTTGTTGATAAATTGCTTGTTGTTGATTCCATTGTTGATGTTGTGGACTTAGTTGTTGTTGTCGTTGAGAATAAGTGTAAGGGAAATAGTTAGAGTATGGTGGTTGTGACATGTTGAAAACTTGTGTTGGTAAAAATGGAACTTTGTAGTCGAATGAACCTTTGTTGATGAAGTGTCCTTAGGCGTAGAAATCACAAGAAACCAAGTGGAACTTATGCGTAAAAACACCAAAGTTACGCGTAACAAAGAGAGTTCGCGTAGTTTTAGCTTCTGCGTAAGTATGGAAAAGACTCTAAAGTTAGGCGTGACACAAAGTTAGGCGTGGGATTACCTTATCGTAAGACTAGGCTTAGGCGTAGATGAATCTTATGCGTGGGATTTCTATCGTAAGCTTTATGCTTATCGCGTAAGATTAGATTTTGCCCAAATGATCTTTTACACTATCACGTGCAAAAGATATCCAAAGTCGACATATTTTCGGGCTTATCCAAGCAAGAAAACACGGAGTAAACCACGAGCGAAGATCGAGCCACGGATAAAGTTACGCGTAAGATTAGGGTTTTGATACGCGTAATCTTACTCGTAAAATGATTATGCCCAAATTTGTTTCTAAACAGATTTTTGTTATGGAATAGCGTTAAAGGTACCAAAATAACACAAAAGTGTGAACCTTGATGAACCAAAACAACTAAGCGGGTTCTGCGTGAAACGATACCCACGAACAAAACAAGCATAAAACTTAGATCCACGCGTAAAGGTTGAAACTTTTGCCAAAAACAAGTATTTTAACACCTTAAAGCGTTGAAAGTACAAGAATCTTGGATTAAAAGTGTAAAAACAAGTTTTAAGCGAACCAAAGTAGTATGTTATTCTACGCGTGGGACCAAAACCCACTTCAAGAAATAACGATTCACCCGACTAGTTAGGCGATTGATACCTTTGTTAGGTCACTAGTTTTACCACACAAGCTTACTTAGAAAGAAGAGGCGGATGAACAATAAACAAACACACACACATTTAGACTTAGGCGGTTCTACGCGTGGGATATGTGGTGAAAGAGTAATATTGAACAACCAACCTTGAATGAAGGTTTACAAGAGTATTTATGGGAGGAAGCTAGGCAACACTCTGGTTCCCATCCTTTCTCCTATGGGCTGGGCTGGGCTCGTGGGCGCCTACATGCTTAAGGCTAATAACAAACATAAAGGCCATAATTAACTACCTATTACATATAAGTAACTAACACTTGATTTAAGGTTTAGGAGTGATTCCAACAAATTAAGATTCAACACTTGCTTATAATGGAAAATTTTAATAAGTACATATATAATAGCATTGGTTGCAACATTTTAAAGCACTTTTTATAGACATGTTTAAAAAAAAAATACAAAGTAATTTAATATAAGAAAAAAAAAACATCTATAACAATAATTACCTAATAAATGTTATTTTTAAAGTACCCCTAATATGAAAAATACTTGTTAGTTGTTATTATACATATAGTACAAACTAATAAAACACACAAAGCTTAACACAATTTATATGTAAACAAGTTGATGGTACATGTGGTTTTAAAACCAGATCAGACCAACGAGTTCAATCGGGAATCGGAGTCACCACCGGTGTGCTAGCCCATAAATGTCGTCCAAAAATGATATTATTAAATAAATAGAGTTTCAAATGCATACTAAATAATAATGTTCAAAAAATATTATTAAATCGCAAGAGTTCCTCGAGAACTAACATATACACCTTTTATAAACTTTTTGATAAAACTTACCCTAAAAACTAAAAACTTTGTTTTATAAAAATCGAACGATTTTTTCATAGCAAAAAAATGCAAAGGTGCAAAGTGCTAATTATATATTTAATATTTATTATGTATATTTGTATAATAGTTATTATACTTTTTAAAGTACTCACATAACTTCTTGAATATTCAGTTTTTCTTTATCTTTATAAGTAATATTTTACTTGTATCATCCATCTACGTGGGATAACAAACATTGTTTTTCGAGAACTAATATTTCTTGTATAATGTAAGTGATTTTTTAAATTCGCTATGATGTTATTATTTAATAATAAATTGCGACTATCAGCCATTGTAAACTACTTTAATCTCATACATCTACAATATACCAGCTACCAAATCAGTATTGTCACAATATCACGTGGATAATCTACAATTTTTATATGAAAATATTGTTATTGCATAAAATTATTCAAAACTGAAACTGTCGTCATCCGTATATCTATTATATCGTAAAATATAAAACTAAAAAAATTTCGCTGAATATTTTAATTGCATGGTGCCCTCCGCTGCAACACGTGAATACCCTGCTAATAAATATTAATTACCTAAGAATAATAAATAACTAATTTAATAGATAACAAAATATGAACATTGATAATTTGATAGCTATTTTATTTAATAAAACAATAAATATTCAAAACAAAACAAATACAAAAGTACATTGATAATTTAGTCCACTTATTTTTTAAAAAAATGTACATTCAATTTATTAACACTAAAATGTTTTTCGATTTACGTAAAGATGAAGTCAAACGAAAGACAAGATGCGTGATTAATCGGAAATTTCGCAATTTTTTAATAGAGTAACAAACTCGTAACAAACACTCTTAAAACAATTGTTTAAATTATTTTTTTTAACTGATTCGGTGATTTTTACCGATTCGGCCGATTTTGACCGATTCGTATTAACAACAAATTTTTAAGGCGATTTTTGACCGAATCGCGAAAAGGACGTCCGAGCCGCATATTTTATTTAAAAAATGTATTTTTATGAGTCCGAACATCCTTTTTCGTGGGTCCCGCGTCGTTTTTGTGGGGCACATTTTAGAAAAACCATTGTTTAAAATACCCAAAGCCACGACTGCAGGAGCCAAACAGGAATGGCTTCTGCATACGCATTCCTCTCCACCACATCCACACACACATCTCCATCACTCCATCTCCGTACTCCATCTCCCAAACGCCCCCTAATCTCCCATCGCAACAATTTCCACGTCATCACTTCTCATCACTCATCACCAACCACAACCGTTAAGAAGCTTCTAGATTCATTTTTTGTTGTATTAACTTCAGTAGCTATATCTGTATCTGTATTTATTGTAAATGATCTCGATTTAACTGCCAACGCTTTCGTCGTTACGCCTTCGAAGAAGCTGCAGACGGATGAGCTCGCCACTGTTCGCCTTTTTCAGGAGAATACTCCTTCTGTTGTTTATATCACTAATTTAGCTGCTAGGTAGTTCATTTTTTAATAATTGACTAATTGTGATGATTGCTGATTGATATCAATAATTTAGCGTTTTATAAGTACTCAGTTAAATACGTACTAGATGATTCGATATGATTTTGCCTAGATCACTGAATTAATGTAATGAAATGATTACTGAATTAGATTGTTAGAGTTAGTTAACTTAGTGTTTTATAAGTACTCTGTTACATCATTTTCTATGGAATGATATTTAAATTTAGTGCTTAACTGTGATGATGATTGATCTATTTTGTGACAGTTAGTGAATACTTATGTAGAAATGATTGACATAGTTAGAGTTAGTTATGGGATATGATAGTTAGCATGTAGTTATACTTTTTGTGGATGTTTGTTTCGGCTTATATAGCAGGCTTATGGCTTATCTGGTTTTGGCTTATGTTTCATAAGCTCACTTTTTGTGGCTTATTTTGAAGCTTTTCGGTTTATATAAGCTTATTATGACATGCTAAGCTTATATAAGCTGAAAAGTTTCTAAATAAGCCACAAAAATTGAGCTTATGAAACATAAGCAAACAGATAAACCATCAATCCCTTATAATATAAGCTAAAGCGAATACCTATAGTATTAATTATATATATTATCCCAAAATGAAAAGGATGTATGCCTTTAGGAGTATTTTAATTCTTGTTAGATCCTTTTGTGCAGCGGTATGAATAATAGTGTTAGCTTATATGCAAAATTGTGATGATCGGTCTAATTTTGTATAGAGCATTTGCTTTTGTAGAAATGATTGCTGATTGATATTGTGAGAGTTTGTTAGGATAGTTAGTTCTACTTCTGATGATTGGTAAAATGGTGTAGATTGCTTGCAATTTGTGATAGAAATGATTGCTAATGGATGTTTGTAGAGTTGGTTAGGTTAGGTAGTTAAGTTTGTTACTAGGTAATTTAATTACTGTTAGATCCTTTTGTAGGGAATGATAGTGTTCATTTAAATGCTTAGTAGTGATGATCGATCTAATTATAGATCATTGAATAGATATGAAGAAATGATGGCTAATAGATATTGTTGGAGCTAGATAAGTTTGTAGTCATAACATACATTTGTTAAGGTTCTTATGCTTAGTATAAATATGTATATGGTTATCTCTGTAAGTCATAACATATAGATGTAGCAGTAGGCATTTATTTATCAATTGTCGCGTTAGTTGTTACTCCATCGTGTTAGTCACGCAAGTAAAGTTTGTTTGTAATTAGTTGACCTCGTTCTGTTTAATACTAAAATATCACGAAATGATGTGCTCAGTTTAAATGCATATAATTGTGATGTTTGAACTCATGCATATAAAATTTGGAGTGTGTGATAGCTTTTATTGGATCACTGGATTGAAATTATTATTACTGGATATTGTTAGAGTTTGTTATGACTGTAGGTTTTCCTACCATGTAGTTAGGTTCTTATGCTTAGTGTAAATATGTGTATGATTATCTTTCTAAGTCATAACATATACATATAGCAGTAGATATGATGCTAAGTTGCTAATGGATAGATACTAGATTTTTGTTGATTTATGAGTTGTTTGAGTGAACTTTTGTTGTTCAGGCAGGATGCGTTTACTCTGGATGTATTGGAGGTGCCCCAGGGGTCTGGATCAGGATTTGTTTGGGATAAAAAGGGTCACATTGTCACGAATTATCATGTGATTCGAGGTGCGTCTGATCTCAGGTTGGTTAAGTTTCCCTTTTCACTCTTTCCTGTCCTGGAATATGCCTGTGAACTCCGTCATTTAAGATTCTGACTATGAACAATGAGTTGAATGATTGTTTTCAAGTTGTAATTTAACTTTCCAGTTAATTACTGTATAAAAACGAATATGTTTGGAGACATGAAAATCAGCAATAGAGCAGTAAATAAGTAATAGATGCCTCCCATAATGTATAGCTTGTTGTCATTAATTTAGAGGCCTTATGAGCTTATTAGCTCATATAAATAAAATAGGCTTAATCAACTGTTTGTTTAACCTTATTTGGTTGAGCTTATGAGCTTATCTGAGGGGGTTTTAATAAGGCCAAATTTTGTTGCTTATTTGAGGAGGGGCGGGCTTATGTAATGGGTGTTACCGGAAGAAACTTCTAAACCCTCATATAATAACTTCAATTATATATGTTGACGTGCTTTTTGGTCATTTTACTTCTTTTAACTATAATAAGCTAACCCAAACACTAAGCATGGGCTTATGAGTTTGTTATTTATAAGCCATAAGCTGCTTTAAAATATAAGCCTAAGCCCAAAACACAAGCTCCGAGAAACACTCCCTAAAAATAATTCAAGGTATAAAGACGAGTATAATTACAATCGGAGACAAAACTGCAGCTTGTAGCAATACTAGGTTAATGCCTTTGATATCTTGTTAACCTCACACAAGACATAATATGGTTTGTCCAATGTGGTTGCATTATCTGTCTTAATCATTGGCATTGAGAGTTACTTTATGTACATTCAGGGTAACTCTTGCTGATCAGAGCACATATGATGCAAAAGTTGTTGGATTCGACCAAGATAAGGACGTTGCGGTACTGCGTATCGATGCACCAACAGATTTATTGAGACCAATACCAGTTGGTGTGTCTGCTGATCTGCTTGTTGGACAAAAAGTATTTGCTATAGGAAACCCTGTGAGTGTGCATATACTGTTTCTGTGCATGAGAATATATATTTATACTTATATTGCACATTTGTGCTGTATGTGTTCTGCTAATAGCTGCTCAATCTATATTCTGAGCATTAACAATCCTCATTAGGTGTTAATCTTTATTTGTTATATGTCATTTGTAATGTTAGCATCAATATGCCCTTTCAGTAGGTAGATGCTCTTTTTTCTTTTTCTGGTGATAGGGTGTAGCACAACTAAATGATGGACCATAAAGTAAATTGTGTATATGTGGAACTGAGTTTTATTTAGGTTTGCATAGACCTTAAGTTTTGTTTACTGCTGGATATCTCTGACCTTTGGGATGATATATGATCTAAGGAAAAGAAAGAAATTGAAAATGCAGCAACTATCTCTCAAGCTCTTTATTTGGGTAAAGGGTTTATGCCAAGCTCTTTTCTGTGTTGAGGTTGCATGTGATTTGTAGTTGCTCATCTTTGAAGCGGTTTTACTGATAATCAGTTTTAGCTACCCTTTCCTGTACTTGCACTTGTTACTTTTGCAGATGACTTAGTCTGACAGTTCATGTATCTTTTGCAGTTTGGGCTTGATCACACACTAACAACTGGTGTCATCAGGTATGAATTACCGCAACAAGCACACAGGGACATTTGTGACAGTATCTCTTAGTTTTATACCTGTTAAATCAGGATTTGCTTTTGAGGCACGTGGGAACCTATTAGGAATACCCTTACTAGGAATTACCTAGATCTTGATTAAGAGGAAGGTATAACATAGTGCACTGCATTTTATTCTTTAACCACATTGACAAATAAATTAAGTGATGACTTTTATTAAAGTAACTCCTAGCCTCCTAGTATTAGTATTACACTTGTCAAACATAAGGTATGTTTTTCTGTGTTTAGGAACATATTAGGAACAGTTAGTACCAGGGATTGCGTGCATCTTCACTAAAAGAAGGGGTCTAAATCCATTACTCCGTATTATTTATCAACATGGCACACTGCATTGTATATTTTAATCATATGGAGACACATAAATTAAATACAATTAAATTGCAACAGTTTGAGGGGAAATCTGTTCCTATGGTAAGTAAGGCAGTACCGAGCCACTAGATGACCATAGTGACAACTGACAAGTGCCTATTGTGGCATATGTACTGTGAGAAGTTGTTAAATGTTCCAATAACCCTAATTACAAAAAAAAGAAATACAGTATACCATGAAACACAATCCTATGTTCTTATTTTATTTGAAACGTTGATATTGCAAACAATTAAAACAATCCAACATCAAAAAGACTTATTAAGTACATAGTTAAGGAAGTATTATTGTTCAAGTCACCATGCATTGTCAATTTATCAACTAACCAACAAAATCCGCTACAGTAAGAAAGCTAAAAATCCTAAAAGAATTGCAATCAATGACCGTATGTTCTGAACCATCTATTCTGTAGCAATTAGAATTTAGACTGACAATAAACAAGCACAACCATTATGGTGAGCAATTGAGACTGAACAAAAATACCAATTGCAGAAAGAAATGATCAAGTGTAACCTTTTACAAGGGCAGAGCAATTAGGATGGCAACAGAAAGTTGCACTTTTTTTAGTCTTCTATTCTTTTCTTTCACATTGTATCAGATATAAGAGATATGTGTTGAATACAAGTCATGCCAGACTACAGTGGTTATGAACTTGGGATAGCCTTGTTTTCTCCAGGTCAATCTAGAGAGTTGTTTTTACCCTTTGTTGGAACTCTGGAGCATATGTTCTTCTGGGATTCCTTTCTGAGAGTGTATGATGTTCACTATGTGATTGAAGGACAGGCCCTCCAAGAAAACACGGATGCAGTTGTGTGGGCTCTGCAAATCTAAATGTGCTAAACTAGCTGCAAACTCAATATCTCTGAGTGCGTTATACAAAATAGATACAAGAACTTGATGAAGAAGATTCATTTAAGTATTCAAAGTTTCAAACACAAAACCAGAACACTATGTCAGCCTAAAGAAGATAATATATAGAATTGGTATAGGGAAGATCTTAGACCACAAAAACAAACATATATCCCTTTGCACCAAATATTCTAGTGGAAGTAGTTATAATTTTTTATTCAATAGATAAGGATATAAGAATACCTACTGGCTGTTAAATTAGTATGATATATATTTATTTCTTTTTGTAGTGGGCTACGAAGAGAAATTAGCTCTGCTGCAACCGGCCGTCCAATCCAAGATGTTATCCAAACAGATGCCGCTATCAACCCTGGAAATAGTGGAGGCCCACTTCTTGATAGCTCAGGAAACCTCATTGGGATAAATACAGCTATATACTCTCCATCTGGTGCATCTTCTGGCGTTGGATTTTCCATTCCAGTTGATACAGTGAGTTACATTACTCTACCTTCATTTATATTAATCTAGGTTTGTAAAGCCTCCAAAATAATTTATCGTTTCATCGGATGTACTGATTGAATCATTTGTTTCAGGTTGGTGGAATTGTTGACCAGTTGGTACAATTTGGGAAAGTTACTAGACCTATTTTAGGAATTAAGTTTGCACCTGATCAGTCTGTGGAGCAACTGGGAGTCAGTGGAGTGCTTGTCTTAGATGCTCCTCCAAATGGCCCGGCTGGAAAAGCGGTAATTCTGTTTTCATGCTCTTTTACCGTGTGTTGTGGTAATTAAGATGTGGGTAAAAGCTAAAAATACTCTTATGTACCATATAACTCATTATGCTTTCTCAATTTTTACTCATATATACCATCTTTAAGGGTACTTTAGTCATTTCTTTAATATTCATCTTCACATCTCAACTCCCGCCAAACATGAGACTTGTAATCGAAGAACTCGTACCCGCCCTCTCCAACCTGCATAAAGAGAAAAATAACACGTTTGAGACTTTTTAAGAACTGACATTAAAACAAAATTATGATTCCATTTCTACTTGCGTGGTTAACGCTATTTCTTTCCAAAGAGGGACACATTGCAAGGTTAACACCAAGATTATAAGTAACATTTATTAAATATAGTATGAGCACTGAAAGTGTATGAAACCCCACGATCATTCATGGCCCACCCTTTGACATCTTTTTTGTGGATCTTACCATAAAAGGTCACAAAATCTTATCACTAACGAGAGCTGCAACAGGCAAGCAATTGAAGCAATCCATATGACAACGCTGGTGCTTTTATAAGTATTTATTTATTACTGTTGCGTATGATGACTGTGATGACTGCCGGAAGTGGTGGTGGTTTTGGCTGCCGGAGGTGGTGGTGATGGCTGGTGAAGAAGACAAGGGGCATTATTGTCTTTTAATGTGAGAAAGAAGAGTTAATTAAGCATAAGTAGTTGAAACGGTGATGTATAATGAGTGGTTTAAAAATTGAGAAAGTATAATGAGTTATATGGATTAATACAAGTATTTTTAGCTTTTACACTTCAGATGTATGTATTTGCATCCTTGTGTGTAATCTTCTGTCATGATTACTTATGTGTGTTTTGAACCTTAAAAATAAGCTGATGATCTATTTCTGTTCAATCTCCACCTACAGGGTCTGCTATCAACGAAACGTGATACCTATGGAAGGCTCATACTTGGTGACATTATCACATCTGTAAATGGAAAGAAGGTCGCTAATGGAAGTGATCTGTACAGAATTCTTGACCAATGTAAAGTTGGTGAAACGGTAACTTCGAATTCACTTTTTGTTTTCTGTAATTTAATCTTCAGCTTCTTTAACACTGGGCATTAGCCTGTAGTTCGTTACTTTTATGTCACTCAAACCAATGGTAGCTAAGCTTTTACTGTCCCCTTGTTTTAATACTATAATTTGACTGTTATACTCGACATATCTAAATGGTGAAAAGAAGCAGTACCGTCTTGAAGGTCTTGAGATTTAACTTTAGTTGAACACTATCCGCCAACTTGTAACATTAGCTGTTTCTTGATGGGCAGGTCACTGTGGAGGTGTTGCGGGGTGACCAAGTAGAGAAAATCCCTGTGGTGCTCGAGCCAAAGGCTGATGAAACATAATTGCTCAAATTGTGCAGTCAGGTTGTAAACTTCTATTCATTCCGAGTTATATCTCGCTGTATTATTTGACGTATTGTATCCTAAAAGTGGGTCATGTACATAGTCTACACTCTTGTTTCTACTTGTAACTATATAGTAGTAATCCATTGCAAATGCCATTATGGTTCCTTACTTTTACCCGTGTTACCAAAATGTACTACTTGTAACATTGCCCTGGTCCATAAATATGTATCTACCAAGTATTTATACCTAACAGCAATGTTTGCAACTTCTCTAGGGTTAATTTTTGTTAGTCTCTACAAGGTTTGTTTTTTATTATGACCAAGCAATTCGGATTTGGCACATTGTTGCTACTTTACATTACCTCTTATGCTCTCATTTTAAAGCAAACATTAGAGTCGTGGATTAATTTTTGTTCATTAGTAAGACCCCTTTTTTTGGTGTTCAGATCACAGAAGAGTCAGCCGAGTGATTTCACAATCCATTATGTAGATAATTCTGATTTTCTAAGATTTCTGTTAGCAAAACCACCTCCATATGGATTCATATGCGAGACTTATCTATTGTTACCATCTCCTAATTCTAGAATATATAATTCAGACGAAAATCAGCTTGTCTGCTGTTTCTTTGAACATGGTTGATTAGGGCATACTATTTAATATCTTAATGAGATATGATGGGCCTAACATTTCCTATTAACCAGTTTCTTAAGCATTGTGCTTTTACTAATTGATGTTTTTATGTTACGCACCGTCAATTTGATCCCTCAAGTTTGAGTAGTTAAAATGTATGAGTACGAAGTTTTCAATCACAATGCTTTGAGAATATGCTTTATGCTCTAAGGCTGAATGTTATTTATCCCATCTTCGTATACCAGTTTAAATAACTAGTGGAAATTTCATACTTAGTTAAGAATTGAA